>JBBMOI010000009.1:1447500-1520000 GCA_038088405.1 Porites divaricata
CCGTCCAGCTTTTCTTTCTGACACGATAAGTTATCCGGTATAGTGTGCACACTTATCCGATATGTGATTTTCCACTTTAGAGTTCCGCGCAGCGCAGCTTCGCTCCATCACAGGAAACGCTCCGAAATCACCCTTCTTATGTGTGAACAGAAGCCCTCTCCGGTATGGTTTTCGTGCCGGCGCAAAAGCTATCCGGTATATTGTAACATGGGCTTAATACTGACTTGAACATCTCTGAACTGAAGTGTCATGTTGTGTCAGAGTCAATCCACTACGACCACTACTAATAGACCTTAGAAGGAGTACTGAAATGCTTTTGATGGTTGCTCGCTCCCGCTTGTAAAGTGGCTGGTTGATATCTAGAACATTTTGTTCAATTTGTGCGTTAGCAAGTGTACCTGGATAATTTTAGCCTAATTTGCATTTATCTGTCTTAACGGACGCTTCTTTAAAACGGACACAAAGGCTCTGTTCGCAACCGGATAGCTTTTGCGCTGGCACGAAAAGCATGCCGGGTTGGGATTCTGTAACAGAGCCAAGCTGCGCCTCGCCGATCGCTAAAGTGGAGAATCACATATCGGATAGGCCGTTCACACTATACCGGAAAGGTTTACATGTCGCCACAAAAAGCTATCCGGTATACTATGAACATAGCCCTAGGGTAGGACCTTGATGTTTTTCATTCATTTCTGTGGACTCCCTATAGAGCGAATACCCGTCTGGGACGATCACTTAGCACCCCCCCCCCCCCACCCCTCCCTCAGTGACCGTGATATAACAGCTGGGGTGTACACAGAAACTTGTGAAGCTGAGAATTCGCCTGCGCTAGCCGTTTCATTCCACTGAGAGACCGAATTCATGTCGAAACGAGAGATCGTTCCATAGACAAGACATGAAGGTTGCATAAATTCAAAAGTGGACCTTGGAGAAAACCCATTTTTTAGAAACGATTTGTTATTCCTTAAAAGCAGGGAAGTTCTACAAAAACATTATGATTTGTCACATACCTTCTGGGTATATTGTTTTAATCCACACCCTGTACAATTATTCTAGTCGAGGCTTTCGGAAATCCCATAATAAGGCAAAATTTGAAGATAAAAAGACATTTATGACAACAGCTGGTGCTTGATAATCGGATGTTGCGTTAAGTTAATTAAATAAAATTGGTAAATTGCATTGTTGCCTGCTTCGATCATGTTTATGACATAATTTGGCATGTCGGATGTGCTGCTCAAAGAATTATTCTCTAAGCAAAGAACTTCATGGTTATCTAATACACTTGTCATGTTGAAACAACGAGTCAACTATCAAGAAGGAGTGAGACTTTTTTTTTTGCCACAATAAGCAAAGTTGCACCCTAGGATCTGTGCAAAAAAAATGAACTCCAAGGGCGTGACACAAATACTCTAGCGTTTTCTGAGACTAGTGATTCATTCAAATATTTCCCCCTCCCCACACAGCACTGTTAATTTTCCGTAAGAGTAGGGGGGAATGGTCCCATGCCCCTCGAGTTTTTTTAGGGAAAAGGTTTTAACGTAAGAATACTTCGTCTGCTTTGTGCGGAAGGATACCCACGTTAATGGGGCCTTCTGACCCTATACCGTACAGTTGAGCGCCACCACCAAGTATAAACAATGTTAGGTAATTATCTCCTTGTACTTTAGCCTATTTGAAAAGGATTTTCTCTCGAGAAGTGAACCGGGTCTCAACAAAGATTTATGATATTTATTTACTTTCAAAAAGATGGCTTAAACTATCTGTATGAATTATTTTAAATGCATTTTTTTCTAACATTTAATGGGTCAAAATGAAGCTCGAAAACTTGTTCACTGACGATTTTTTCTTCGTTTTGATTTGCTAGCATTATTAATTTGGTAAACCTTATTCAGAGTAGAAGAATTTTTTCGCTGAAATTTCATGATCACTGGCTGTTCAATTCCCCGAATTATCTGCCCGATTACAAGTAGCTTATAACTGAACACAGGTCACATTGGTCAGTTTTGACTTCGAACCTGAAATAAAATACAATTAAACCAGTAATTAATGAGGTCGACTGGATTGTCCCATGTAAGGGAATATGAGACAGTATTGGATTCTGGACTCCACGCAGTGGATTCAGGATTCCAGGTTCTGGATTCTGGATTCTTTGTCAGTGGAACTTGGATTCCGGATTCCAATTGTTAATAAGATAATGACATTCCGGATTTCCTGAGCTGTATTCTGGATTCCAACCCCAGGATTTCGATTTCCAGAGTACAAATTTGCTGGACATGTTTCACACTGCACAAGTAAGAATTTCACGGATTTTGGAATTCGGATTTCCCTACATGAGGTCAATTGAAGAATTCAGCCAAGCGAAAAAATCTGTATGTAGAATTGTACAAAATGCAATATTTTGAACGGGTACGCAGTACTGTCCATGATGACTACTAACTTTTAACAGGCTATAATAAAAACGTAAGTTTCCTAGTTGCTTTTAATCGAGGAGTCAAATACTCGCCTGTCCTCTTTCGTCAAAACGCTGACCAAATTCTCTGGCCCTGAAAACATAACAAATGAAAGTCGGTCCTTGATACTTTGCCTGTCAATTGTACTTTTGGCTCAGCCTAATAATAATAATAATGATAATAATAATAATAATAATAGTAATAATAATAATAATAATAATAATTAAGAATTTATATTGCGCAGTTTTCATGACGAGATGATCAACTGGGCAGTACACCTCTACATTGAACAAAAGTAACTAAATGATAAATAAGAATTACATGATGTGTTGGGTATAATATTAAAAAGCCTAACTAAAAATAAAAAGCCTTTCTAAAAGGTACGTCTTTAAAAGTTTTGCTGAAAATAGGTAAAATTTACATAGTCGTGTTTAGGTATTAAGTAAACCTAACTAACAATGAAAAGCCTTACTAAAAAGATGCGTCTTGAAAGACTTTTTAAAAGTGTCAAAAGATTTGCTCCTTCTAATTTCTAGAGGTAAATCGTTCCAGAGTTTAGGCGCCGAAGCAACGAAAGCACGGTCGCCCAGGGTTGTTAAAGGTTTAAAATTCGGGTGCGACAGCAGTATTCCGTCGTTAGATCGCAGTCTATATTTTGAGTTTAAACGCTTAATTTAGCAAGATTATTGATATAAGACGGTGCTAATTCATGAATGGCATTGAAAGTAAAAAGTAGAATCTTAAAATCATTACGAAATGAGAGAGGATAGAGTAGTCTGGGTAATATGGTAAAATATGCCCCTCATAACGACAAGTCTGGTGGCTACGTTTTGAACTCTCTGCAACTTGTCAATATGGCACTTGGGCACACCGTATAATAGACTATTACAGTGGTTTGTTCGGCTACTAACAAAGAAGTGGGTGAGAGTCGCAGCTGCATCCATTGAAAGGTATTTCCTTATGCGTCTAATGTTGTGCAAGAGATATAAAGCAGCACTGCATATTTTGGTAATGTGTTAACGGCAATAGTAAGTTGATCATAGAACCACGCACCCAAATTCCAAACGATAAATAAAGCTGGGAGTCATCTGCATAACAATGAACTTTTGGAAGGTGACGACCGACAATGTCAAAGATTTTGATTGAATACATGTTAAACAAAAGGGGACCTAGGCATGATCCCTGGGGAACGCCATAACGAAGATGAAATACATTTGAAAGCGCTCCCTGAACAGATATTCGTTGTGTTCTTAAAGATAGATAAGAGCAGAACCACGAAAGAGCAGTTCCATTCAGACCCAGCTTTGATCTTAAACGTGATAGCAAAATACTAGGATCCACAGCATCGAAGGCAGCGTTCAAGTCTAACAGAACGAGGAGAGTCAAATGCTGCTTGTTCATGTTTGTCAGAATGTCATTGTGAACTCTTACTAAAGCTGTTTATATACACTGGAACACTGGATACTGAAATAATCGGGTATACTGAAATAAGTACATACACCATAAAAACGAATTTGTTAAAAATTTAACGGTTTCCTGATCATTGATCGTAAGTACTGTTCACTGTAACACTTAACATCTGTATGGTGGCCGACAACTGCCATTCGTAAAAACGACATAAATTTGATATTTTTAGATTGAACTTCAATTATTAGTCGAGCTGCGTAAGCAGAGCGAGACTCTTAAAATGCAGTCGTTTTTTTTGTCGGACCTAGTTTGTAGGCCCCGCGTTCCTAGCGAGGACCACCGCCCGGTTAGCTCAGTTGGAATAGCGCCGGTCTGCTGAGCGGGAGGTCGTGAGTTCAAACCCCGGCCGGACCATCAACCAAGGTCTTTAAAAAACTGGTGAGATCATGCTTGCTGTGAGCCTTTCTCAGTTCAGATGATCGCGTCATTGAGCGGTGACGTTAAGCCGTTGGTCTTGTCTCCTTCATCCTTGTACTTCAGTTGGAAGGGGACGTAAAAGAACCCGTGACATTGTTCGAAAAGAGTAGGGGACGTAGGCCCCGATGTCATGGTCTAACTGACTTGTGCCGTCATCGGTCTGGGTGGGCGAGGTGTGATCAAAAACATGGACTGAAGTGGCAGCAAGAGTGCGCCTTTACATGCTGACGTCCGATCTCACCTCTCTGGTTCCTCCGTAATTTAGCCATTGGCTGCAAGTGAGGAAAGTTGGCACCGTTTAGGTTAAGTGGAATATGCGGAGTGTGGAAAATGAGGAGTGTGGAAAACGCGGAGTGCGGAAATGCGGAGTGTGGAAAATAAGGAGTGTGGAAAACGTGGAGTGTGGAAAGTTTAGTTTGATAGTTTAGTTAAGTAGTTTAGTTTAGTTCAATTGTTGTACTTCAAATATAAGATTTTTCATAAACAAGATTTGTTTGAGTCGGTTTTAAAAAGCATACACATGAAATACACACAATTGTTTTTAAAAAGCAAACATCGACGTCTGTAGTATTGTGACTTCTCCCCTGAAGAAAGCTAGGAAAACATTTTGGCAAAATATCAAAAGTTAACTGGACAGATTCGAACCCAACCCAAAACTATAAGGTCAAGTATCACACTATCACGAGCTTATAAGTCGTGTTTGGCCTGTCAACACCTTCCACCTATATTTTTGTGAGTAATAGCTGTATTGGGCATACTCAGAAGACTCCCGTATGTTCACGCGCCATTTGTTTTTTAAATTCTTCTTAATGACATTAATTGCATCGATTATTACCTTTCCCCAAAAGAAAAAATTGGAAAAAAAAGTTACCCTCGACCCTCGACATGGTACCCTCGCCCTCGACATGAAACCCTCGACCCTCGACCCTCGACAAAAAGATAGACTCCTTCCTGGCTGTTTATGCTAGGTATTTTCACACTTGGGTATTAATGAAGGGGTGAAGTACTGCGTGCGTGATGTTTGCTTTTTAAAAAGCAATTGTGTGTAGTTAATGGAAACTGCTTTTCAAAACCGACTGAAATTGAAATCTTCCCCTACCAATATCGTTTTTTTACGTCACACCCGATGCAAAACATGGCTGGGCGCAACCACTCTATGGGGTAACTCAAACAAATTGGTATAGCATGTCGGCAACACCTTCACAAATTTAATAACGTTTCCTTCCCGCTAGCTATTTTCACACTTTGATAAAAGCTTGCCTTTTAAAAGTAGGAAGTATTGTGGATGTGATTTGTGAAAATTCGTGAAAACTTGGTTTGAATATTTTATCCAATTTTATCAGGATTGCTCGAATTATTCCCCATGGCTTTGTGATAACCATTTCGTAGGTATACACTGTTGTGTTTGCGCGAAATTTACGTGTTCTAACTTTTTCCTAAACGTCCAAGTAAAAAAGCATCATCGCTCAAACCAATTCGCTCCGCGTTTTCCACACTCCGCGTTTTCCACACTCCGCACTCCGCACTCCGCACTCCGCACTCCGCACTCCGCATTCTCCACTTAACCCACCGTTTATTATTATTATTATTATTATAACTGGGGATAAGAATCGTGACGACTTTCATTGTATGGAAATGAGTCTTGTGATGAGAATGCGGTTTATTTTCGGCGATGACTGAAATGACGCGTGTAAGTTTGGCAATGATGTAATTTTCCTCGAATGGAGGTTATTGATTTTCGTGTAATTATGCACGACATGCAGGCACTTTAAAAAGGAAATATCCCGAAGCAGGATGAGAAAATATTACAGCTGGGAAGTCCTCAGGATTTTGTGGCTTTTTAAGGCGTTACATTTCTCAGAATATTGTCGCAATTACAGGAAATGTACGGTTAAATAGATTCACTTTGTTTTATGTATTTAATTGATAGATTTTCGCAGTTGTTAAGATGTGAAGTCGTGCTGCACTTCATAAATACTTGAGATATCAACTATCCACTGTCACATAATTTTTACGTGCGCACGTGCGTAAAATTTGCGTTCGCAAATAAAATAAAGGCAATGTATGGAAGGCCGCACGTACAATTATATAAGCGTAAAAGTAGAAACTCGCTTAATTTGACGTTTAATCTCAATACTTTATGTCATACCTCTATTTGATTTGCGTGATTAAAATTAACGTGCGTTAACGCGCGGAGCCAAAAACGCATCAGTGGAAATCCACCCTAACGTGTCACGGATGTGTTTATACGGGTAGCTTTGAACTTGACTAATTGCGCACTCTACTTGCAGCACTTCATGTCCACAGAATAGAAATCCCATATCGAGCTTTTCCGGAACGGGTTGGTCCAAGAATTCTATGGCGTGAAAGTGTTGATTATTTTGGAACCGCACTTCAGTGGTCGAAAAAAAAGAATAATCTTAATGAGCAAAACTTCAAGGTTTACTGGAAAATCAGGATCGAGGATCGAGAAATCAGGGATCGAGGATCGGTTAAAAAGAACTTGAAATAAAATAAATAAATAAATAAATCGTGGATCAGTGGTAATGTGGGCCGCAGACGGTAGATAAATTTCACAGAACATAACCCCGTTCGCTGTACTGAACACTAAATTCTAGTACACTAATCCGAGTCTGTCTGAGTCAGTGATTGTTGTGACAAGAAAGTGAAATTTTCCTGGAAAATGAAACGCTTTATCCCTGTGATACTGTAATACAAGAAAAAACTTTAGCACTTTTTAATTTTTAAGTGTACATTTGCTTTCAGTACTCCTTATTTTTCTTGTAATTGTTGTATGCACGACCCCATGAGCAATGGCCCACCTACCTACTTACCTACCTACCTATCTATCCATCTATATATCTACTTATCTATCTATCTGTCTGTCTGTCTGTCTGTCTTTCTATCTATCTGCCTATCTATCTATCTATCTGTCTGTCTATCTATCTATCTATCTATCTATCTATCTAAAATGCATGCTGTGTTCAACTCTAAACATTGTACTCTGAGACTATACGAAGATATTAAAAGTAGATACTAAGCAGCTATAGAAAATGTCATTACTTTCACGCGATATTGATATCTTATAAAACGGACAACAAATTCAGCAGGAATACGCGCGAACTGAATTAACTGTGTATTGTATAAGGTTCTGTTAAACTTACACTTTTTTCCTGTGCTGAACATATACTGTACCAAGCCGTTTCTTGGTCCGGTACAAAGGAGCTATGTATATTTATACTGACAGAGTCATGGGCCCTGATACCGATAAAAACAATCGTTCAATTTTTCGAGTGTAAAATCCCTGAAAGAGTACTCCTCAATGGAGCAGTATCAATATGTAGAAGGTTTTCAAAGGCTTCATACCGGTTTGAGGCTAAGATGTTTGGCCTGTCTCTCCTTGCAATTTTTTGTACTTTTTGAGTATAGACATTATGACATACAACACACGTTTTGTATTCCAAACGAAAAAGTAGTATAACAGCACCGGGGGCTTTACTCCAAGCAAGCGAGACTTACCGCTACTAAGAGCGTTCTTGTTTTGAATTGAAAATGAAGTGAAAGTAAAATGCAAAATTATTTTCTTTTTCATTGAGCTGGAAATAGATTAATTTTTTTTATCTTCAACTCAAAACAAAACATTTCTGTTATGAAATGAAAATAAAAATAAAAGTGAAGTAAAAGCAGAAGTAAAATTAATATGTTCACCTCCGGGAACTGCCATTCAAAACAACAAAAAGTAAAAGTAATATGTTCATGACCGGGAACTGCCATTCAAAACAGAAAATGCAAAATTCGAATGTTCATAACCTTGAACTGCCGTTCAAAACAGAAAAAGTAAAATTAATATGTTCATGGCGGTAACTACCGTTCTCTGTGTCGTTGCGCAAGTAGACTAGATCAAAGGCTCCTAGGAGCAAGCTCACAGATGAATTGAATCGTAAACGGGCTGGGTGCTAAGTGCCACTGCTCTTGAATTTCGTGATTGAATTTCGTTATTATTGACAACCGAATGCTGAAGATTATCACCTCTGTATTTATAGTAACTAGAAGGGTTGAGAAACATTCCATTTTGAAATTCATTTGTTTAAAACTTCTTGGGGACTGTAACATATTCACTTTCTCCTTAGTTTTTCTTAATATTTCATGACTTTCTCTGTGTTTTGGTTACTTGATAGACCATGTCTACATTTCTTTAGCATTTGATTTTTTGATTTCTTTTTTTTTTTATTGTTTTGGCATACATTATCTGTTTTAAAAAGCATTTCTTCAGCATTTCTATGGCAACTTTTCCGCTCACGCTTATTTTACGATCGTGCCCGCTAATTCAATCGTTGGCAGCTGCGCTGCATTCACAAGTTTGTTAGTTGTGAACGAGCAAAAACCCGGTCATTTTCAAACCATTTTTCTCTTAAAACGTGCGCTATTATTAGCACTAGCTAGGGAAAAGTGAATTTTATTGTTCAGACAAAAAATTTGAAGGGAGAATCATGCAAGTCAGCCAGGAAAACCGTTAAAGTAAAGCAAAACAGGTGGCTCGTGATGTCGCTTCACTAGCTTTATAACCACGCTGTAAGTACTGCAATTCTTGCTTTTATGCACCGTTTATTGCACATTTTTGCTCTGTTTGTCGCTTTGTTTTTCATTTTTGCTGTATGAATCTAGATTCTGCCGTTTTTCATTGAATTTTGGCTCGCTAGTTTTCCAGTTATCAGAGAATGTTTGTTATCAATGCAGCTGTCAATGATTGCATTTAACTTTCAATCTTAAGTACAAAATAGAGGTTGTTGTCAATGATTGCATTTAACTTTCAATCTTAAATACACAATAGAGGTTGTTGTCAATGATTGCATTTGACTTTGAATCTTAAATACACAACACGAATCACTTTTCCAGCAGTCGGTTATCGCTGTTTTCATTTCTTTGTTAAAAAATGGTTACTCACATTGCCTTCTTTTATTCATATTCAATTCAAAACCTTAAAATTGGTATTTTTAATTAGTTATTTTTACAATCCCACTCGATTGAACTAATCTTAAAGCAATTTTCGAATTATTCAGCCGAAGAAAATCCTTGCTGCGCTGATAACAAGTTTCTGGAATATTCAGGTGCACATGCTATCGGATACTTCCACTGTGTCTGGTTTGAATTCGGGCAAGGATCTATTGTAGCTCCCTTAAAAGCGTGAGTGCTATAGAGATGCCAAAAAGTTACCATAGAAATGCTGACGAAATGCTTTTTAAAACAGACAATGTATGCCAAAAATCAAATGCTAAAGAAATGTACTAACATGATCTAACCAACACACAGAGAAAGTCATGAAATATTAAAAAAACTAAGGAAGAAAGTGAATATGTTACAGTGCCCAAGAAGTTTATGACAAATGAATCTCAAAATGGAATGTTCCTCAACCCTTCTAGTTACTATAAATACAGAGGTGATAATCTTCAACATTCCGTTGTCAATAATAACGAAATTCAATCACGAAATTCAGGAGCAGTGGCACTTAGCACCCAGCCCGTTTACGATTCAATTCATCCATGAGCTTGCTCCTAGGAGCCTTTCATCAAGTCTACTTGCATAACGACACCGAGAACGGCAGTTCCCGGCCATGAACATATCAATGCAATGATTTTACTTTTTCTGTTGTGAACTGCAGTTCCCGGCTATGAACGTACTAATTTTACATTTTCTGTTTTGAATGGCAGTTCCGGCCACGAACATATTAATTTTACTTTTTTCTTTGTTTTGAATGGCAGTTCCGGACGTGAGCATATTAATTTTACTTCTGCTTTTACTTCACTTTTATTTTTATTTTCATTTCATAATAAAAATGTTTTGTTTTGAGTTGAAGAAAAAAAAAATTAATCTATTTCCAGTTCAATGAAAAAGAAAATAATTTTGCGTTTTGCTTCCACTTCATTTTCAATTAAAAAATAATTAAAGTTCAATATAAAATTAACAAATTTATGTCATTTTTACGAATGGCACTTGTCGGCCACCATACATCTGCTCTTAGTTGCTAAGATTGTAAAAGAATACTACAGAAACATGAAGATTTATTACAAACCTTCTGGGAATGTTGTTTTCCTCCGTACACTGTACAATTATTCTTCCTCTTGCTGAAATCCCATAACCAGGCCAAATCTGAAGATGAAAAAGCATCTATGAAACCAACTCGGATGATTGATAATCGGATGTTGTGAAACATCACTTATTTAAGTTGATTAAATAAAATTGGTAAATTGCA
Organism: Porites divaricata; assembly: GCA_038088405.1. Taxonomy (NCBI): domain Eukaryota; kingdom Metazoa; phylum Cnidaria; class Anthozoa; order Scleractinia; family Poritidae; genus Porites; species Porites divaricata. The sequence continues at coordinate 1,458,082 of JBBMOI010000009.1, forward strand.
TTGTTACCTGCTTCGATCATGTTTATTACAAAATTTGGCGTGTCGGATGTGCCGCTCAAAGGATTATTCTCCAAGCAAAGAACACTGGTCATGTTGAAACAACGAGTCAACTATTAAAAAGGAGTGAGACCTTTTTCTACTGATCAGGCCTCAAACATGCAAAACCACCTGCATGAATTATTTTAAATAACTTTTTTTCTAAAATTAAATGTATCAAAATGCTGCTCGAAAACTTGTTCACTAGAAGATTTTTTCTTGGTTTTGATTTGCTAGTATGGACTAATTTGCTTAACCTAATTGAGTAAGAGAATTTTTTAAGAGCCCATGACTGTAAATATCGAGAATCGCTGGCCAGGCTAAAAAAATCGAAAATTCTGATAATTTGTCAGAAAAACCCCTTTGGGGAACTATCTTCGAAAAAAATATTTTCAACTTTCAAGAATCTATAGTTTTCGAGAAAATGAGGAAAACGAACATAGCGGTTTTTACCTAATTAATTATGCAAAAATTAGAGAAAAAATGGCCTACTTTATCGCGTCTGCACCGAGGCAAGATTCAAAGCTATAAAACAGAAATATTTTTGTTTAAGAGAATTCTATCTTTTCTTTCTATCCATGGTATGTTTTAAACTATAAACTTGATTTTGAATTTTTTATGGTTTTTTAAACACTACCACGAAGCGCACTTTTTAAAATGGCTAAAACATGAGCAACTTCAGAGGCAAAAAACTCACCTTGGTATGTGTGATACCTAGCCAAAATGCATACTAGGACAAAGCACAGCTCTTATATTAACAGAATATGAAATAAAAAATCTGGGTACTCCGGATTCGCTTTCACAAAATAAAAAGTTTCGTGACCACTAGTGGAAAATGTCAAAAATTTGCATAAGTCAAATTTGTAGAGAAATGTTGCGGCAGCCGGTTTTGTTTCAATTCAGGGTCAGTATGTAATGTTCGGAAACATCACGGAGCAAGAAAACGTTTTTTTATAAAGTTTATGTAAAAATATCAGAGTAATTAACCGTTCAAAAAAAAAAAAATAATAAAAACCGACCTCGAAGAAGCGTTATATAAAAGCGCTGAATTATTATGTAAACTATATCCCATGTCTCTCGTTTCTTTTCCTAACTTCCTTGTATCAGCATCCATCTGTATCATCGTAAATTCGCCTTCGGTATACCTAAAATAGGTAGGGACGTTTTCCTTGAAATTTTATTTTGAAGGAGGTTTTTTGCGAACGGGATACACTGCGTGAGAGGAAGTCATAAACTAACAGTCAAAGTACAATCTCACGCAACGACGTCTCGTGCAGCTTCGCCTTCTTTTACTGATTTTTTTTTTCCTCCTTATGAAATTTTATGGAAACTTTGCTTTGAACAGACAATGCGTTGTTCGCAACATCATTTGTTTCTCAGTAGTTTATTTTCTTTTCAGAAAGAAGGGATACTAACTTTGCATGCCTGTCAGTCACGCACTAAATGTTAGCATTTTCTTGTCAGAGATGTTGAAATCTGATTTTTTTACTGCGTATTACAAACAACAAACCGTCCCTTGGTTAATTTTTTTGCTTTTTCACAAATAGAGGTATAATTAGGCAGCTTACCAAAGGCCCTAGGAAACAGCTACGTGATCGTAGTTCATACGGTCCGGCGGTTTCTCTCCTCCGAAAGTTCATCGCGGAGTTGTACCACCTGCCAGCGCCGCGCCTTAGTGTGTAAATCTATACGCGAAACCCATGAACCAGAACAAGTTCCAACAGACGCCACCGAAGAACTGGAAAAGGAGTCTACAGGCGAACCTCCCGAAAGCGACCACCCAAAATGCGCAGACTTAATGGTCGCTAACGGGAGGTGGTCTCTTACGAGAATCGAACCACAAACCACAAACCACAGGAGGTTTCTTTGAGAAGAAAACTGGACACATCCACTTCAAGGAAGATAATTTATTGCATGCAATTTCCAAGTTACGATATGTGCAGTTCCATGTTGTTGTTGTTCCTACCACAAGAGATCAGAAAACTCGTCAGGTGGTCGCTTACAAAAGGTTAAAAACAATGTAAAATCATTAAACAGTCAGTACCAATTAGTGGTCGCGGGCGCTTACAGGAGAGATTCCAACTGTAAGACTTAACTGGGTGGGTTTTGGTGTTTTGGATAGGTGGTCGCACATGGAGGTTCAACTGTACTCCAACAAAATAAATCACCTTTCACGACGATGCGACCAGGATTTGTCTATGGAAGATAAGACTCCTTGTTCACCGCTTTTGAGCTACTCTAACCAACTCCCACCCATGTCGAGTGCTTGCAAAACGTAGCATCATCTTGAAAAGAGAAGTAACAGAAAGGTCATCCTTGACGCCCCTGGCCTATCGCAGTATGTGCAACGAACTTATATCGACGTAAAGTACCGTTTATTAACCGGGCAGTCAGGCGACGTAGAGTAAAAGCGTAACTTGACTACGTTTTTCAGTTTACAGCAGACCCGAGTTTTGTTTAAAGAAATACCTGCCTTTTGCTCAGGAGTATTAACGTCAGTACCCACAATGTCCCAGCTCGTGCCTTCACACCGGAACGTCCGATCGAATCATTGTTTAGTTGATAGTTACCCTTCTCTTCCTCTTCCCGACTTATCTAGGAAGATCGCAGGGCCTCTGCTCCTGCTCGCAGGGTAGTTGATAGCGACCAAGGAGCTAAATAACAGAGCGAGGTAAGTAAGTGGCATCGGCGGTTTTACTTACGTCTAACCGTTTCCCAAACTAAAGAAGGAAAGAACTTCAGACAAAGGGGAAGAAGAGTTATGCGATAAAACTGCTCTTAAATTGATGTTCAGCTATGGCTTATGCAAGGGGCTGGGGACTATGTAATTGCTGAATAACATGTGCCGTTACCAAAAAAATTACGGAAAAACATTTTTTCCTTGGTTTGGAATTTTGACCATGAAAATTTTAGCTCTAGCCATTTGTGATACCAGGCAAAAAATCCAACATTTAGATATTTCGCTCTTAGCAGCAGGCCCTCCAATTAATGACAGTATCTAATATTACATATACGCAGGAGCGAAACATGACAACAGCTGGTTACAGATTGTCAATGTGTGAGGCGGGGGTTCTGGGCTCCCTCTGACAGTTCTTGTCAAGAAGACCCCAAATCAGTATATTTGCTGTTTTAGGTGATTCTGTGCTATAACTTACTGCCTTTACCCAGTCAAAAAATGTTCAGTGTAGATTTACTTGTGGGGTATGAAGAAGATATCATTTTATCAGGGAGCACTAGCCAAAAATATCTTTTTGGGTGATGCATTTAAACTTGAAAAAGATAGCCCAATTTTTCCAATTTTCAGTCCATGTCCATCCTGGCCATCAGTAGCAAGAGAACGCGACAGGAAACAGTTTCAGTGCCTAAATATCATCCTTACATTTAAAAAAAAACTGGACCATAATTTTTGGAACTAAATTGATGCGAAATGAAGACCATATCAGCTTTTTAAAATGAACTAGCAATTAGCCTGGCATAGCCTCTAACTCTTTTTTGACGGCCAATTTTAGTAGAAGAAAACCCCGCCTTTTGACCAAATCCTCCCTTGTGGTCCGGCTTTCAACCAGTTAGTAGCCTGCATAACAGGCGTTATTTTTTTTCGTGTTTTTGCAGGAGAGCGAAGGCAAGCGCGAAGTGAGTGAGAAGCGCCAGACAAGCGCGACCGAGAAGACACAGAAAAAACAACGGCCTGTCCACATACATTGTTTTTTTGCATTCCGCCCCAGACATACCCCTCTCTCCTCACTCGCTTCGCGCTTGCATTTGCTCGCCTGACAAAAGCATGCACGCCTGTTATGCAGGCTAGCCAGTTAGCTTGATATGGGAATGGCTGAAAAAGAGATTTGCAACACAAGACTGCTCAATTGGACGTACACTAATTTAGAAGCTTTTTTGGCGCGTTCACAGAAGCCAAAATTTGGACATCTCTTACGAACCTATATCGATCTTTCCCTCCCGCTCTCTTTTTTCCCTTTGGCTTTCTTCTTCTGTTGCTTCAGCACTTGACCGTCTTCCCACTGTCTTTGTTTTGCAAGGAATTTTGGCTGGCTAACTTTTCAGGAAAGGGACATTTAATTAATCTGTAGCGAATAGAAGGTGAATAAAAAAATTGGAAGTAGATTTTTTTACCCCAAATGTTGATTTTTTGTGTGTGTGACTCTCTCAAGATACATGAAGATAGGTGAAAATTTGCTAAATGAGGTACCAGTGGAAAAATCCATCCTTGTTGATTTTGATCAGTTTATAACCTTGTTGAATAAATGGAGAGCTAACTGGGTTCACGAAGGATATCCATGGTTAAAAAAAAAACACCAAAACGACCCCAGTGTCGGCAGTACTCCCTCCATCTGATTTAGTTTTTCTATTGAGAGGACAATTGTAAGGATCCGTGAGGGTCCGTTCAATGAAGGTTTTAACTAATCAATGGCACAATTACGGGTCGGTCCACTTGGCGATCTTTGACCATCTTTGGGTGTTCGAAATCGTGTCTGGACTTAATAGTGTTGAACGCACGAACAGTGAAGAGGCAGAAAGAGCAGGAGGAAGAATTTCAGAAAAGAGAGAAAAGGGGGCAATGATTACTTTAATCTCGTCTTTACTTACGTTATTTTTAATATGCGAGACGCGGCAATTTCACCAAAGTATAACTTTGAAAAACTACTGAGAAAATTAACTATTTCGGATTTTTGTTGATTGAAAACTTACAGGGTATGATGTATAGTGTTATTAATGGCAAATCCCCCAAAATGCCTTGACCGTGAATGAACTATCGGTACCATAAAAGCATGTGCCCACTCCAAGAAAGATGTGTGACGGTGAAATTCATTCAGGTGAATAAAGTAAAGTTAACTTATCTGACATGAATAGTATTTCTTTACACACTACTTCATAAGCTCACGTTTTTTTTTTATCGTACCCGGTAAAAATAAAGTCTGACTGTGATGAATTTGACAACGGTCACGCAATTGCAACAACAGTTGCTGAACAACCTTAATTTTATGATGTACAATTAAGAAGAGCTAACATACAAATTACAAAACATCGAACAATAGCTATTCTCTTGGTTATGCTATTTCAAACCTCAAATATTGCGTGATGCTAACAGTATTGAAATGCGTCCTTGTGTACGATAGGAATATGCAGATGCATTTGTATGCAAATTTGCTACATTGTGTCACCAACCTTCACAGCAATTTGTTATCAGGAATATCAATTTTTCAGATCCTTTACTTAATTTTAGCTTCATTTAAAGTCGCTTTCATCCTTTCTCCTACGTTTCGAATATACCACGTACCGAAACTACAAAGAAAAATCAGGCGGCATCATTTCTCTACAAATTCGACTTATGCAAATTTGTGACATTTTGCCACTGGTGGTCACGAAACTTTTTATTTTGCATAGGCAAATCCGGAGTACCCAGATTTTTTATTTCATATTCTGTTAATATAAGAGCTGTGCTTTGTCCTAGTATGCATTTTGGCTAGGTATCACACATACCAAGGTGAGTTTTTTGCCTCTGAAGTTGCTCATTTTTTAGCCATTTTAAAAAGTGCGCTTCGTGGTAGTGTTTAAAAAACCGTAAAAAATTCCAAATCATGTTTATGACTTAAAACATACCATGGATAGAAAGAAAAGATAGAATTCTCTTAAACAAAAATATTTCTGTTTTATAGCTTTGAATCTTGCCTCGGTACAGACGGGATAAAGTAGGTCATTTTTGCTCTAATTTTTGCATAATTAATTAGGTAAAAACCGCTATTTTCGTTTTTCCTCATTTTCTCAAAAACTATAGATTCTTGAAAGTTGAAAATATTTTTTTCGAAGATAGTTCCCCAAAGTGGTTTTTCTGACAAATTATCAGAATTTTCGATTTTTTTAACCTGGCCAGCGATTCTCGATATTTACAGTCATGGGCTCTTAAGCTCGATTTTCATTGGTATGTTCAATTGCCCGATTTGATCTGTCCGATTACAAGCAGCTTCTAATCGAACACATGTCAAATTGGACAGTTCTCATGTTGCATCAGCCAAAGTAAGCAATATTTTAGGGCTGCTGAGAACCAATCAAGATTCGAGAATCTTGTCACAAATAAATTATTATCATTTTTATTATTATTGCATGGAGAAGAAGAACGTTCCCCTTTTTTAGCACATCTCCTGACCATGTATCACGACGCAACCAAACTGAACCAACCAAGCTTGCTAACAAGCTGAACTTTATTAAACGCTCAATCTCAATTTCTCAGCTGAATCACCCCAAATGAGTACGTCCAGCGACAGTGATTTCTTCTTTTATTGACTGATATTTAATTCAATACTACATGATTCATGATTCAAAGACGTTAATTAGCATATGATGTTAATTTTATTACTCAGACCTTGGTAGCGCTTCCGATTGGCTGAAGCAAATCTCGCGGCACAAGGCTATCAATATGAACTGTAACCTGAATTTCTGCGCTTCTCAGACGTCATTTCGCGGGGAAACCAGTGGTGGTATCGAGGAATGTCGGCTGTTTTCTCAGGCTGTCTTTTTCTATTTGACCGATGTTTAAATTTTTATTATATTAAAATTGAAGTGAAGATGGCTAATCAGTATGTTGAATGACGTCGTCAGTGTCTTCTTCGTTCTTTTGGACTTTCGGCATTCAAATTTTGTTGACCTCCCTGGGCCTCCGCCACCTTTGATAACATTGTGCATATTTAAGGTGGCTGAACACAGTTTTGTCAGTTATAGAGTATATGTCATTTGCCAAATCATGGCAAGAGAAAGGTTGCAGCTCACAAGCTGAAACTTTTCAAATGAAAAAGATAATGATGAAAGATTTTGACTGACAGGTAAAATGTGACGTTTTCGTAGTTTCCATGGTAACATAGCGATTGAATACAACCTTGAAATTTCACTTTTGCTCAGTTTACATAAAATTCGCTCATTAGATTTTCCTATAAACTTGCAAACAGCTTACTATAATTAATCATTACCATTTGAAACTTATTTGACAAATTTTAACAGACGAATTTTTAGGTAATTAATAATAAGATTGTGCTGTAATTATTAAATGTGTCACAAAATTAGTCTGTTCAACTTCCATTTTAAAGTTCTTATTATTGAAAGTACGATAAAAGGAAAAATTCTGCCAAATATTACAGAATTTTTGAGAAATTGTCTTCTGTGTACCAAGCTTTTTTGGCCGCTATGTTTGTTTGTCTAATTTAAAACACGCGCCGTCACGCGAGTTACCGATGACCGCCCACAAAACTGTGTTCAGCCACCTTAACTGATTAAAGAACCGTGCTTTCACTGAACCTTATATTATAGAGTTCCATACAATCAATTGCAAATTCTTACATTGTGTTATGCAAGATTGTTTAAACGGTGCGGTCCCTGCTGAGTGCTCAATTTTCAAAAGGCAATGATAGAAGAAAGTCAGCGCCCTAATCAGTAATCGTTTTAAATGAAATCAATTAGAGAATTGGATACTTGCCTGTCTACTTGAAAAAGTCTCGCGATCGTAGAAACACTGAGTTAACTCTCTCCTTCTGAAGAAAAAAAAGGTTTAAGTCGATTTTGAATTGTTCTTTTTCCTGATAGTTGTACTATTGGCTCAGTCTAAGCGGGACAAGTAAATACACAATGAAAAATAATTTATTAGTTAGAAATTAGTCTGCGAGCTGATTATTGATCAAACTGGTTTAAAATTTCAATAGGCTGGTACAATTTTCAGTTGCTACTCTTGTATGTAAAAAAATTTACAGTGAAAACATCAAGATTTATTACATACGCTATTGGAAAGTTGTTCTCCTCCGAACATTGTTCAATTGTCCTTCCTCTTTCGGAAATCCCAAAGTGAGGAATAATCTGAATATGAAAAAAGAATCAGTCATCAACTTCCTGAGTCAAGTCAAGTCAAGTCAATTTTCATTTATACTCGCACAGAATATTAATGCAATTCAGTGCTTTTAAATATAAAGATAAAAGGCTGTAAAGAAAGAAAAGACTGAATTTTTCAATTTTAGGTTCATTGTGCAGAGTTTGGGACACTTAAATAGTTCGTAGACCTAACCGAGTAGGTGACCCAAAACAAGAATACGAGAAGAAGGAATATAGTGACAAAATAGTTTTTCTTTAGATAAAAAGTGATACTTCATTAATTAAATAGTAGTTAAAGATAGTATAATCATAAAACTTCAGGAATTAATAACACTATTACAACCATCAATTATAGAATTCTTACTATTTTTACGACAACTAGAATACGGCTTGATTTTCTTAACATCAATATATAAAGAATTCCAAAGGTTGGTACCAGTGTAACGGAGAGAACGAATGCCGTATTGAGTGGTATGAACCGATTTAATCATAATTTTGTGACTGACGTAGGACTGAATAGGACTGAATGGGAGACACTGGATTAAAATAATCAACAGAACAAAAAGAGCTTACTTTATGGTACCACCGATAACAAAAGAGAAAATGTCAAGATGAATTACCGTAAATTCCGAAAATAAGCCCCTGGGCTTATATTTTGCAAAGGCCCTTTTCGAGAGGCTTATTTTTAGAGGGGCTTATTTATTCGGAGGGACTTATCTACGGAGGGAAATTTGCGTTTCAAAATCGATTGGGCTAGCCGTATAGTTGGAAGTAAATTTACCGTTTTTGCTTTGTTTTACTTTGTATTTGAGGGCAATTTTCCAAGTACAAGCCCTCGTGGGGCTTATATTTGGAGGGGCGATTTAACGGAGGGTTTTTGCGTTAACGGTTTGGGGGGCTTGATTTGCATGTGATCTAGGGTCAGAAAAAGTCATTATTCTGACAACTCGTTTTGCAAAGTAGTTACTGGTTTTAGGTAAGATGGGTATGTGAGAACCCAACCTTGAATACCATAAGTTAGAAAGGGGTAAATTAGGGAATAATAAAGCATAATTAGTATATCAACTTTAATATCGTACCTTAATTTGGAAAATATGCCTACAGTTTTCGATAGTCTTGATTGTTCCAAGTCAAGTTTGAGTCAAAAGTGACACCTAAGTATTTGAACTTGGAAACTTCTTGGATGTTCACACCATCAAGTTTTAAATTTAATGACTTGCATGATTTTAGTTTTTTAGAATGAAAAAGAACAAAATTAGTTTTCAAAATAGTGAGAGCTAGTCTATTAGATTTCATCCACTCAGCCACTGCATGGAGGCCTTACTTTAAGATTAGTTCGAGATCATTAAGGTCTTCTCTTGAAAAATGTATATTAGTTACATCAGCAAATAAGTGGAAACTAGCAATTTCGAGCTGTTAGGTCAATCATTAATATATAGCAAAAATAACAGGGGTCCAAGAACGGATCTCTGAGGTACTCCACTAGTGATTGAGAGAGAATCAGATTTATGACCATTGATACATACAAATAACGTTTTCTGTTGGACAGATACGATTGAAACCAGTCATAGGCTTTAGCTCTCACTCCATAATGATTCAGTTTTGATAAAAGAATGAAATGATTAACTGTATCAAATGCCTTTTTTAGAGCAATGAAAATACCACAAGCAAACTCGTTGTGGTCAATTGAGTTACGAATTGATTCAGTAATTTGTATCATTGCATGATTAGTTGAGCACTTTTGCCTAAAGCCAAATTGAGGGGGGTAAAGAATGTTATGACATTCAAGATAACCGTAAAGGCGCTTAAACATAGCCTTCTCAAAATTTTACCAAAAATAGACAGACTGATATTGGCCTATAGTGATCTTTGTCTTGCCTAGAGCCTTTCTTAAAAACTGGAGCAACTTTTGCCAATTTAAGAATTTAAAAAATGTAAAAATGCCACAGAGAAGAGATTCATTAATTAGGGATGAAAGAAGTGGGGGAAATATGAGTCTTAAGAATTTTTAGCAATGGGACCATACTGTATGGACCAATAGATTTGTTATTGTCCATTTGAGATATGCATGAATCAACTTCAACTGAAGTAACAGGCGACAGGAACATTGAATCAGGAAAATTGCCCTTTAAAAAAGAGGTTGGACAACAGTCCCAACACGGAATGTCTTTGTCAGTCTTTTTACCCAAATTAGCAAGAAATTATTATAAACGTTAGCAATAGCACAGGGATTGTCAACAGTTTTTCCACTTTCTAAAATACTGGGAATTTAATCAGCTTTAACTTTACAACTTTTGTTGAAGATTGATCTAATTCCAGACCAGATTTTTTTCATATTATTCTTATTACACAAAAAGTAATTCTTAAAATAATCAGATTTGCTCTCTTTAAGGTCTTTGATAACACTATTCCTGAATTTCTTATGAAGATATATTAAATTTGGATTTGAATGTTTGTTCCTAATGATTTTGGAATACAAGTTAGCTCTAAATCGTATTTTAGCAAGAATATGTTTAGTAATCCAGGGCTTAGTGGACAACTTAATTACACGTTTGGGGAGCTTTCTACGTGATACATGATAATTTATGAATTGAGATATCTGATCAAACAAAGTATCAGATTTAGCTTGGGCATCAATATTATCACTTGAGATGTTAGTCCAGTTTAGAAGTGAGAAAAATCAGTGATAAATTTCTCTTCATCAGATTTCGAAAAGTCATTTTCATAATAATTTAATAATTTGTGGTTTACTTTAAGATTGTCTACAACCAAGATTCGAGGAAGATGATCAGAGATTTTTGAGACTAGATTACCACTGATGGTATTCATAGCGTAAGTATTTGAAAATATATTATCAGTGAGGGTTGCTGACCTTTCAGTAATACGTGTCGGTTGTAAAATACAAGGAAGGAGAAAGTACGAGTTAGGCATTAATAAGAAATCAATAGATTCAAGATGACCTCCACAATTTAACAGGTTAATATTAAAATCACCCATAATGAAGATGGTTTTATTTTCTCTTGTTAGCTGAGATAAAGTTGATTTGAGATGTTCTTTGACCTTACAGGGTTGAAGGAACGGTGTCTATAGGCAAAGGAACACAAAATATTTTTAGCTTTAGTATTAACTATTTCTATTTCTATTTTCTAGTGTAAATTGCCACACCACCAGCATGCAGCAGATCTGGAGGGTTCTGAATGTAATATGTAACCATCCAAGTTATTATTCATTTTGAAACCTAAAGTCAGAATAGTTTTCTTTAGTGACACTAATGCCTAAGACATAAAAAGGAAATTCATCAGTGCAAGTGTAGTCTGGAGATCACCTAGATAGGCATCAAGACTATTTAAGTTTACGTGAAATAAGGAGAAATAAGATGGCGAAGATGATACATGTAAAGCTAATTTGTCAAAAATCTGGTGAATAATAATATTTAGAATTTATAGGATTAGGTATGTTTGACTCAATATCAGAGATGTTTAGATCGCTTAGGCTGGTAATCTTAGCAATAATATCAATGGAAGGTAGCAGTTCAATGTCAGAGGGTTTCCTAGAATTCATAAGAGTGTTAAGTTCAATGTCATTTAAAGAACTAAAGGGAAATGTATGAATAGTACATATTTTACAGAAAAAAGACCTCACTGTTAAGTTTTAAGTGTTTGCAATCCTTAATGGTTAGACCATTACAATTGCAATGGATCTATAGATGGCAGTTCCCACAATGGACTGCATGATCACAATTTGCTATTAACTTTTGGCATATGCTTCAAGTAAATGTTTGATTATGTGATACGATGTTCATTTGTTATCAGATAAAGTGAATAAATCTTTACGTGTTCACTCATTTGAGCCATTAGTTGAGCCATTCGGTCTGTCTCTGATAATGAGTTTGACGAGGGAGAAGTAAGCAAGTCTACCTCGTGCTTTGGGTTGTTTGAGCTGAGGCTGTTGTGCCCGTCTTTTCTCCATTGTCTCCTTAGCTAGGTCTTCAAAAATGTTTAGACCTTAAGGGTTTCGTTCTCCTTGCCTTCTTGAGAATTGCCTCCTTTGCTTTATAACCTGTAAACTTACAAACGACCGTTCTAGGTTTTGGAGTTCCATCTTGCCTCCTAGTACGGCCTGTGCGATGAGCACTTTCAATTTCTGGAACAGATTTAAAATCGAGTTTTTCGACGAGGACATTCTTAACTTTCGCTTCCGTTTCATCCCATGTTTCATCGTCATCTTCCAGTAACCCTTCGAAGCGCAGGATGTTTCGTCTGCTTTGATTGTATGAGTAGATGGTCTTCTCGATATGTTTCTTCATCGTTGCCTTGATTCTAGAAACGTTATCTTCGATTGACTTGACTTTTTTAGCGTGTCGGTCGGATAGGTCCTTTTGACTGAAATTAATTCCAAACTAGCCTTTAATTGAGCGACATCCTTGATTACGCCATCAATACGTAGATTTATACTCAGGTAACAACAGGGTCCATAAAGGACTTAATCATACTATGGACAGTAGACTCTGCTGGATCGGAGTACTGGCTTTCTTTAGTTTTTTTTTTCGTTTGTCAGGCATTCTGTTAATCAGAATGAAGTAACACCACTTAAAACTTGGTAAATTAGACGAAAACAACGAGACTAGATCAGCGAAAACAGGAGCGGTTTAAAAAATAAACAACCGCAATCTTTGCAGTATGAGCTCTCCTGATTTAAGCTTATATCAAAAACTTAGATTTAAGTTTTTTATAGAAATGTAAGAAAACATGATAATCTTACTAGAAGTTACAAACTCGCCTCATTTCCCAGGCTGTTCAAGACTCCATCATTTCTGAAAAGGTGAACAAGCGCATCTTGCTGTTGGTGTGCATCCATTTTGCCGAGCTGATTCTGATAAACTGAAATCTGATTGTAGTATATTGTATCTGTTATATAGATGAGTCAGCTGAGCTACATATCAAGACTGCATTCAATAATTGGCATGGGAAATAGTTCTCAACACACAGCGCAGAAAACAGTAACTAGATAAAGCGGAGCTGTTCTTTAAAATATGTTCCGAAAAGATTTTAACCTCTTGCATGCTAGCAGCGAGACTACATGTCATCTCTTCAAATATATAGTTATAAAAAAAGAACCGAGCTTGTATATTCTGCATCACGTTTTGTTGGTAGTCCAAAGATTCTACCAAGAAAATATCGATTGCTTTGTATAAACTAGCAGATAATAGTTAGACTTAAAGTTCCATCAAAGGAACACAAATGTTTCTTCGCCCTGTAAAACACGCGGCTGTTTCTTTTGCAAAATATCAAAATCGGAGTATTCAAGAATAAACCAACTTGTTAAACGGCAGTACTAGTTATTTTACAACATGATTTAGTTCTTGATGAAGAAAATTCACAACGAAAAGTCACGATCAGAATACTTTACCTTCAGCCGCTTTCCGCTAATGGCGATTGAAAACAGAGCCCCTATGCCTACACGTGACCAATCTCGACCCAGAGCTCTTCTGCGCATGTAGAGGAGAGAGATCAAGAGCTCTGGGGAACCCTGGAGCAAGGATTGTCTCTAATTGGTTTCAGCAAAAAACAATAAAAGTGTTTCTGATTGGTCTATTCAAGTTTGAGCGAGAGCGGTTGAACGTGCGGCGTGTCTGGCGTGTGAGCGGGTTTTTCCCTAGACATGTTGAGGTAAACACGGCCGGCCGATTCTTGATATCAGCGATTCCAAAACAACATTTGAACGACTAATTAGGCAGAATTACTGGATTTTCCAATTTTCAAATAAAATAGCTTAGCTACATATCGAAAATTGAACCGTGAACCAGAAAAAGATTTGAATGCGAAAAAATAAAATAAGAATATAATAATGCGACTAGATATTTATGGTTCTCTTCTTTTCCCACGATATCACATTTCAAAGCAGCTTCGCTGAAGTGTTAATGTTCATGAACAAACATAAATAAAAGGACGCTAAATTCATATTTTGGAAAGTTTTATTGGAATTTCGATACGTTTATTTTAACAAGCCATTCGGGTTTCACTTACCGCCTCGTGAAGTAGTCCACAGAAATATTAATCAACTGCCAAGGATATGCAAATTTCAAGTCTCAAATCTGTGATTGGGAACGTTTAACGGTAATTTCTCAGCAGCTACCACGATAGCCTTGGATACCTGAAAATTCTTCACGGCCGTTAACTGAATTTCTTCAGTTCTAATACCGAAGCAACAAAACACTTAGCGATGAAGCAGATATAAGCAAACCGTTTGGGTTGGATCAAAGAGCATGCGCTGTGAGGCCCAAATAGCAAGATTTTGGCTACTCCGGCGCAGAGTTTCCCAGAGCTTACGCAGGCGGTGTGTGTCACGACCCACAAAGGTTCATGGGTAAAACTGTTTATGTGCCCCATATCAATCGTGACACGGTCGAGTTCGCATCTCGTGAGAGAGATGGATCAAAACCCGGGATCAAAATACTGCTTCCTTTTCTGAAAAACATTACGGGGGAGAGCGATTTGGAGAATTTTCAAGATCTCATACTGGCCTTAGATGCTTGCTATTGGCTTCATATGGTGATTTCCATAAGTTTATCGCGATTCGGAGACGATCGAAGGTGCGATTTTAGCCGATTTTAGGCGGCGATTTCCTGCTTCTCAGAAGATTTTAGGTACTGTTTAGTGCTATGCTTATATGTATATTTCTATCTCAGAAGAGTGAAAGAGATCTGTAGTTCATACCTGGATTTGCTTAAATAAAATGTTCGTCCATTTGAAAGTAGCGATTGATGGACTTTCTTAACCGGACAAGGAGGGGGAGCGCGAACAAAGAGCAAGGTGAGAAATCTTGCATCGTCTCTCATAACAATTTTATCTTCATCGACAATTTTACATTATTTTGCAAACAGTGACTGTTTGTAATCCTTATGAGCAAATAAATCTTCTATAGGCAAGAGAAAAACAGACCAAAAGTAGCGTCCGAACAGCTACAGCACAGTGGGAATTTCACCTAAGCTACGGCCGCGGAAATAAACCACAATCTTGCCTGTACGTTCATTAAAGTGAGCGCAGTGTGTCGATTTTGTTATAAACCTAACCTCACAGTTTGAAAATCCTGTATGAAGTTGTCTAGATCTTCGATAATGGTTTTGTGTATTGGTAGAGATTTAATCCTTCGCGTTAGTTTACATGAAGATTTGCATACACATCGCACAAACTGCATACAAATTATTTTAAAGACACGCTTCAGTTTCCGCACTGGGTTATGAAAAATGTTTTGTTTCCAAAGGTTATCACAATATTGAAACTTATTTACCTTTTATGGTTTAAAATGAAACAAACTCTTCCTGGATTTTGCGTTACTCGCTTCACGTCGGCTTTTGCTTCGGCTTTCCCGGGAGTTGTGCTATTTAGCTGAGAGAATGTCTTCATTCCAAGGCAGTTTGAAGGCCTCTTAACGGGGAAACTAACAGGGGTAGACCCGGGTAGACCCCAAAATTTACAAAGAAGAAAGGTTGAAGTAACATGTTCACCGAAATAATCCGATAAAACAGCTACCAGTAACCAGCAATGAATCCAAGAAGAGCGGCGAAAATAACACTCAAATCATCATGGCGGCTTGCACATGACCGAGCAATTCAAACTTGTCAGAAACGCTCAAGAAAGCAAAATATTTAAAACTAACGCAACTGCTAGCAAGATAAAGTGTTCCAACAACTTTTCAAGGCGGTATAGTGTCGAAATTACCTACACAAACTTGGAATAAAGCGAAAATTTCACCACATATGCCTCTCAAAACAGCTCTTTCCAAGGGCGAAAATCACTCTACAAATGATGCATTCTGATTGGTCGAATCTCGTGACGCACACCGCCTGGAGCTTACGGGCGCATTTCCAAACCCGTAAGCACTGGGGTCGAGAATGTACACGTGACGGAAATTAATATTGCACGCTGCGCATGCGTATAATAATTATTAAATTAAATAAAAAACTTCTATAAAGGTTAGAGAATCGTATAGTATATTCCGTCCTAACAATTCTTTGAAAATAATTGGCTACGATATTTTGAACGTCGTTACCGTACCTGCACACAAGGTGGCTGGATTTGTAAAATGTTGTGACATAGTAAAAGGACGCAATCAAAATCCTTCTTCCTTGAAACTTGAAAATCTTTACATAACCTTGCCTGATCACGAGTACCATTACTACGCTGCAGTTTCTCACAATAGTCTGATGATGTCTCTGCAACTTTGTAACGATGCACGATAGCCAAGGGCGGTACGGCAACCCGCGAAATCTTGCTTCCATTTAGAAACTTTGGCTTCCTTTTCTTTTAATTCTGAGAATGAAAATGGCTCGGTAGATGTACATAACTGTTGCCTTATCCACAAAGGTCCAGCATTATTGTGGGGAACCAAGTCAATCGTCAATCTTGAACCAAGTCAGTCTTCAATTCCTATGAAGAGGCTTTCGTCGACTCTCGACAGTTTTTCACTAAATTATGGTACGCAGAGGAAAAACAAAAATACTATAAAACGTGATGACATAAACTGACAAGTGGTATGTCCCAATTTTAACAACCTTCGTAACCACAGGTGAGACCTCAATACTAGTTTAGTTTTATCCCGAGTTTTAATTATCGATATGTGCCAACAACTTGCCATATATATTAGAAGCTTCGTAATTTAAAAACTCGTTGTTATAGCGTTTCCATAACTAGCCTGGAAACTATTCATCATAGTTATCATAATCATTGACAAAGCCATAAAATATTAATAAAACTCACCTTAATCAAGTTTAATTTTGAATTTGCCCATTTTTACCGTCAAAACTGGTAATCGTGGATGCCTCTCCTTGTCACTTGCAATTGAGCACAGTGAATTAGTTGAGAATGAGAATTTCACTTTTTATATTCAAACTGGAATATACATCATTTGAGAACACGAGAAAAAGGAAGAAATAATAAAAGGAACAGCGAAAAGGAATAACGAAAGGCCTGAAAAAAGTGTGTCATCAACACATCTCAGTCACTCGAGAAAATCCGAAAAGTTGCTTGGAAGTGATGTGTTCCTCTTGTACCTGCGTTATTAGAGACACTCTCCTACCGATCTCATACACCAGCTATATACCGCTAATTAATTCTCAACTTTTTGATATAAATATCCCCGGTCGGAGTCGCGATACGAAATAATTTCAATATTTTTTCATCTTGTACTTAGTGATTCAACGAATTAGAGAAATCTTCACCTATACTATAAGGTTTGAAATTGTTTTCGAACTTTTTAAAGTTATAATTGTCCTTTGTCGTTGCATAAATTGTGGAAAAAAAACATACAAGCAGGTGTCCCTTCCGGTCAAAAAGAAAATTACCAAGGAACTCTCTTTCACAAGCCCAGGGCACTTTAAATCGAACTCGTTATCTCGTAGGCCTATGGCACAGATTCAGTCCGTTTATGCTCCATTTTAGGTAGTCATATTAAGTTAGATGTTAATGAGGCCAGTGTGTATCTTATTCATCAATAGATTCCTTCTTGATAGACTCCAAATTAAGGGTTAAAACAACATTGTTGAATTCGTAGCAGTTTGTGACTTAATTAAATCAAGTTGACGAATTGTTTTGTAAAAGCGCGGTATAAATTACGTTAAAAACAACAGCACGTCTATTTCCAAGAATCGAACTAGACGCACCAGCCGGTATAAACTACGTTAAAACAACAGCATATCTGTTTCCAGGAATCGAACCAGACGCACCACCTGAGAATTTAAAAGAAGAAAGGGTAAACACTGAGCATCATCTCACCCTCACTGGCCCTCTTAAGGTGTTTCGATACAGTTTTTCGGAGGCCATACCGATATTTTTCTATCGCCTTAAAAAGGATTTTATCCTTGTCCGATCGCTATAAAATTTTCGCCAGTGATTGACTATGCGCATCAATTAACAAACATTAGCATAATGTCAAAACAGTGAATTTTGTCACGCAGATTTTTGGCCGGTTCGTAGGCTTGGTTCGCCTTGAAATTTCAAGGTGTTAAAGTGAATCAATCTTAATGAAAGTTTCAGACATTATTACATACATTATGAAGATTAAGGGATTTGATTTTAAAAAAATTCGTTCGAGTAGTGTCAGAGTTAAACAAAAAAACGCTGAAAGTCAAGATTTAGAATAAAGTTGCGCTTAGACAGGCGGTGAAAAAGCAGGTTGGTTTACAAGATCGCAAGAACGAAAATACACCAAACTTTCCTAGCATCGAAATATGATATTAAGCAGCATTCCGACGCTACCTAAGATTAAATTAAGTCATTTAGAACTTTTTTATTAAAGAATTTATCACGGCTATTGAAAATACGAGGTTTGAAATGTGTTTACGTTTTATTTGAACTCAAACATACAGAATTTTTTACTTCTCACGGAGGTTATTTGCTAAACACCAAACTTTAAGTTCCTAGTGTTGGATTTTTAGCAGCAGGTCTAGATTGCGCAAAATTCGGCTTTCATCAATTTCCAATTTTTTTGCTTATTGTTGCCATAGTAATATCGATTTTAGTTAAAACTACGTTTTGACAAACTTCAATCCATAGTCAATGACTGGCGAAAATTTTATAGCGATCGGACACGGATAAAATCCCTTTTAAGTCGATAGAAAAATATCGGTATGGTCTCCGAAAAACTGTATCGAAACACCTTAACTGACGTTAAAGTAATCTCATGATTAGAGAGAAATATTTGTGGCTTCTATAACGACCATAACAACGACACAGCCTGTTTAAAACAATTTTGAAGTGAGTTTGATGACTAAACCTTTACTACTGAATCAGGGCTCTACTGATCTAGGATTTACTGTTTGGGGAGCAGTCCTTCAGCTACGAGCTTTCTAGCGGGGTCTGGGGGTATGCCTCCCCGGAAATTCTTTGAAATAAGCTCGTGCTGAGATGCAATCTGGTGCATTTTGAGACACAATTTAGAGAAATGTTACAGTGGTATTTTATTTCATTTCTTCGTCGTGATTACATTCTGGCATTGTTACAGTTCTCCATGTTCCTTGTCATATAGTGTCCTTAGACAGGGAATGCTTACTTCATGTGCACTGACCTCGTCGCGTCTGGAGATTTTTCCGATATAGTTACTAACATACTCAGGTAATGATAACAATATGTTTGGGCGAAGCTGGGCATTTTTTTTTTTGGGGGGGGGGGGGGGAGCTTTTACCCCTTATATACCCTAGACCGAACCCTGTGAATTGTAATCATCTTGTCAAGATTTGGCACTTTACAAAGGTTTTGAACTTTTTCTGTCAAGGGGGTTGAGAGTCACCTTATACGTTAATGCTTAACAATTGTAACGCACAAACAGAATCTAAAACATGGATCATCGGAGCTCGGTTTGTCAGTTAACCACTATTTGCAAACTTAAATTTCGGAAAAATCACCTGAGCTTGTTTTATAATAATTGCGCATTTTATATTTATAAGTGGTAGTTGCATCAACTGAAATACTGCTAATTTAGTTATTCTTTTGTCTTCTAGAAAATTGGCCCTCAATGACTCGCTTCGATATAAAGGTTCTCATGAATTCTGCGGATGAAATCGAGGCAAAGAGGGCTAATTAACATAAATAAAAAAGAAATGTTGATATCAATTCATAAAAGTAGGAATTACTGTAACATGCTAAAAAAAACATAAAAGTCGTGTTATCTTTTGTCCTGGTTTGAAATTCTGACCGAGTGGCTGCGCAGTAGGATGTGAAACGCAACGGGCATGAATACGGAGTAAACTGAGATTTGTACTAAAAATGTTACAGAAAGCAGAAGTGTTGATTATGAGACAACACTAACTGGGGGTGTTGCTGCTGGGGCTGTAACGATGCTCTTGCGACAAAGCCGGAGGGGAGCCCAAAGGCCGATAGACCTCTAGTCACCAAACAACAAATGATCATTGGTTGCTGACCATGCTGAAGGTAACATGGGAAGGGCGGCTAGAGGAATAGGAAGGATAACAAGATACGCCTGTTCAAGACTTCAGTTCCACCGGTCCTGCTATCTGGATGTGAAACTTGGAAGATCGCCAAGACTGATGAACGGAAGCTAAATAGTTTCCAGAGCCAGTGCCTGAGATGGATACTTCGGATTAGATGGCAGCAGAGAATGACAAACAAAATAAACGCCTGTTAGTTCACAGACACTCTATTTTGTTTTCAAAGTCCGTGGAGCTCGCGCCGTGATAAAAAATGAAAATCGCGGGGGATTTATTGACAGCCAGCGCGAGGGGTCAATGCTCGCCCATGTTTTCGAAAAAAAAAATAAAACGTCTGTGTACAGGTTAAAAAGACAGTGGTCGAGATGGAAAAGATCAAGATAAGAGGGTGGAACCGGGCAGAACACATTCCCACGGGAAAGGATGTGAAGGACTGTTCTGCTGCATCAGGGTGGACCCCAGAAGGTCGGAGGGTGAGGGGAAGACCAAGGACTGTTGAGGAAGAACGAAAAAAGGCCAGGTGGAAGGGCTGGAAAGAAGCCAAAGTGATAGCATGGGACAGAAAGTGTTGATCAGAAAGCGTGATGGCCTTATGCGCCTACTGGCATGACGAGACTTCATAATGATCATGACGATTCTGGACTCTTTGCTCATTTGGGTTTATACATCTTCGTAAGGGGATTTACAAGGCCTTATAAACGAGAGGGGTGGGGGAGCTCATATCCGAGCCGGGGGGAGGGGTAAAAAGCGCTTCGAAGCAAGCTATAGCAGTGCTGATTAAAAAACATTTTGCATTTACTGATTTTTAATTAAGATTCAAGAGAAGAGATTAATTAAGATTCAGGAGTTGTACCGGATAACACCCTCTTCATATCCTACGAAAGCCGAATTCATTAATTGCTTTATTATTCATTCAAAATAATTCCTAGTTTAAAAACTTAGCTAAAACATGCTTACCTACATCGATGTTAAGTTCATCTTCGATAGTGTACGTTTAGGTTTGTCCAGCTCCGCAAATATTCTCCAAATAGCAGATGTCGCCCTCCGAGTTGTCTTCTTGCTGTTTTTGCCATGTTTTTAGCTATTATTTCGCCTAGTTCCAGCTGTAGTTCTTACTCTTGAAACGAGTGAAATGTCCGCCATTTTTTTCACAACCAAAACAAATCAACCTCGTCCCCAGGTCTCCTCGGTTAACGGTGCATTAACCTGTAGCGGGCTGCATTTTTGATGTCATTTCCTCGTTAAACACAACATTCTTCCAAATTTGGTCATCAATAACTGGTTATGGGGAATTATGCGTGTGTTTTTAGCCAATCAGAATTGGGGAAATATTTTGAATGAATAATAATTAAGAGCGAATGCACAGAAAAATCGAGCAAAATCGGTAAATCGTGGCCACAGCTCAAAACCTAACCTACCCTCATTTTCAGTCTGTAATAAGGTTTTGATGAGTTTATAACACTGCTGAGTTTTAAATTTCAAAATGCGGCCGAAATTGGGAATTATTTGAGATCTTCGATTTCAACGGTCTGCGGGCCTAAAATTAGCTGCCGAACACGGGAATATAGCCCAGTGACAGAAGTGAGCTGACTTTCATAAACGAGCGAATATATTGGCAATCTTCCACTTAAATTTCACAAAACAGATATCTAACAATTTCTAAAAGGCACATTTTTTAGATTTAGAGAATAAAATATCGACGAACGAGCACAATTTTGAAACGTAATTTGCATAATGCTAATAAATACAACAATTTACCGCTAAAACCAAAATCGAATTTTCTATATGGGGGAATTCTCCAAATCAGCCCAAATCCCGGTTACTACCCAATGAGTTATAGTACTTCAACATTATGCGAAAGTTAGTCTGGTGTTCTTGCAAACGCTTGTAAAATAGATTGATTATTTTGAGGTTATTTTGCCCCAAACAACGGCTAATTGACCCCAGGGTCAATTGACACGTGCACGTCACCTTAGTTTTATGCGTCGATTTGAGCTCGTTAAAAGGGAGAAACTAACAAGATTCTTTTTATATGCACCTGTTTTAATGAAATGAATGCAATCTTCAAAAGGAGAGGCCGTTCAATGGGTAATTTCTGTTCTTGAGATCTTGCAGATCGCAGCATGGCGTCTGCGAGTGGAACTGAGTCTAGGTCTGTTTTCCCGTGACTCCGAAATCAGAATAACATCAAGAAATAATTCTCCCTCGAATCTACGTAAGTGAATCAGCTTTGCAGTGCCTTACCAAAGATAAAAAGTGGGCCGAATAGGAAAACGCAGTGTATTGCTGAGCGAAAGGTGAGTAAATAAACCTGGGAAAGTACGTTACCTTTGATTGCGTGACCAGCCAGTAATCGATAGTCTCCAGCGAAAAATAAGATTCGCAAAACTCTTGCTGATGTATATTTAACAGTTTGTTACTATAGTTTACACCTGGTTTGTCTAAAACTTTAAACAATGCATATCTGTCCAAGAGTATAAGAATGTTTCGGAAGATCCACCCCTAAAAAAACTGTGGGCTACTCCTTTTTCCCCATCACCGATGTGCACTTCCTTCCCACTGTCTTTTGCATGAGACTTGTATGCCTTTAAACTGTTATCGACACATAAAACTGGTCGTTTAAGGTCTGGTTTAAGAACTTGACTGACTTAAAAATACCGTCGCGAACATGCGCTATTATGGTTGGACTTTGCAAGCCTTAGGCCCAAAATGATGGTGCAATCTCGAGAAATTTTCCCGGGTCTAAGACAAGGAACGGGTACTAAGAAAGAGACGGTTCATTAGCATTACCCCTGGAAAATCTTGGAATGCTTGCCTTCTGTCGCAGGGGCAACCGTTAAGGCCAGGTACGCCGCCCACACCTGCGAGGATTGCATGGCATTTGACTCTCTTTTTCCACATCATGACCTTCTATTATCATGAATTCTAATGCGGCCCTTGATCGTTGCCAGACCATGAGAATCTCTATTATTCCATAAATGCACCATTGACTTTTCCTTGTTCAGCTTCGGGTAAACCGATACCTCAAGAAAAAATAGCTTTACAACGACTCTATCCAGGCCAGAACTCCTGATATCAACAAATATAACCCACCCCCACCCCTCCCCCCCCCCCCCCCAAGAGAGAAAACTTTCCCCGAACTATTCACTCGACCCACCCCATCCCTTCGTTAAGAAAAACTACGAACTCAGTTCACGTTTCCAGTTGCTGTAAGATTAATTCCACACCTGCAACAGACACTGTAAATTAAATAGCAGCCACAACGCCCTTCTTTGAAGCCGTCAGGTCGAGACATTTATAAAAGACTTAACAGGTGTGTGCGGCGGTTTCCTTCTCTTCCTTCCCTCCCGGCCCATTCTAGCACTCTAATTCTGACCCTGATATTCTAGTATTAATCAATCGTTCCTGAGCCGATAGGCACAAGGATACCGGTTTCTTGCAAAATATGATGTGACATTCGTTTGCTCATCCCCCATTTCTGCCTTCGGCCGCTGAGTAGGTTTGGTGCTGTGCTTTGAAATAACTTTAGGAACGAAATATGATACGTGGCGGCTTGTCCGGCCAAGGGCAAGTGACTCTCGGTGTTGAAGACATATACTGAGCTTGTCAGTATTTCGTAGCCTGTACCACGTTGCGAAAATAGAACAAGCCAAAGAAAAATAAGACGCCTTTCTTTCCCCAGCCCCGCAGGTTTTTCGCATGACTTTTTACCACACAACTGCTTTACTATCTTGGATTCTACCTTTTCGAGCCGGAGCGAACATAGACGCCCTTGGGGTTAAGTTTCCACTTCATTTTTGGCACCTGACTAAACGCAAGCGCTGACTTGTGCGCTTATGCTTCGCTTGTACAGAAGTAGCGGTATACGACCACGACAGACTTGCTGCTATCCTTGGTTTGAAACCGCAATGGGTAAGAACAATTTCTCGAAAAGAGCAAACTGTTTCCTCCTTAGCAGACATGGATAACAACTAGTAGGACTTAAGCAATGCCATTGCTTAAGTCCTACTAGACTTGAAAAGAAAAAGCATGATGCTTTCTCTTTTTAATGATTTACGGCTAAACAGTACAATTTCATGTAGCTTTTACGCAAAATTAAATACTTAGTTGTTTGCAGAATTGCATTTTAATAACAACAAATTATAGAAATTTAACTATTAAAGTTTGGATCTGTACGAATCGAACGGAAAAAACTTTTGGGCTAAAAAAGTCAAAATGTTCACTGCAAAAATCACTTAATGCACATATAATAGCAGATGATATCATGCCTGCAATTTTCTGTGCAATGCACCTTATGACAGGCCTGACTAATCCATTGGTAGCCCATGCCTTAAAGGCCCATGTTCACCCAAACGGCTTTGCGCGCTTGTGTTTTTGTTTTGAAACGATTCTTTTGTCAAATACAGGCTTCCACTTTTGAGGAGCGTTGCCTGATCATACTAAAAACGACTGCGAGGGAGATTCGCTTTTTTGAAGCTTGATCGAAGCTTAACAGAGACAGTATCAAAGAGGCCCGTAAGACTTTAATTCTTTTCCAAATGGAGGAAGATATATCGCCGACTTCGGTAAATGTCACCGGAGAAAGCAGTTCAAAATTTAAACTGGTAGAGAATGCGTATGCATGCTTTGTCGAGTCCGATGAAAGCAATGAAGGTCATAAAATTACGAAATGTCTAAGGACCAGGTGAGATTTTCCTGAAGCCCGTTTGGACTGTGAAGTGTTTTGATTCCTCAATCTATTATTTTGTGTTAATTCTTAGGAAGCTTAGGTATGTGTTCTCGAAAGAATAAGCGAGTTGTGTTTGCAAAGCGTCGAATCAGCACTGCTTACAGTCTTGTCGCTGTATAATGATCGCTGTGTTACAGTTTCTTTAGGTTTGGCTAAGGACTGGTTTGCTAATAATAGTTCTCGCTACTTTAGAGCGATACGCCAGACGATCAGTTTACGTTAAGGATATCACTCGCTTCGTTGGTTAAATTAAATAAAGCATTGTTCATGTTAGATTGACTCGCTTGTATTGCTTTCAACTGATTTCAACGGGACCTTTGTTTACAATTGAACATCAGCAGTCGATGTTGAAGGAACTCGGCAAACACGCTGTCTGTAGAATTTGCAGCCAAGAGCTTCTTTCCCATCTCTCCATAGATTAAAAAAACGGATCCACGGAGACGAATGTACTTCGGCGACTCCAGTCGATGCGATCTTCCAACTGTACGTTTCGATGGCGCCGCCATCGAAAGTACTGCAGTGAAACAAACACTAACAGAAACAAAAAGGCTCGATACTAGACCAAAATATCCAGAATGATGTAAAGAAAAATACCAAAAGCACCTGTTTAAACTTTCTTTTAAACCAGATTTTGCGAACTGTGGAAGATTAACAAGGATTGACTCTACACACTGAAGGAAGTGATTTTCAACTACGCGAAATGTCTTTTTCTTGAGTACAGGGCGCGCAATGCATCTAGGGTGAACATGGGCCTTTAAAACCGCCTTGCACCTTAAAATTTAATTCATTTGCCTTTCATGCGCAGGGCAAATACATCTTCTGAACACTCTGGGGTTGGGGGTAAAATCAGAAGAACAGAACATTCAGTTACTGTACCATTTTTAAAAGTGGGACAGTACGTTTGCTAACCAACTTAGTTAACCACTTTTAAAATTGGACAAAAGGACAACTGGTCATATACAGGAAAATAAATCTTCTGTATCTCGAAAGCTTTGGTTTCCCGTGCACTTACTTTTCGCAGGAGACAATCGATAATTGCGTGGTCACGCAATCGGAGGTGAGTAACTACGCCGCTTAGCAAATACACTACGTGCTGCAAAGGATCCAAATTGCGCTAGAATGTTTTCCTATTCGACCCACTTTGTATCTCGGGTAAGGCACTGCAAAGATGATTCATTTACGAAGGTTCGAGCGAGGATTATTTCATGATGTTATTCTGATTTCGCAGTCACGGAAAAACAGACGTAGACTCAGGTCCGCTCGCAGACGCCATGCTACAATCTACAAGATCTCAAGAACAGAAATTACCCATTGAACGGCCTCTCCTTTTGAAGATTGCATGCATTTCATTAAAACAGGTGCATATAAAAAGAATCTTGTTAGTTTTTCCCTTTTAACGAGCTCAAATCGACGCATAAAACTAAGGTGACGTGCACGTGTCAATTGACCCTGGGGTCAATTAGCCGTTGTTTGGAGCAAAATAACCTCAAAATAATCAATCTATTTTACAAGCGTTCGCAAGAACACCAGGCTAACTTTCAGATCATGTTGAAGTACTATAACTCATTGGGTAGTAACCGGGATTTGGGCTGATTTGGAGAATTCCCCCATATAGAAAATTCGATTTTGGTTTTAGCGGTAAACTGTTGTTGTATTTATAAGCATTATGCAAATTACGTTTCAAAATTGTGCTCGTTCGTCGATATTTTATTCTCTAAATCTAAAAAATGTGCCTTTTAGAAATTGTTAGATATCTGTTTTGTGAAATTTAAGTGGAAGATTGCCAATATATTCGCTCGTTTATGAAAGTCAGCTCACTTCTGTCACTGGGCTATATTCCCGTGTCCGGCGGCTAATTTTAGGCCCGCAGACCGTTGAAATCGAAAATCTCAAATAATTCCCAAACTCGTCCGCATTTTGAAATTTAAACCTCAGCAATGTTACAAACTCATCAAAACCTTATTACAGACTGAAAATGAGGGTAGGTTAGGTTCTGAGCTGTGGCCACGGTTTGCTCGATTTTTCTGTGCATTCGCTCTTAACAATTAATGAATGAGACTGAGTATCTTATGAAGAATTATGGAGATGGCGGAGGGTGTTATCCGTCGAGGCCGGATAACACCCTCCGAGATCTCCATAATTCTTCATATGATATGAAAGCCGAGTTCAATAATTGTTTTATTATTCATTCAAAACAATTCCTAGTTTAAAAACATAGCTTAAACATACTTACCTCCATCGATGTTAAGTTCATCTTCGATAGTGCACGTTTAGGGTTATTCAGCTCCGCAAATATTCTCCAAATAGCAAATGTCACCCTTCGAGTTGTCTTCTTGCTGCTCTTGTCATGTTTTTAACTATTATTTCGCCTAGTTCTTACTCTTGAAACGAGTGAAATGTCCGCCATTTTTGTTTTCACAACCAAAACAACTCGACCTTATCCCCAGGTCTTATCGGTTAACGGTGCATTAACCTGCTAGAAGGCTGCACTTTTGACGTCATCGGTTCATTAAACGCAAATTCTTCCAAATTTAGTCATCAGTAGCTGGTTATGGTGAATTATGCGTGTGCTTTTAGCCAATCAGAATCGGGGAAATATTTTGAATGAATAATAAACATGATTAAATCCGTCGGTACTCTAAATTGGACAATACACCTATGGAATATATACTTATGAGTTTTGAACAAGCTTTATTACACTCCTGGTAGTTTAACAACCACTTATGGGCGGATGAAAGGTGAAGTTTTTACAACAAACATCTAAAACATGAAAACATTTATAAATAACTTAAAGTATCAAAATATATATCACAATAGTTATTAATAGAGTGATTTTACTTGAACCGGGAAATAGATAATAACAACTAGTGCAAAATAGCTACAAATAAACAAAAGAAGACAATAGAACTAGCGCATAAATGACAATAGTGTGTAGTACTCCACAAATGTACTACCTATTTCACGGGCTAAGTAAAATCACCCTAAAAGGTACTCTTAATTACAATCATGGAGAGCTTATCACTTAACATAGATCTAAGGTTTTAAGCCCATTACGCTTGAGTTAACTCAGTTCTTTTCAGACGCTGATTTGATTTACAATTAAAGCTTTTTACACAATGTTATGTGCACTAACCTGGTCGATGTAAGAACCTGTAAACTTCACTTTGTTTCATTCGCACCTTTTGTTTTCCTAGGTTCTGTTAATTGTGTTGACTTCTTTGTTTTCTTTTGAATTACATCAGCTGTGAGTTTTACAGTCTCTTACACCAAGGATGTGCTCGTAGACGACCAGGCATATTACTGGAAAACTCTGACGAAGGATATAGTAGATGATTGTTTTCCCTTGAAAAAGATGCGAGTGAGATCTGAGGATGTCCCTTACATGACAACATCGTGGAAAAATGCTATAAGGGCAAAAAGAAGAGACGCTGCAAAGTATTACAAAGACAAATCAGCGCACAACTGGGAGGTGAATCAAAGGTGTCGCAATGAAGCAACGAGACAACGTAGGATTGCAATTAAACAATATTGGAAAAAGAAAGCTAATGAATTAACGACAAATTCTAAAGAATTTTTCAAAACCTTTAAACCGTTTTTGGGATCGAAGACTTGTACTAACAAACAAGCAGAAATTAACCTCAAAGTTAACGGCATTGTAGTTAGTGATCAAACAACCGTTGCCGAGACTCTAGCATGTCACTTTGCCACCCTTGCCGACAGTATTGGCGGAGACAGGGCTCAGCAATCAGAGAAACAACTATGTAACCATCCTAGTCTAGCTCGGATTAGATCAAATTGCCAAAATGAACAAGCAATAACAGTTGAGCCTACCAACAGAACACAAGTACTGTGTGCACTTGAATCGCTTAAAACAAGTAAAGCAACGGGTAATGATGCTATCCCAGCTAAAGTACTGAAACTGGGAGCAAGGGAACTAGCCACACCCCTCACTAAGTTATACAACTCCTGTATCTCCAGTGGAAAGTGGCCAAGTGAATGGAAAAGGGGGGAATGGATACCCTTAAGAAGGACGATCATCTCGACAAAGAGAACTACAGACCGGTTACTGTCCTTTCTGCTGTGGACACTGAGGTCTTTGAGCAGCTGATCAGCAAACAGATCACTTCTCAATTCGAAAGTCGCCTATCCGATTGCATTACCGCCTACCGCAAATCTCATAGCTGTGAGACAACCATTGTCTCCCTGGTGGAACAATGGAAACTTGCGAGGGACGGGCACCAATGTGTAGCTATATTATCTACGGATATGTCAAAAGCATTTGACTCACTTCACCCACGACTCATGCTTAACAAGTTAAGGGCTTATGGTTTTGAGGAAAGCACCGTTAATCTTCTACGCTCGTATCTCTCCAATCGACAAAACAGAATCAGAATGGGATCACAGACTAGTTCTTGGCAAGTGGTAAACAGAGGATGCCCACAAGGATCTGCGTTAGGGCCACTTCTTTGGAACATCTTCCAGAACGACCTGGCCTATGAAATCAAATCGAACCTGTCTATGTACGCGGACGACCATCAGATTTACGAAGTAGGAAAGGATTTCGTAAACGTAAAGTCATCACTTAACAAGAATGCTGAAAAAGCTTCCAAATGGTATGAAGACAACATGCTTAAAGGTAACTATAGTAAATACAAAACCATGGCAATGCAGAACAAAGGAGAGATAACAAATCTGAGCATGAGCATTCAAGGCAGCAAAATAGAGTCGACAGAAAAGCTAAGCCTTTATGAGTGACGATTGACAATAAGCTTAATTTTAACCATCATATCAACAACGTGTGTAAAAAAGCAAATAAAAGGATTGAAGTCCTTATGAGACTGAAAAATCTGATACCAACAGAAGCAAAGCTGCAATTATATAAGGCTGCAATTTTACCGCACTTAACTTACTGTCACCTCGCTTGGCACTTCTGCAAGGCTAGGACAGAAGAAAGCTTGAGCGTATACAGGAAAGAGGGCTCAGGGCAGTCTTTAAGGATAAACATTCTTGCTATGAGAAACTACTGGCAAAAGCAGATACACCATCGTTGTACAACAGACGATTACAGGACATTGCCATCTTCATGTATAAGGTTAAGCATAACTTGTTACCACAGGGACTTTGCAATCGTTTCCTATTAGACCACGGCTCATATAACTTACGAAAACGAGAATTTGTTATACCACGACTCTCCTCGGTTTCTTACGAAAAACACTCACTTCGTTACCTAGGGCCCAAACTGAGGAACGATCTTGCTCATAGAATTAGAAATGCCCCCTCTCTAAAACAATTTAAAAACATACGCAATCAGGATCTCACTGCCCTAGCTGCAAATGTCAGTGACTGTCGAGGCTGCAGCTTATGCCGAGAATGACTGGCCGTTTATAGATAATTTTTACAAATGATTTGAATAATTTTAATATTTTAATGTAGCTTAGTAAAGATATTTATTAGTTTTCTTGTAGTATTTATAGCAAGTGAATGGTTTTAATTAGGTTAGTTAGGTGTCCACAATTAGTAGAGGGGACTCTTCTCCTCAGCTACTCCTTTTGACACGTTAATAAAGTTATTATTATTATTATTATTAAATCCTAGAGAAAAGAATTCACCTCACGGAAAGCAATAGAGAGGGGAAGTAGTTACGTCACGTTGCCATGGGAGCAAAATTTCTGAATGACAACAAACCGAAAAGTCTTTTAACACTGTTTCAGACTTCATCGATCTTGGTTTCTTTCAATTAATTTGTATAATGTTGGCTAAACTTTGTGGGGTTAAATCCGAAAGGAACGTATTTAAGTTAGAAAAAGCAAAAAAAAAACAAAAAAATGTGTTGTGTTCACCTAGTTTACAAAGCGGACGCCTTAAATTAGGAAGTTTCACATCGTAGTCGTGCTACGTCGGCTAAGAAATGTACAAAAAAGCGTGATGAACGTGCCAAGTTCTTGCCTTGCTACCTAAACTTATTGCTTTTTTGCCGTTCTATTGTTTTGATCCAAAAATAGTGCTACCATGGTAACATGACGTCACACTTCTCCTCTCTATTCTGCAATGCCTTTTGTAAAACCAATCACAATATGCACTTACCAGGCAATGGGTTAACCAGATTTGGCCTCTTTCCGGTAAGTTTATCCTCATGTATGATTTGTCCAAAAAAAATGCAACAAAAAGAGGTCGCTTTCAAGATAACTTTTTGTTATCGTGACCTCAAGTTGACTCTTATCTTTCGTATGCTTTCTTTGTTTCTTAGCCTGATTGTCAGACAGTCCAAGGTCGTGCGCTGGGTGTACGAACAAGCAAGCTTGGATGCAGAAATGATGGCAGCCAATTTCATCGGCTTCTCGAAATATTAAAAGATACATTACTAAGCAACTAAACACTCAGAAATAAAACCAGTTGCTACTTGTTCACACGCGCTGTCTTGTATATTTATTTGGATGAGAATCGGGTGAAAATTCTAAGTGCTTCATCTAACTGGGAAGAAATCATGGGACGAACATTTAAGGTGGCCCGAACCTATTTATATGCGCGTTGGTTATGTTTTTAAATAGCATTTTTCGGCAGGAATGATTTAACTGATTTCCATGATTTTTGGCAACCTTACTAAAGAATGCTCAAACTTTAAGAAAATGCTATTTATTTTCTTATAGGTATAAAAACGTTTGAGATATCGGCATATGTTCTGAGGCTTATTTGCCGAAGTTAGAGAAAAATCTGTCTTAGGGTTTTGAAATTATTGACATTTTTTGTAAAATGCAGTTTTAAACATATGCCGATATCTCAAACGTTTTTTTACCTATAAGAAACTAAATAGCATTTTCTTGAAGTTCGACCATTCTTTATTAAGGATGCCAAAAATCATGGAAATCATTCCTGCCGAAAAACGCGATTCAAAAACATAACCAACGCGCATATAAATAGGTTCGGGCCACCTTAATAGCAAAAAATAGACACATCAACATAAATTAACCAATATATTAACTGACAAATGTTCCACAAATATATATATTAGTAAATCTTACCATAATACTAAAACAATTAACGACTTCTTTAGACAATCTTCTTACACTAAAATCTCCTTTAAGTATGAAACACAAAAAGTTTGAGTTTGGCCAACACTCAAATACAGGAGCTACTTAGTTAGCTGAAGGAAAAGGTTGTTCTAATTGTCCCAAAAATCATATCCTGTGAACGATTCAAGTTCTTTTCTTTTAATTCATAGGACATCAGCTGTATTCGCAAACAACTCCTCGGAATAAGCGTGGGCTTAGTTCCGTAGCAAGATAAACAGTAGCAACGTGAAGAAAAATATTAAACTCTCTGTCGGTTGATCAATGCCTTCATCCACCTTAAACGAAGAATAAAAAAAGAGATGAAAAAGGGTTATAATTTACTAACGTTAATGTCAGGATACATTTTTAGCATTGTTCAATAACAAAAGACTGTTACAACAAACAAGAGTTTTCGCTTCGATAGATTTTAACTGAGATGGGCCTATACAGAAATATTGTACTGCGTGAAAACAAAAAGTTAACCAGACCAGACAGCAAACAGCTAACACCTTGTAAGAGAGGGGTCTTTATTCAACTGAGACTATAGAGATAACCAAAAGATGATAAGGGACGGACCATCTGAAAAGTAATTTTTTTTTGGGGGGGGGGGGGGGGGGGCGGGGGCGGGGTGTTAGGGAAAAAACAAAATAAAACTGCAAGGGAAAATGTCCCAAAACAATTGAAATTGATGCAAAGTAAAACCCAAGGGGAGGGGGGGGGGGGGGGGGGGCTTAGCCTCAGGCTGAACTAAAGAGGAGAAGACAAATTTAGCAACCGATTAAAATGGCTTAAAAAAACAAAGTGCATTGAGATATGTGACTTTGTAGCTTATAAACACAGCTGAGTTCTTAGCTCCGATATTCTCGAAGGAGACTAAAAAATTCAGAGATTTTTTTTTGGAATAGATCTACATCAGACGTTTTTGAAGCCTTTCACTGGCAAGTTGCACTGCTTTTCAAGTCTCATTCTCATGAAAAAATTTAGACCTCCAAAAAGGCGTGAGTTTCGTGCATTAATAAACAATCTTTACACAGACTCTGAGACGATGGACAAACATGCTTTATGGATCACGCAACGCCCTCTGGGTTACTGGGTTAATAAATCTACCCATTTTATAAACTGGGCGTGCCTTGAAGCCTTTTGCCTTGTACGCAGTGGCGGATCTAGGCCCGGGGGGCCTGGGGCCCCCTTATTTTGAGACCAAACTGCGGCACGAAAGGCCGAAAAAAATTGTTTGGAGGCCGCCCCCCCTGCCCCCCCGGCATCCTTATCTCAGGGTCTGGTGACCGGGCCCCCCCCTCCTTATCTGAAGCTACGCAGGCTGGAAACGGGTAAAAGATGATAATGGCGATGCTAATAAACGATCAACTTACTATACGACCAGACGAGGTTCAAGTGTTTCTTCAGTACACTGACGCACGGGGTTTCCGTTCTCGGTAAATTGAGATGCTTCCTACATAAAATTTAATATACGTGTTGTTTGACTTGTTTTTATCCTCCAGCAAACACGAATGACAGACCGATATATGAGTGTAAAAAAGCCTTACTTGTCTCTCACCATGGCTGTGACTGTGACCGATCCCTGTTGACCATGCACTTCGCGTTCCACTGCAAAGAACAAATCGCTAGTTAGGGCCTGTTTACATGAAGATGGGGGACCCCATGTAGGTGAGGTAACATGTGGCGGGTTACCCCACCTAACATGTAAACTTGATCACATTAAAATGAGAGATTATATGGACAGGGGGGTTGACCTCACCTACCTGGGGTCCCCCACCTCCATGTAAACAGGCCCTAAATTATTTCAAGAAAATCAGTGAGGTATCGTATTTACCTCATCCCCTTGGGGGATTTTGTCACTACTTTTACACTAGGGACTTATTAGAAGTACTGAGGCTCACCAAATTTGTTCTTTTTGTGGGGCTACTCATATCAAGTTTTCATTGATAAAATGAATAAAACGTTTAGCAATCTCAAACAATGGTGTTTGAATTAGAGGCTGGGGGCAAGGAGGAACGGCGCACTTCGAGATCTATGATAGCCGGTGGCAAAAGAAAAATATGCACCGGAAAAGGATTTTAACCTTATTTTTGCGAAATATATCCTAAGCACTGTGCAAAAGTTCTGCCAAAGAGGTTTCATTTGAACGGTAACACCAAAGGAGATTGAGTGACAATGTGTTTAAGCAGTACAACAAGGTCGACGTCCTAGCATCTCTCAGTAAAGTTCTTTGCGCGGGTTCATGATGGTAAAAAAATATTCAAAATCTTAAAGCTCATCTGAGTATTTTATCGTTGATTGTTGTAGCTTTTGGAAATTTTAGTGTAACACTTGCATAATTATCCAACTCAAATAAGTTGATCACGATGGAAACGGGTTAGCCTGCGTAGCAAGGGTTTTCGTTTGGTTTCAGAGCAAAGAAAGACCGAGGAACGGGATTTACGGTCTTGGCCGCGCGAAAAATGGACTCTCGTTCCTCGTTCTTTGCTCCGAAACTGCACGGAAACGCTAATGCTACACAGGCTAGAAACGGGTGAAAGATGATAATGGCGATGATAATAAACGATCAACTTACTATACGACCAGACGAGGTTCAAGTGTTTCTTCAGTACACTTTCGCACGGGTTTTCCGTTCTCTGTACAAAAATTGCGATGCTTCCTACAGAAAATTAATAAAAAAACACCGTTGAGTCCTGACATTTACCTTCGGACACATTATTTTCTTATTAAACTTAAATTTACTTAACCAGTATTTCCTTATAATTATACGAGATCGTTGTATTGAAAATAAGCTACTTAGCTAGAGTTGTCAAGAAGTCATTTATAAATTCTCAAAACATCATCACACATCTTCTTTGTATTCAAAATTACCTTAGGCCTGCTTTTGATGGCCAAAAAATTGTTTTCGGTGACCGAGGTACTACTTTTCCCCTATCCCTGACGCTACTAACTGATTCCATGAGCCGTTTAGCTGGCTGTCAATTTTCAAATTGTTTTAAAACGTCTCATTCTATTTTGTCCCGAATGCCATTAGATGAAATTGCTTACGTCAGTGAAATGCTTTTTGCTTTCATTGCTGAATACTTACTTCGACCGGAAACAGCTTTTGGGGCTAGTTTTCGGATTCCTCTGCCGTATCATCCAGTTGTAATCTTTGAAACAAAAAATAAATCAAAGCTTTAAGAGAAAAGAAGAAAATAACTATTAACGATTAACTGTAAAGACGACGTATGAAACCCACGCTTAGGGCAAAGGTTACACCTTATTGGGGGAGGGGCGCACTCCCCTATTTGGCCTAAACGGGTATGTACCGCTGAACAGGGCATGGTTTTCAAGGTCTCGAGTCTTAAACGTGGTTACAATTTCACTATTTAGCTTCCTGAACAGAGTGTGTTTTTGGGCCGAAAGCCTTTTAAAGACTGTAAAGGTTGTCGATGAGAATAGGCATTATTGAGGAATGGACAGTGTCTTCAAGAAATACTACAGGCGAGATTTACAAAAATCAAAAGTATATTCCTTACCGTGTGAAGGTGTCCTGGAATTATCAGCTAATGTTAAAGGGTGAGTATACGGAGAAAAAGGAATTTGTTTCAAAAGACTTGTCGATAAGGTGATGTAGTGCTGTGAATTGGCCACACCTATCTACGACTGTAAGTAAAAAAGCCCATAAGATACACTTGTTTTTGTGTTTAGGATTTACAGGTGACGTAACCAATGAAAGAAGAAGCCTTTCGTTACAGAGAAAGGTATCTGTCCGGGTGGTGCCAGACGTTTGGGACATATGACACGTGGCATGCACGGCTGGGGTCTGTCTAATGTAACGGGGTTACACTTTTTATACAGCTGAAGCTAGCCAGTTTTACGGGCAGCCGCTTAATACGGAGACTTCGTTATTACGTACGGTTTCCTTCATCCCTAAGGAAATCCCTTAGATTACCTATAAATTCAACCCGCTGTTAATTACTCCGACTCGTTAATAAGAAAACTTTTTTTTTCCTATCAGAACTTTGTAAAAAAACAAGTTTTCTCGACTTTTTCGCGGCCATGAAATGCATCTGCTAGCCCTTATGGCCTTCCTACAGACCAAAATGACAGATTTCCCTACAATTTCATCTAGTTCAACTAAGTGAAATCCCTAACCTTTCATATACCTGAAGCCCTGAAAAAAGGTTCCCTTTCGGGCAGGGCCTTCCCGTATAGGCCATTATAAGGATTAACCCGCCCCAGCAAAAAGGAGTTGCAGGTTCAATCTAGTATTCCTCATGAGTGGTTTATACTGGTTTGTATTTTCCCACAAATTGAATAAATATGTGATACTCAATATGTAATTAACCTCTCTACTCCTTTTTGGTACATGTGCCTGCCGTTGGAGTAAAAAGGTGGCTGACAAGTATGAGCCTAGTTACGAGACGTATTTATGGTATTTTGCCATTCAAAGCGGTGATAATAAAGTTGATTGTTCAAATGTTATATTTTCCTATAGCGTTTCTTTTAATAATAGTTAAGATCGGATCGCGTTTCACCTATCAATAATATGAAAATATCTGGCCCTTGGACAGATTTTTGAAATTCTTTACTCGTTGTTGCTATTTTTATATATATCGAAAGCATACTTCGGCCCTACTCTTAAAACCCTTCAAACATCTCAGCGACTTAAGCCTGGTTTTCACTAGTGCCTATAAACATATGGACATACGCACACGCAGAATGGCATATTTGACTCAATTCTCGATACCAGCTCTCTTCAACCCGATGATAAACATCCGTATTGCTTTTGATATGTTCGCATGAGGCCTGGGTCAAAGTGACCTATGATTGGTCCACGGCCTTGTGCTTATGTCGACCCTGCTTTCACTAGTCGAACGGGTTAGAAACATCAACAGAACAATCGCTCATTTCCATATAAATAAGAATTCAGGAAAACAATTAACAATAACGTGTTTTTCGTACTAGTTGTATGCTCTAGAGGATTAGTTAGAGAAACCGAGGTCAGAGTCTCTTTTTGCTTTGGTGATGGATACACTCACAGGTTATTTATGTAGAATCCATTTGCAGCTCAACTTAAAAGATAATTTCTTTGTTCGAATCTAGACAACGCAGCCTTGGCATAACTATAACATCTAAACTCGGAAGGTATGTGGGAAAACTAAGAAAATACGTTGAATTTAAAATTCGAAATTTAGTTACATTGCGGTGCTGCCGAATTTTTTTTTAAAACAGACAAAGTATCTTGCGCAGCTACATATCACTAACAAGTCTAACATGCTTTGAAAAGGGCAGATTTACAAAAACGCTGTGGCTATTTTTAGCCACAGCGAAAAATAAATGCGACAGAAGTACTCGATTACACGCTCAGCTTCAACTCGCAGATTTGTGACGCTCTATAGACATTTATAGGGTATTACCTACATGAAGTAATTAAGGTAACACAACGTGTTTCACAAAAGTCAAAACAAAGAATCACGTCTATAAATAGCTTCTGATTTCTAACGCATCTTTTGATACATCCCTGTTTCAAAAATTTAAAATTTAAGTTCCACTCTGCCTGCACTAAACTTGGCTTACTTTTTGGGTGTGCCGAAGTTTCTGCTTGCGTATGAAACCGCCATGTTGAGTTCCAAAGGAGTCAATAGTCTGTGCGTTGCGTGAAAAATTTTTGCAAACCATAAATTCTGCCTCAAATGTAAGGAAATATGTATTACCGCAGTCAACGGGAAAAATTACACGATATTTTGATCTTTAAATGCCAAGGGACCAGAAAATTACATATTCTGGCTGGCATGTCCACTGGAGCTTTAGTATAAACACTTGTCTTGGTGTGATTCTTACTGTTAAAGTAGACTAGACTATTGGTCAAATGTCTACTTCCCAATACTCGCATATGTCGCCGTATTTACATTGATGTATTACAATAACATACTGATCATACATTACCTTGTAGGCGATGACTAAGACACAGCTGTAGCTAAAACGTTTGTGTCGAAAACACTGTAAATACTTGCAGGTAATATAATTATAAACATGCACTCCTATCGATGGACTAAAAGTACGGATAGATACTCATAGTTTTCAAAGTTGAGTATTCTACCGGTCACGTGACTGTTTCAAACAAGGAAGAGCTTTCCTGTACATCAAAATATTGGCTCCACTCACTGATAACCCAGGGGAAAAAATACGGTGAAGGAGGTTTGAAAATCGGATTCAAGTCACTATGAACTTCGTGTTCATTTTAATATCCACTCTTGAGTTTATCTTTACCAATGTATACATTAATATCTCGCAGCACTTTTTAAAATAAATCATATCTGATAGTTTTTTTTAGAGCTGAAGTTTCTTCCCCTCTGATGTTATAGTAATACTAACTTGTATGTTTTCAGTTTTTCTACTTCTACGGTAGGTACCTCACATGAGTAATATTGAATGGCAACAGAAGCACGCGAAATGTCACGTTGCATAAAGTCTATACAACCTTTCCAAACAAACACTTTGGTAGACCACAAAAACATTCTTTGTAATGGTAAATTGGACTTCGTGTGATACAATTCAGATCAATTCAGGGAGTAATCGGGTGAGTAACGAAATTAATCACCTGATTACCCCTGAATCAGTGTACGACACGAAGTCCTGTTACCAATTAATTCTGTCAAAGACAAACAATAAAATGCGAGAATCTCAGTATTGGAATAACGGTACAATGTTCTTACATCGTCCAAAGCATAACCATCTATCAGACACTTTTTCAGCAACTGTCTCCTTTTCTTTACTTTCAAGACTTTCTAAAGTGTTTAACAGGTTGTCAAAGTGTGGACAAAAAATATCTGAATACGAGTCATTGGACCAGTTTATTTCGTACATTTTTCTTTTCAAATTGACGTCGGACAGCCTGCTCACTTTTTAAATTTATTTTGATTGGTTATCATGGGCTATGTAGTTAAATCTCATTGGCTAGTAACATTTGCTGCTTGATTTTTGTTGAAACGCATTGGTATGTTTTGGTCTTCTAGAAAAAAAGATCAGTTAAAACGAGGGTGAAGTTTGGTGGATAATTATATCAAACATAATTACTGTCACGCTTGTCACACAAGGTTTGCCGTCTTCTTTATTCTTCCGTCCTATTGCGTACGTTCACTAGTTTTAAGAGGACCACACTCACGATCTCAAAACCCTGTCCGTTTTTTACTTTCATGCAAAGCGGACAGTAGGCTTCAGGGTCCCTTGGAGAATATCCCGACGGTTATTCAGGTTGATTTAAAAACAGAACAAAACAAAACAAAAACAAACAAACAAACAAACAAAAAGGCATTCGCAGTTGGATCCCTGTTAGGGCAGACTGGAAAAATTTTATTGCCGTGCATGAATAACTTTTTCTTCCAAGCCTTGTATGTCATTATAGAAACTAAGGTTATTTCTCAGGAATATGGTTAATATTAGAATTATATTATTACTATTATTCTTCTAATAATTTCTAATGACCCCGTCCTTGAAAATGTGCAGCATAACGTCACTGAATTAAATCTGTACCGCCACGCTTACCCTGTTATCACTGAAGTGTGCAAACCTTGGTCATGGTTATGATTTTCACCACCGTCACACACGATAGTTTGGAGAAAATGATCCTACATCAAGAAAAATGCCCTCTATTTTATAGCTTAACGCCACCTGAACATCAACGTGCAAGACAAGCAAGTGCATGGCAATTAAAGGATAAATTAAGAGTTGACATGCAGGGGTTGAGAATTATTTCGTATTATCACACAAGTTCTAGGTACCCTTTAAGTGCCAAAAGTGACCAACATCAACTTTCTCCTGACAACATCAATATGTAATTAAGAGAAAAGGGCTTGAGAATTAATTAATGAGAATTACTTCATCAAATTCTCTCAACTGAGTCTTTAAGAAAATGTATCCAGATCAGTATAGAGAATTTGTATGTTGAAATCGTATGATTGTTGAGCCGGAGTGCGCTACTGTGTTTTCAGAAGACAGGTTGCGACAAATGAAACTGAACCATATTATCTCCTCAGTCTTGGAAGAGAAACTTCTTTTGGTTTGTTTTAAAATATCGAACATATAAGCAGTCGCCTTTGTGAACAGCTCGGGTTGTGTGAGAGCACTAGTGACCGGACCCAAACTTGCTGCGTGAAGCAGATATTTTAAAAAGGAATAATTTAGCACCACAATCTGATCGAGCAACCATAACGTGCAGGCCTCGACACATAACTCTACTTTTGGTCATATGACGCAGCTAAAAGTCGCTTAACGATTGAAATGCTTTTATTTCTTAACAAACAACTAGGCCGTGTCTCTTGAAATATTCACACAGACATTCATGTTAGACTGTGCTGTATTATCACAAGCTGGACAATAGCAAAACAGACGGCAGATATTCGGCCTGAAATGCTGATGTCATCAAAGCAATGAATTAGGAAATTCTTACTACAAATCGAATTCACCGACCATGTCAACAAAACCAGACGTGTTGAGAGCGTGTAAAAACTGTTACGACTGGAATTATTTGAGTGCCGGGCTGTTAGCGACAGACTAAACTGAGACAACAGTTTTCTTACTAATTTTTGTATTTTAAGGAATCGAAAGGAGAAATGAACGATTAGGTGACTCTACGCATAAATTTCTCAGGCTTCTTGATTGGGAGAGATGAATTAGTAAATTGTTGGTTTGACGGAAAGGTCATCATTGGTCGGGTAGAACACACCAGTATCAAATTACTCTTAGCAACTTCAAACATGGCCAGGACGTCCAGTGGACGAAAGGCTTCTTTCCAAGCACCGAGAGAGATGGGACCTTTCAGCAGATGAGAGTCTTTTGGCGCGTAACTTTTACAAATTAATCTCAGTAGCGACTGAAATGGCCAAGACCTTTTGGTAGATTAGAAGCTTTTCAAAAGTTAAACGTACAAGTTAAACATGACAACAAGACAGGCCGCCAAGAGCTAAGAGTGGATGAGCGCTTTATGGTGCGTAATGACTTTTATATGTTTGGCTGCCGACTCAGGAAGAAGAACCTTAACAATTTGAGAGGGAAAATAAAACTTACAGTGATATGAAAACGCAACTTTTCAACTGAAACTGAAATACATGACTTCTGCCCGTCAACGCAATTCAGCTTTGTTGAAAGAACGACTTCCACGTTTCTTTATGCGCGCGAGTTTACGCGTGGTGGCTAGATGCCAAGTAAAGCAGGTGTTAATTCCAACTGTACGCTGTTGTTTCACTGTGACATGCGCCGGAAAGAAGCCGTTTCGTAAGCAGCAAAACTCAGAGAGGTAAGAAAATATCTCTTCTCGCCTTCCTATGTGCTATCCGTATTGTTTTGTTTTTAGTCCACACAAGAACGCTTTCTCAGTATGTAAAAAAAAAAAAGTACACACGCTTTTCAGAGAGCCCATTGCTCCAAGGATTCGACTCCAAAAAGACAAAGTTTTTAATACTCGCTGGTTACTCTTTCTAGACACGTTTCTTCGTGTACTCCGTAAAATGAGAGATTTTCTTGGTCGGCAGGTAGCCTGTTGATATTTAGCTCTTCATAAATTCGCTCAGATAGAGACAACATTCCCACTACTGCTAGGCAAGTTTAATCATCGTGTTGAACGGGGTTTCAATTTGTCCACAAAATGACGAGGGCGTTTCAATGTGTGATCGTTTCTGTTAAAAACTCGCGTTGAGATCGACAAACACTATTTAATAACCTGAGCGAGAACGTCAAATTGGCTTAATGCTCTCTTCCTAGTAGGTCAGTCAAATAAAGGCCTGCCACAGAGAGAAAGTGAGAACTCTTAACTCGAAAGTCGAAATCCGCTTTCGGGAGCAAAAAAACATTCAGCATGGCGTCTGAAGAAGTTTGATATATGAGCCTCTTAGACTAGGATTTTAAGTGCGCTCTCGTGTGTGATTATCCTCGTAATGCAGTACAGTAAAATAAATCTGCTTTTGAAAACGAAGTGCGTTTTGAAAAGTTGAGTTAAGTTAACCACGTTATTTTCTCTTCCAGATTTTGCTCCACTAACAACTAACGACTGACGTGGAAATAACACGAAGTAACTCGAGTCCAGCTAGGAGCATTTTTTCTCATTCGTCTTGGGTAAGTAGTAACATCCAGTACTACGCCACCGCTGAGTAAACTGAGAATGGCGCATTTTAAAACCAGGAAAGGAATCCAATACAGCCTTGAATTCTGGATTCCACGCCGTCGATTTGAACCCCGTTAATACGGTCACCAATGGGCCAAAAATTTGGCCGTATTAACGAGGGTCTTTTTTACAAAAAAATGTATGGCGGCCCTTAATTCACTGCAAGGCAAAAGTCAGTTACAGTGAGAGAAAATCACGCGCATTGACTTAATCGACTAGAAGAAATAATCAAATTACGCTGTCGGTTCAAAACGGGAATTGCAGGAATACAATCCGTCACGGCCACTAGCCAACATCAACCGAACCTCAATGCTACAAGCACAACAACTCCGGTGGCATGTGAAGCAAAACAGAAATACAATACAAAAGAGAGGAAGAAAAAAATCAATCATTAATCCAACGGCTAAATTCGCAGGTTCTTGTTTCCAGCGTTTAGTATAAAGTAATTGTAAACTTTTGAATTTGCGTAAAGCAGTAACGTTCGTCCTTTCTGTTATCGAACAGCTGAAGAACCAAAACGCCAAAACTCAATATGCAACTAGAATCCCAAATTTGCTTTATATTGTCGACATAATCTTTTACTCCACGAAAAATACCTAACATTCGTGAATCAAACCAAAGGCCAGTTTTTAATCGAAGTCTAACTGACAAAATAACTAAATAGTCGGGGAGCATATGTCGCTGAAAATTTTCCGTGGGATTTTTGTGATGATTTCAAGCGACCAGTGTAGAAGTGTTGAGGGAGACCTACGGAACATGTTTAATGTTGTCGGCACCTCTGTAATTCGTGCAGGAGGTTTTTTAAACACTACCACGAAGCGCACTTTTTAAAATGGCTAAAAAATGATCAACTTCAGAGACAAAAAACTCACCTTGGTATGTGTGATACCTAGCCAAAATGCATACTAGGACAAAGTTCAGCTCTTATATTAACAGAATATGAAATAAAAAATCTGGGTACTCCGGATTCGCTTTCACAAAATAAAAAGTTTCGGGACCACTAGTGGAAAATATCACAAATTTGCATAAGTCAAATTTGTAGAGAAATGTTGCGGCAGCCGGTTTTGTTTCAATTCATTGTCAGTATCTAATGTTCGGAAACATCACGAAGCAAGAAAACGTTTTTTGATAAAGTTTATGTTAAAATATCAGAGTAATTAACCGTTCAAAAAAAATAATTAAAAAAAACGACCTCGAAGAAGCGTTATATAAAAGCGCTGAATTATTATGTAAACTATATCCCATGTCTCTCGTTTCTTTTCCTAACTCCTTGTATCAGCATCCATCTGTATCATCGTAAATTCGCCTCCGGTATATCTAAAATACCGGTAGGTACGGATATTTTCCTTGAAATTTTATTTTGAAGGAGGTTTTTTGCGAACGGGATACACTGCGTGAGAGGAAGTCATAAACTAACAGTCAAAGTAACAATGTCACGCAACGACGTCTCGTGCAGCTCCGCCTTCTTTTACTGATTTTTTTTTCCTCCTTATGAAATTTTATGGAAACTTTGCTTTGAACAGAAAGTGCGTTGTTCGCAACATCATTTGTTTCTCAGTAGTTTATTTTCTTTTCAGAAAAGAAGGGATACTAACTTTGCATGCCTGTCAGTCACGCACTAAATGTTAGCATTTTCTTGTCAGAGATGTTGAAATCTGATTTTTTTACTGCGTATTACAAACAACAAACCGTCCCTTGGTTAATTTTTTTGCTTTTTCACAAATAGAGGTATAATTAGGCAGCTACCAAAGGCCCTAGGAAACAGCTATACGTGATCGTAGTTCATACGGTCCAGCGGTTTCTCTCCTCCGAAAGTTCATCGTGGAGTTGTACCACCTGCCAGCGCCGCGCCTTAGTGTGTAAATCTATACGCGAAACCCATGAACCAAAACAAGTTCCAACCGACGCCACCGAAGAACTGGAAAAGGAGTCTACAGGCGAACCTCCCGAAAGCGACCACCCAAAATGCGCAGACTTAATGGTCGCTAACGGGAGGTGGTCTCTTACGAGAATCGAACCACAAACCACAAACCACGGGAGGTTTCTTTGAGAAGAAAACTGGACACATCCACTTCAAGGAAGATAATTTATTGCATGCAATTTCCAAGTTACGATATGTGCAGTTCCATGTTGTTGTTGTTCCTACCACAAGAGATCAGAAAACTCGTCAGGTGGTCGCTTACAAAAGGTTAAAAACAATGTAAAATCATTAAACAGTCAGTACCAATTAGTGGTCGCGGGACCCAGCTCGTGTCTTCACACCGGAACGTCCGATCGAATCATTGTTTAGTTGATAGTTACCCTTCTCTTCCTCTTCGTGACCTATCTAGGAAGATCGAAGGGCCTCTGCTCCTGCTCGCAGGGTAGTTGATAGCGACCAAGGAGCTAAATAACAGAGCGAGGTAAGTAAGTGGCATCGGCGGTTTTATTTACGCCTAACCGTTTCCCAAAGTAAAGAAGGAAAGAACTTCAGACAAAGGGGAAGAAAAGTTATGCGATAAAACTGCTCTTAAATTGATGTTTAGCTATGGCTTATGCGAGGGGCTGGGGACTATGTAATTGCTGAATAACATGTGCCGTTACCAAAAAAATTACGGAAAAACATTTTTTCCTTGGTTTGG
Source organism: Porites divaricata (assembly GCA_038088405.1). Lineage (NCBI taxonomy): Eukaryota > Metazoa > Cnidaria > Anthozoa > Scleractinia > Poritidae > Porites > Porites divaricata. The sequence goes on from JBBMOI010000009.1 coordinate 1,502,474, forward strand.
AATTTTGACCATGAAAATTTTAGCTCTAGCCATTTGTGATACCAGGCAAAAAAATCCAATATTTAGATATTTCGCTCTTAGCAGCACGCCCTCCAATTAATGACAGTATCTAATATTACATATCCGCAGGAGCGAAACATGACAACAGTTGGTTACAGATTGTCAATGTGTGAGGCGGGGGTTCTGGGCTCCCTGTGACAGTTCTTGTCAAGAAGACCTCAAATCAGTATATTTGCTGTTTTAGGTTGATTCTGTGCTATAACTTACTGCCTTTACCCAGTCAAAAAATGTTCAGTGTAGATTTACATGTGGGGTATGAAGAATTCGAAGATATCATTTTATCAGGGAGCACTAGCCAAAAATATCTTTTTGGGTGATGCATTTAAACTTGAAAAAGATAGCCCAATTTTTCCAATTTTCAGTCCATGTCCATCCTGGCCATCAGTAGCAAGAGAACGCGACAGGAAACAGTTTCAGTGCCTAAATATCATCCTTACATAAAAAAAAAAACTGGATCATAATTTTTGGAACTAAACTGATGCGAAATGAAGACCATATCAGCTTTTTAAAATGCACTAGCAATTAGCCTGGCATAGCCTCTTTAACTCTTTTTTGACGACCAATTTTAGTGGAAGAAAACCCCGCCTTTTGACCAAATCCTCCTTTGTGGTCCGGCTTTCAATTAGTTAGTAGCCTGCATAACAGGCGTTATTTTTTTCACGTTTTTGTAGGAGAGCGAAGGCAAGCGCGAAGTGAGTGAGAAGCGCCAGACAAGCGCGACGGAGAAGAAGCAGAAAAAACAACGGCCTGTCCAAATACATTGTTTTTTTGCATTCCGCCCCAGACATACCCCTCTCTCCTCACTCGCTTCGCGCTTGCATTTGCCCGCCTGACAAAAGCATGCACGCCTGTTATGCAGGCTAGCCAGTTAGCTTGATATGGGAATGGCTGAAAAAGAGATTTGCAACACAAGACTGCTCAATTGGACGTACACAAATTTAGAAGCTTTTTTGGCGCGTTCACAGAAGCCAAAATTTGTACATCTCTTACGAACCTATATCGATCTTTCTCTCCCGCTCTCTTTTTTCCCTTTGCCTTTCTTCTTCTGTTGCTTCAGCACTTGATCGCCTTCCCACTGTCTTTGTTTTGCAAGGAATTTTGGCTGGCTAACTTTTCAGGAAAGGGACATTTAATTAATCTGTAGTGAATAGAAGGTGAATAAAAAAATTGGAAGTAGATTTTTTTACCCCAAATGTTGCTTTTTTTATGTGTGTATCTCTCGAAGATAGGTGAAAATTTGCTAAATGAGGTACCAGTGGAAAAATCCATCCTTAATTGTTGATTTTGATCAGTTTATAACCTTGTTGAATAAATAGAAAGCTAACTGGGTTCATGAAGGATATCCATGGTTAAAAAAAAAAAAAAAACGACCCCAGTGTCGGCAGTACTCCCTCCATCTGATTTACTTTTTCTATTGAGAGGACAATTGCAAGGATCCGTGAGGGTCCATTCAATGAAAGTTTTAACTAATCAATGGCACAATTACGGATCGGTCCACTTGGCGATCTTTGACCATCTTTGGGTGTGCGAAATCGTGTCTGGACTTAATAGTGTTGAACGCACGAACAGTGAAGAGGCAGAAAGAGCAGGAGGAAGAATTTCAGAAAAGAGAGAAAAGGGGGCAATGATTACTTTAATCTCGTCTTTACTTACGTTATTTTTAATATGCGAGACGCGGCAATTTCACCAAAGTATAACTTTGAAAAACTACTGAGAAAATTAACTATTTTGGATTTTTGTTGATTGAAAACTTACAGGATATGATGTATAGTGTTATTAATGACAAATCCCCCAAAATGCCTTGACGAATGAACTATCGGTACCATAAAAGCATGTGCCCACTCCAAGAAAGATGTATGACGGGGAAATTCATTCAGGTGAATAAAGTAAAGTTAAGTTATCTGACATGAATAGTATTTCTTTACACACTGCTTCATAAGCTCACATTTTTTTATCGTACCCGGTAAAAATAAAGTCTGACTGTGATGAATTTGACAACGGTCAGGCAATTGCAGAATACAGTACTCCAACACCCAACAACAATTGCTGAACAACCTTAATTTTATAATGTACAATTAAGAAGAGCTAACATACAAATTACAAAACATCTAACATTAGCTATTCTCTTGGTTATGCTATTTCAAACCTCAAATATTGCGTGATGCTAACAGTATTGATAAGCGTCCTTGTGTACGATAGGAATATGCAGATGCGTTTGTATGCAAATTTGCTACATTGTGTCACCAACCTTCACAGCAATTTGTTATCAGGAATATCAATTTTTCGGATCCTTTACTTAATTTTAGCTTCATTTAAAGTCGCTTTCATCCTTTCTCCTACGTTTCGAATATACCACGTACCGAAACTACAAAGAAAAATCAGGCGGCATCATTTCTCTACAAATTTGACTTATGCAAATTTGTGACATTTTGCCACTGGTGGTCACGAAACTTTTTATTTTGCAAAGGCAAATCCGGAGTACCCAGATTTTTCATTTCATGTTCTGTCAATATAAGAGCTGTGCTTTGTCCTAGTATACATTTTGGCTAGGTATCACACATACCAAGGTGAGATTTTTGCCTCTGAAGTCGCTCATTTTTTAGCCATTTTAAAAAGTGCGCTTCGTGGTAGTGTTTAAAAAACCGTAAAAAATTCCAAATCATGTTTATGATTTAAAACATACCATGGACAGAAAGAAAAGATAGAATTCTTTTAAACGAAAATATTTCTGTTTTATAGCTTTGAATCTTGCCTCGGTACAGACGGGATAAAGTAGGTCATTTTTACTCTAATTTTTGCATAATTAATTAGGTAAAAACCGCTATTTTCGTTTTTCCTCATTTTCTCGAAAACTATAGATTCTTGAAAGTTGAAAATATTTTTTTCGAAGATAGTTCCCCAAAGGGGTTTTTCTGACAAATTATCAGAATTTTCGATTTTTTTAGCCTGGCCAGCGATTCTCGATATTTACAGTCATGGGCTCTTAAGTTGCTCGATAACGACGTTCTAAAAACTCACTGAGGATATATTTTGGAAACTATTTTTCTAGCAGAAAAATTAGAAACAAAGACAAATGAAACAGAAAGTAGTCTTCATTAATGCGTTCACAAGTGACACTTTTAATCCTTCTTTTGCGGGAGTTTGATTTTGCAGATTAGGTGATTTTTTTTTACACCTTTTCAGGAAATAACGTTTGCGATTGATCAAGAAGTCTGTTTTTTCTTTTCAATCTGCAGTATATTTTGCAATTTTATAAATTCGAACTCATTATTCGTACACTTTATAAATTCCTAAAGGGTAGAACTTGTCAAAAATAATTAAATCCACATGATAGGCGGAGTTGATTGGCATCTGCCAAATCGGAAAGTCACGTTTTTACGTTCGACCTTTTGTCTGGTTGATGCTGCAATGTTTTCTGTCCCTAGCCGCTCAAACAAATAAGTGTTGATTTGATTACCCTGAGAATATTCTCCCTGTAAGTTGAGTACACTATACCCAGTGAGAGCAAAGAAGTCAATACTCCAGGTCAGAATGATTTTATATTAACAATTGTTTGTCGTTTGTTTTGCAAGTAGTAACACCCATGCCTCCCCCTCTTAGCGTGATAACCATGAAATTCCGAATAAAGTAATGTTTAAAAAAATAGCGATCACTCCCAAAGGTAAAGACAGACTACTTCGTGAATTACACCGCTTTAGGATGCTAGTCTGGTAATATTCTGCATTCTGACCCGTGATTGCAGGGACCACTGGCTCCTTATTGAGTATTAAAAGGAAAGAATATTAAAAGGGGCCAGTGCAAAATAAGCGAACCTTTGCCAGCCGAAATTTTGAGCTGTCGCGTGCAAGCCTTAAGCGAAACACTCAAAGAAGAAGTGCATCAAGTATGTGTGCATTTAAGGAGGAACGGAGTGTCAGTGTCCTTATTTCTGTGACATTAATGAAAGGAATTGCAGGGTACAAAACTGTGCCAACTATTGGCATCACGTTCTGTATGTACGTGAAGGGTCCAACCATGTGACAGCGACTTGAAAGAAAGATTTCTTTTCTTAATTGTTTGTTTGTTTACTTTTTTCTTTTTCTGCCATCCGCATTTCTCGTTTTTTTCCCCCTTACTTTTTTTGTTATCCGCATTTTTCTATCCGCGTTTTCCCATCCGCATCCGCCATCCGCAGGTATCTGGTACGCGTTTTACAGACACCCATTGAGACGTGGCGCTTGCATGAAACGTGAGGTCAAATAGTCACCGAACAAATTTGGCATTAGACCAGTACCAACAATGATAATTATTCATAGTTATAAAGATAAAAATATGCATATTGTCTGTGTTTTAACATGGTCTCTTTTAGGGGTCAAAAAAAGCTTAGGCTACTCCCAGATCGGTCTCTTTTAGGGGTTTAATTAAAAATTACCGACGAGCATCCCGACCCTTTCATATGCGCAGCCCCCCCCCCCCTCCGGGCAATCCGTACCTGTTTTCAGACCAGACCTGTAAAATCCATACCCGTTTTCAGACCTGGCCTTTAGGCAGAAATTATGTTATCACAGATTAGAGCGCAAACAAACAAACTCATCAAATCCGATCCATTTCGAAAATGCATATTTCTCTTTCTTCCTTACTCATTCGGAATTGAAACGATAAATACCTTCATACACTCCCGTAGTTCCCCCGAAAACCATACCCGATTCCAGACCAAACTAGGCAAAGTGTATACCCGTTTTCAGACCAAAACGGCGCAAAAACCCTTCCCGATGGGGCGAAACACACCCATATAGCTTATAATGACGCCATTCTTTATCCCTAACTCTTGGGTGGAAATATGAGAAATGTGTATTCTGAAATACCGGTAATCCAGCTGGCTTGAACCAATTTTTTCTACACTCTCACACAGTGCCTACTTTAAGTGCTTGGCACCTATCAGGTTTACTACGCTACAGAAGATGTTACGAAATTTACCATAGTAGTAAAGCCCTTTTTATCGTCGTAAAGTCTTTAGAGTGACCTTAACCAATGCTACAAACGTGCTGTCGAAGAAAAAACCAAGAAGCAAAATTTTAGAGTGACTGGGTCGTAAATGATGTGAGATCTACACCACGGAACATAAAACCAACTTCGAAGGACAGCAGTAACTATGCCGAAGACAATTTTCAGTTCATTTCAATAATTTTCAAGCAACCTAGCATTCCAAAAGTACTGTTTAAAAAACGAGCAGGAGTGTATTATGCAGTCGAACCTCTCCCATAATGGCCACCCTGGAGAGGTGACCGTTATGGGGAGGTAGTGGGAAAGGGGTGGGGGTGGGGGGTTATAAGGCTAATCAAATATCAATATAATAGCTCAAATTAATTTCGCCCGGATTTATGAATAATGCGATAATCTCAAAAGAAGTAATAACAGCCCTCCAATTAGCCTCCTCAAACAAAATAGCACTCTTCAGGCATGTCGGTCGCCTTGCGGAATTTAAAAAAAATAACCATTCGAGGGTGAAACCTACTATTGTGACAGGCAATTAATCACTGATTACTAATGGTGCTTTAAGGAAATGCGCTTTCACGGTTGCCTGCGTCGCAGACGCTCTGAACTTTCTGTTTAGAGCGTCTGCAAATTAGTGCATAATATCGTGTTCGAATCCCGTAGAGTCGCAAGGACACATGTCGAGGTTTTCGACTATACAAATGGTTTAGACGAGTGCGTGGGCCCAGGCTGCGAGGCAGGCTATTTCACGGACGTAGTTTTCTAATGGTTATTTATTTTTTGTTATCATTATAGATGGCTGATTCAGACGTATCAATGGTAAGATTAGTAACTTCATTCAATAAAAAAACTTATACTATAAATACAATGATAGAGAAACAAAACGGTGACTGAACCATAATCTAGATACGTGTAATAATAAAGAGCAAATTAGGAAACAAAGCTAACAATGGGAATTCTGCTTGGAATGCAACACCAAAAATTATTATTAGTCTAGTTTAATAGACAAACTTATTTTTTTAGCGTCTTGGTTTTTCTTTTTTCGCTTGTCATATTCAATCTCTCCCTGCTGCCAGAGGCCTCTTTTCGTTGGTATTCGGCGGGCGAGAGGAAAAGAGAGAAAGATTCGCCTCCCGCCCTCCGAATACCAGGGAAAAGAGGCCTCTTCAAGCAGGAAAATATGATCTTTAATTTATGCCAACTATGACATTTGTGTTAGTTGACGAGTTCAGCCAGAGTATGTCCCCTCTAAAGGCCGGCTGTTTTTACCCAAGGCTTTGTTGAAAAAAACTGAGCAATCAGGAACCTACGGCGAACACAGTTAGTGCAACAAGAAGAAACGAACTGTGTATTTCTCCAGTTCATTTTCCAAACAAACCTTCACGAAACGAAATATAACATTCACGGAAAACGTCAAACCCGTTTCTTTACTAAGGAGTCACCCGTACTTTTTATCACCAGACATAAATGAATTTCTATGTTTAAGGAAAGCGTTAGGAAGGTGCTAGTGTGTGCGCGAGTTTCTAATGCAATATTTTTCCGTTTTTAAGCAATCAGACTCTTCTGGTGACACAAGCAAGAGGTGAGCAACTAACACGCTGCAAATCGGGGTTTAAAATGAAGAAGCGGTTTGCCCCAGTGACTTTTGTACAAAAAGAGACACTAAAGAAAAGCACACTAATGCTTCTGCGCATATGCTTGTTTGTAAACCTGGCAGCGCTTAGATTTTACCAGCTAAACACTAGGTAATAAAATACCGCTCACAAACGGGGTGGCTCATTTTCAGGTTTTACATGTTCTTAATAAAGGTATTAATAAAATTGGACGGCTGTATCTTTTAATCCGCAAAAACTTCAAGGATTTTCCAGAGAAGCAAAACGACACAACCTCAGTGCTGTGACGTGTTCAGTATTTTAATGGCGACAAGAACTTTTTCGGTTGCTACTGACCTGACTTTTCCTTTTCATTTAGCGACGAAGAAATGGATACAAGCAGCGATTCCGGCAGTTCACCCACAAATCAGCCCGTGGTGCCCCTTGCGCTTGGGCAGGTAAAAATACTGATTACTTAACCTCATGCAAAACATTTAGTAACATTTAATATTCAAAACAATGATCTTAAAAATATATTCCACTGGCAGAAGAAGTAAATGTTAGCAAAATTCCACTGCTTGTTGAAAAACACAAGGGAATTTAAATTCTATGCTCTAATAAAACACGCATGGAAGACCTACCGCAGACTGACCAACCCACTTGACCACGTGGTCGACAGCCCGACATAATCTCTCCGAGTGACCAACATAAACTTTAACCACTGAAAAGAATGTTAAAATCCTATAATTTTTGTTACGTCCTACGGCAACTCTCCTCTCCTTCTTTCAAATTTCAGGCGCTCAGAAAAGCTTACTTTCCGTTTTGAACATCATTCACAACACTTGATTCCAGCATATGTCCCACTCTAATCAAATGCTTATTTTCTCTTATTAGGGACCCAAGGCAAACCAAGCTGTGCGTCAACAAAGTGATCACAAGGCAAATCAAGCCAAGTAAGACACTAAAAACAGTCACGCCTATAAAGAACTATACTAAACAAAGTACCATCTCCACCATATAGCACCTAAACACCTGTACCCACCCTAACTTACTTACTAGTAGTAATCACAGGTTATCACAGAATCGGGACGCGCATTCGGCCGAAATTCCGAGAAGGTAGGTGGTGAAATAACCTGTTTTCCGGAGCGAGAGAGTATTGAACAGTTTCCTAGCCCAAAACGACACAAGGCATTGACAAAGATATCATAAAAAGCATACTGAGTTAGAATGTTGACACTGCAAGAGGCCAGATTACAGTGACAAACTTACGCCTGTTACACTATGTACAACAACACCTAATTAAAAGTCATAGTTTCACTTATACTTTAGGGCACAGCTCTTCCGACCCTGGCCTACAATTCGGCAAAGGCTGCTTGTTATTGATGAGTTTTTGTACTGCTGCGGCCGGCCGCCATCTTTTATTGTATCAATGACGCGAAAAAAAACGTTAACCTTCTGGTATCTTTCAGGTATGGTCCACCAAACATGGTAGCGGCATCGAGTCATCTTCAGCCACAGGTATATGGAATCTTCTATTTTGTTCAGTAAACAAGTAACAAAAGCAACGTCGGTAAAACGGCATAAAACCACATTTTTGCCCCGAGGTGGTAATTTTTTGGGCCAAAGAAGCTTATGCATCTTTTCTAATGGCTATTTATTTTTTCTTATCATTATAGATGGCTGATTCAGACGTATCAATGGTAAGATTAGTAACTTCATTCAATAAAAAAACTTATACTATAAATACAATGATAGAAAAACAAAACGGTGACTGAACCATAATCTAGATACGTGTAATAATAAAGAGCAAATTAGGAAACAAAGCTAACAATGGGAATTCTGCTTGGAATGTCTCCCAAGTAATAAGGGAAAGCTACCTCTATACGCGAAATTAACTTTGAACATGCAACACCGAAAATTATTATTAGTCTAGTTTAATAGACAAACTTAGTTTTTTAGCGTCTTGGTTTTTTTTTTTTTTTTCGCTTGTCACATTCAATCTCTCCCTGCTGCCAGAGGCCTCTTTTCCCTGGAATTCGGCGGGCGAGAGGAAAAGAGAGAAAGATTCGCCTCCCGCCCTCCGAATACCAGGGAAAAGAGGCCTCTTCAAGCAGGAAAATATGATCTTTAATTTATGCCAACTATGACATTTGTGTTAGTTGACGAGTTCAGCCAGAGTATGTCCCCTCTAAAGGCCGGCTGTTTTTACCCAAGGCTTTGTTGAAAAAAACTGAGCAATCAGGAACCTACGGCGAACACAGTTAGTGCAACAAGAAGAAACGAACTGTGTATTTCTCCAGTTCATTTTCCAAACAAACCTTCACGAAACGAAATATAACATTCACGGAAAACGTCAAACCCGTTTCTTTACTAAGGAGTCACCCGTACTTTTTATCACCAGACATAAATGAATTTCTATGATTAAGGAAAGCGTTAGGAAGATGCTAGTGTGTGCGCGAGTTTCTAATGCAATATTTTTCCTTTTTTAAGCAATCAGACTCTTCTGGTGACACAAGCAAGAGGTGAGCAACTAACACGCTGCAAATCGGGGTTTAAAATGAAGAAGCGGTTTGCCCCAGTGACTTTTGTACAAAAAGAGACACTAAAGAAAAGCACACTAATGCTTCTGCGCATATGCTTGTTTGTAAACCTGGCAGCGCTTAGATTTTACCAGCTAAACACTAGGTAATAAAATACCGCTCACAAACGGGGTGGCTCATTTTCAGGTTTTACATGTTCTTAATAAAGGTATTAATAAAATTGGACGGCTGTATCTTTTAATCCGCAAAAACTTCAAGGATTTTCCAGAGAAGCAAAACGACACAACCTCAGTGCTGTGACGTGTTCAGTATTTTAATGGCGACAAGAACTTATTCGGTTGCTACTGACCTGACTTTTCCTTTTCATTTAGCGACGAAGAAATGGATACAAGCAGCGATTCCGGCAGTTCACCCACAAATCAGCCCGTGGTGCCCCTTGCGCTTGGGCAGGTAAAAATACTGATTACTTAACCTCATGCAAAACATTTAGTAACATTTAATATTCAAAACAATGATCTTAAAAATATATTCCACTGGCAGAAGAAGTAAATGTTAGCAAAATTCCACTGCTTGTTGAAAAACACAAGGGAATTTAAATTCTATGCTCTAATAAAACACGCATGGAAGACCTACCGCAGACTGACCAACCCACTTGACCACGTGGTCGACAGCCCGACATAAACTCGCCGAGTGACCAACATAAACTTTAACCACTGAAAAGAATGTTAAAATCCTATAATTTTTGTTACGTCCTACGGCAACTCTCCTCTCCTTCTTTCAAATTTCAGGCGCTCAGAAAAGCTTACTTTCCGTTTTGAACATCATTCACAACACTTGATTCCAGCATATGTCCCACTCTAATCAAATGCTTATTTTCTCTTATTAGGGACCCAAGGCAAACCAAGCTGTGCGTCAACAAAGTGATCACAAGGCAAATCAAGCCAAGTAAGACACTAAAAACAGTCACACCTATAAAGAACTATACTAAACAAAGTACCATCTCCACCATATAGTACCTAATGACCTGTACCCACCTTAACTAACTTACTAGTAGTAATCACTGGTTATCACAGAATAGGGACGCGCATTCGGCCGAAATTCCGAGAAGGTAGGTGGTGAAATAACCTGTTTTCCGGAGCGAGAGAGTATTGAACAGTTTCCTAGCCCAAAACGACACAAGGCATTGACAAAGATATCATAAAAAGCATACTGAGTTAGAATGTTGACACTGCAAGAGGCCAGATTACAGTGACAAACTTACGCCTGTTACACTATGTACAACAACACCTAATTAAAAGTCATAGTTTCACTTATACTTTAGGTAACTGAGCAGCCTACCTCTTACAAAGTATCAATTTAAAACTCTAAAGACAAGATTAGTGACTCAATATGACTCAATAGAAATGAATAGATGATAAAGTTGTTAAGAGGGCTAAGACGTTTTTTAAAAAGTTGCTAACGACTGCCGGACCAACAGAGATGACATTGAGAAACCTCGACCGGTGTAGCAATAAAAATCCAAAATAATCGCCGAATGACCGAAAAACAACTGAAAAGAACTGTATCTGGGATCACTGAAAGATGTAGCATTTTTTAAACACCCGTTTTAGTAATTTTACCAGTTTGAAATTTGCACTAAGTTTAGAAATGGCATACTCCATTTAAAGTTTCACATAGAATATAACCTCAAGTATGTAATGACCCACGCCCAAAAAATGTTACGATATTGAGAAAGCTCACCGCTGTTAATAGATCTAGAGAGAAGCCTCTAGGTCGTAATCCCACAAATTTCTCCTTACGAGAGCAGTTCTCCCGTATACAAGTTTGGTGATCTCAGGAAGTCTCCTCGCCATCTTTTGCCGTTTATGATGCTGTTCTAAACATTTCTCAGCCCAATTTACGCAACTGTGTCTCAAAAGTTTTGCGAATATACTTAACTCTATCCCAATTTAATCTCTTCTTTAAAGGCAAAATAAGTAGCTACGCAACGAAAATAAATGGATGAATTTATGAAAAGCTATTGAGACAACGACCTGATAAAGAGAATTAAAAAATTCAAACTTACTTTACCTTAATGATAGTGAGAATGATGTGAGTGAAACTGCTCAGGACCTTGGTGCTGTTTCTGATCCTGGACACCTTGAAACATCTTCCCATGAGGTAAACGTCATAGTTGTCTTTCTTAAAATATGCATGACACTTGACATGGCATTCTGGTTAATCTTGATATCTGACGAAAAGCAATGTTGAATGAAAGTGACCCTTTGCACATCATACTTTCAACGGGACTTTGTATTAAGAGTGAACATCTAGCAGCGAGACAAAATTATACACAAAACGAACATAAACTAAACCATGATGTTCATGGGACATGCCAACACCTAGTCTGTAATTTATACGTTTTTATAGGCGTATTTGAATTTTGGTTACAAACACTGCTTTTACAACAAGAGCGGCATTTGTATCACTTTCTCCGCCAAGAGAATGAGTTAATTCAAATATCTATAAGGACCAAGTTGAGAAAGCACCGGTTACAAGTTAGGCCATCTCTTGAACCTATTATATAACTTTCCCACCAACATGAGTTTGCTTGACCTAGCCATGCGCACCCTTAGCGGTCCTGAGCCAAACATCACGAGCTTCAAACCTGGTAAAAACCCGCGTATAAGAACCTAGATTTTAAGAACCTGTTAGGCTAAGATTGTCCATTTAGATCCCTTTCACATAAGAACCTGTTTTAGCCTTCCACATTCGAAACAGGTTCTTATTTTGGGAAATTCAGTCAAACACTGAAAACACAAATTTAATAGAAAAAGCTCTACTAGTCAGTAAAATGAAGATAAACCCCTGGCAATGAGACAATATTGACATGTAGATCTATATATCCTTGTACTTGTGTTCTGTTTAACTTGCATAGCTTTGAACAAACTTCAGTCATAAATGGATTTAACGTGCCTGGATTTCATAACACATTAAGCATGCAACACCAAAAATAGGTCCAAAATAGGTCACACCCACCAATAACAAACACCTTATTTATTTAAGAACCTGAGTAGCCTAATTTTCCAGTTAGCACCATTTTTACGAGAACCTTCTTAGCCTAGCTTGGAAATACTTACTAGGTTCTTATACGCGCGTTTTTACTGTAGAAAACATTCTATATATACAGTGGGTTTTTTCCTTATAGCAGCAGTACACGGATGGAGGGCGTTTGGTGCAACAATGTACTGACACCGGAGGTGGACATAACCCTGTTTGGTAAGCAAGTCCGAAATGCAATAAAGGAAGATTGTTCCCAAACCATAGTCGTGTCTGTATCCAAGTATATTATGAGGAGCTTTAAGGCTCATTATTAAAATAATACGACTGCATTTTGCCAGCCACAAATCAATAATGAATCATAGCGGCGCTCAAATGTAATATCAAAAACTATCCAACTCTTTTATCATAACCATCATGTATCACTTCTCTTTTTGCTGTAACGAAATCCTCGAAAAGGGATATGGGATATTTTGGTAACTCCGCTGACCATCATGTCTAGCGACTGCTTTGTGAGAAATTGATCGTTTTGAAATAAAGAGACGCGGGTCGGGAATATTCGACCATACATGAGATGTCAACAGACATTTTACGTGTCTCTCAGTGGGGAAAATTCCGAATCTTTTCATTCGAACGGTTAATCATCCTCAGAGCTTATGACTCCTTTTCGTCAATTTACCTTCTACAAAAAATTGCAAGTCATAATAGTGTGATTTAATGCAAGATGCAGAAAGTTGTATCCAATCCAGTGGATTTAATTGATTTCAAAACACTAAACACTTTTCGATTTTTTTTCTTTTAGCGGTACAGCATGTCTACAAGTCCCCCCCTGGGCTAGGGGTAAGAGAAAAAAAAGCCGGCTAAGCAATTAACCTTTTGTGTGTGATGATGTATAGTGGAACTTCGAACGAGAATTATCATTTTTACAAATTATACATAGAGAGTAATGGTTACGACAAATTGTATTTTAGTCTTTATCCAGTTTATACAAATACTAATAAAAGAATTTTGGCAAGACTGAAGGTAACATAAGTAACAAGGTAACATAAACAGCTCAAGCTAATTTAGTTTTCTCTTTTATCTCCCACAGGAAAATCAGGACTCTGATCCTACTCTGTTGATCATTTTAATCATTCTCTTGTTTTACTCTTAAACGTTCTGTCTGTTCTACTTTGTACGTTTTCATCGATGTGTTCAATACTGTTAAGTAAATTATATAAAGGCAACTTTCACTTCCTCGTCATGAAGTGATGACACAGTAATGTAACAAAAAGGGTAAAGAACGGGCAATGTTGCTGTGTTGCTTATACTTTTGAACGTTGGTTATTTTTTCAGGGTCTAAAGCTCCACGTCCGCTCCGTGCTCGCCCGAAAAACGCGAAAAGAGGAGTCTGTTCTGCAGGCTAAGAACACTTACGCATAAAAGAAAAAATGGAGTGATCAAATCAGAATCAAATACCAATTGAAACGTGGTAAAACACAACTTCGCGGAAACGAAAATTAGCGAGCAAGCCATGTTCTTAGTCCAGATAGGAAAACCTACAAAAGGTTTTCTTGGAATGCGCTTCAAATGACAAACACCTTATCCTTCCTCAACTAATCCTCCAATGAGGTAACTCTTAGGAGGTGTCTCTGATGGTTCGTCTTCAGATTAAACTCAACTCAGGTTCCCAAATCCTTACTTAAGTCATAGTTAGTAGAGGACACTGATTATGAAAAGCGGCAAACATCAAAAGGTAGAAACAACGGTGCTGCAGATTATGTTGGAAGCCCTCTGACTAAGCACAATCTTTTGTTTTTGTGTTCAGAAAGTGTAACTGACTAAATTAATGCGACGTTTCAATAAACCGTCCAATACCTCTTGCTAAATGTAATATTCTTGCCTCAAACAGACACTGTGATAGAATAGTCTGTCGCTACAAAAGTACGTTTTTACTTAAGTGGAACGTCGATGTAACAAAGGGCTAAGGGACTGGCAAATTATGTTCGCCACACCGAGGTTTCGTTATATCGAAGCTCTTTTACATATATCATTAGAACTGGGGCAAGGGTTGTCCTTCGTTCTGCCAAGCACTACGTTATATAAAGGTTTCTCACTGAGTTCGAGGGTCCTCGGTAATAAGGTAAAGTAACTAAGAGGTTGTATTAAAAACATACCAAATTCGATACTCAGCCACGCTTACGCAAATAGCCAACTCACTAGCATCTACAGGTGGAACATCGCACAAAGTTTATAATTATTGAAAGTTGCCTTCACCGTCGAAAAGAAGAAGACTGAATGTGTCTTTTCAGTCTCAAAACGTCGACCGACTGAATTGATTTTCGCCGTTTCTTTCTCACTTGTACAACGTTAAAAATTAGACTCTAAGCCGAAATTTGTCGATGAAACTTCAACAATTTCAGGTTGTTTTTCCCGGAACTGTTTTCAAGAAAATTACTTCTTTCTTGGAAATATTATGCGTGCAGTCTCCATGACAACTTAAAGTTAAAGCAATTAGGAAAACGAGACATCACCACAAGGTAATGCCCTAGGGAGAAAAGCAAAGGTTTGTGGCAACAATACTACGATTTTCAACTGAAGACTATAATGTCGCGCTGGGCAACTGGAAAATTGACTACGACGCATAATTCTGTCCCTGTTGACATCTTTCGTTTCTTAAGGACCAGCTTTTTACCGGCACGGTGAATGAGATAAGCTTATCGCGCGGGTGTGTCATATTTCTCTCGCACGAAGTTTTTTTGTATTTTGAGAAAATGCAGAAGCAAATCCCATGAGTCGCGAGCTAGAGAACTATCCATGAATGACAGATTCCTTCAAATCTCCGTGGTGGCGCTTGCGCCAAGTTCCCTGAAAACTGAACACCATGCTTAGAAAGTAAAAATCAACACCAAGTGAACAAAGGTCCCGACTCGGGACGAAACACTGAGTCACCAGAGACAGGGTTAAGAGGTTCGCGCAGAGCTTTTCGCACTGAAAGGAGTCATAAAGGTCAGGGTAAGAGAACACTTGATAGCTAAGAGATGCGGCTAACAGGCTAAAAAATGACCAGACGTGTTCTCGTTTCCAGGCGCTAAAGATGAACGTTAACAAAACCCACATACGAGAAATAGGTGTAACCTGTTAAAAATATACGACATCATTCAGGTGGTTTTAGGAGGGGGTGGGGGGGGGGGGGGGGGGGAGGTATTTAGCTAGCAAAGCAAAACAAGGAAGTAAAAAGTCCACGACTGTGAAGGGATGTTTATTACAAGTCTCGTCAATTATGTATTTCAACACTATAACTTGAAGCTTCGGCCGCAGAGTAACTCAAACCGTATTCAGATAGGGTTAAGGTCTCACACTCGGATTAGAGCTATCACTAAGCGACAGATCTTCAAGTCTTTTTCGCGGTGGCCTAGGAGGCAGCGAGGCCGAGCGGTTAGAGCGCTGGACTTGTAATCTCGGAGGCCCTGAGTTCAAGTTCTGCCCTGGCCTGCTGGCTGTGATTTGTTCTCAGTAGTCCTGAGTTGAAATCCTGGGCCACGCTTGTAAAATAGCCAACTGGTTCGCCTCCTACCAGTTGGGGTTTTACTAGACAGACCATGGGACTATTTAGTAAAACGTTTACAAGTGTAACCATTGTTTTAGAGTCTGAAAACAAAAGCTACACTGGTAAATTACACTTGTAAGAGTTTTATTAAATTGACCCCATGTTATGTTCCATTTACTATTTCTTTCGTTATCCCTGAAAAGTCCCACAAGGTGACAGGACAACTAAAGTATTACAATAGATTCTGGAAGAATCTGGAAGATTCTGAGACACTCCCACTGACATGCAATTGACGTGCTTACACTTTAACAACCAATCACTGAATTCTGTTCACAACCTAAACAAGACTCAGGCAATCTCGTGCACTCGCCTTGAAACACGCTGGCAGCCAGGGTTCTTCTTCCTGAAAGAATCATAGGGCCGACAGCCAAAAGCCAGGGTAAGTCAAGAATAGAGTAATAGCCAAGAGATGTGGCTTAGAAACTGCTTACGAATCGTTTAAAGTAAGAAACTGCGCGCGAATGACCAAACTTGTTTTCGTTTTACGAGCCGGTGCTGACTTTTGATCGCAGTGAAACAAAAGAAATTTGCAAGACTGCCAAAATATTTTAAGAAGAGTTGTCTATTTCCCTCTTTCAAGTCTACCATAGCGCCTATACACTGCCAATTTTCCACACG
Organism: Porites divaricata; assembly: GCA_038088405.1. Classification (NCBI taxonomy): domain Eukaryota; kingdom Metazoa; phylum Cnidaria; class Anthozoa; order Scleractinia; family Poritidae; genus Porites; species Porites divaricata. Next base: position 1,518,886 of record JBBMOI010000009.1, read on the forward strand.
TTTAAAAACGATTTCTAAAAACGTTCGAAGCGTTTGAGAAATGAAAATAGCAGGCAAAGAACCATTTGCTGCCAACATGATTTAGCGCCGAGGGAAACAGTATTCAACATTATTATTCCACTATTATGTCATTTTACCATATAAGGCCGTAACGTACTTTCCGCAAATTAATTAGCTGACAAAACACGTGCGAGAAATATTGTACAATACATTTTACTTTCCGCAAAAAAATAATTATTCAGATGTGTTTAGCACGTCACTTAAGAGAAAATTATAGAGCACGCGACTGAGAGGTATTTACAAACATATCTCCTTATTGTATAGTTAACGTAAGCTTCGACCGTAAAGCCCTTAAGCTATCAAGACAGGGTTCAACGGAAATTATCTGTAATAGATAATGAAATTACTCTTCGAATAACAACAAATCTGCAAAATCGCCGACTATCCAATAAGGTGAAGCTGGACAGAGACTAAAATGTCTCACCTCAAAGATTAATGAAACCTCTAAATAGCATTCTAAACATTATCTTGCTTACAATGACCGCTTGTTTGGTCATCATTGGTCATCGTCTGGGGGCATCATTGAACAAGATTCGCATCACTGAACAAGATAGCCCACGATCCATTGTTTACTTTGTTTTTATATTGTTTAAAACTAAATATTTCCTTTTGGTGGAAAAACATTTTGATTGCAAATTCAGTTATTGAGCCGTTGATTTCTTTAGTGACAGTTAAAATATGGACCCTCAAATTAACTCAACGTGCAACAAGCAAACAATAGCTAGTGGAAGAAGCCTTTGCAACTTCAGTTACGTTGAGTCTAAAATAATTTTCCGCCGAGTGGCGATGTTGAGAGGCGGTGAAAGATAATCAAGAAACAATTATATTTAAGAGCTTCACAATAGAAAGCGACATTGCGTGTGTCAAAGTTATTATCATCTACCAGTTGGAAATAACAGGTCAACAGATTGATAAAACGTGTCAAAAAATACACCACTTCACAGAAATTGTGTACCAAATTACTGTAAGAATCTCTCAGTGTATACGAAAAACAAAATAGAACCTTTGAAATAACTTAACACTCCCACTCATATTAAAATTTGCATTTCAATCGT
>JBBMOI010000009.1:1525000-1832500 GCA_038088405.1 Porites divaricata
CGTTAATTTTACATCCAAAATAGGTGAACCAATCGCAAGCCCGTAACTTGCACACGAAATCCTTTTCCACGATAAGCTTCGATTCAAAGTAATGTAAAAAAAATTACAAAAAACCAGCCTTGAAATATCATAACCTTATTTCTAATCGTGAACAAACAGACGACCGTCTGATAAGCTTTGAAAAATCAGGTCGTTAAACGACAGTCAAAACAGTCCGTTTATTCTATTGCCACCGTAGCATGAAAAGGAACCGTGTGCGTGCTTCGCGTTCGAGTGATGATTGTATTCCGGAATGAGACTTGTCAAAACTTTTGTTACAAATCTCTTCTAATTTGATTTTTGGATCATTTCAACACTACTTTCATCGGGATATTTTACTTCAAGCAGATTTTAAAATGTCGCAAAACACAGAATGCCAAAACAAGTGACAAAAATTTAATCTTATTTGGGAATACAAGGAGTCAATCGAGCATGACACTTATCACTTTAATAACGCCTCACATCACACACACGGAAATACTTTTTGTCTTTACTTCAAGGTTCAGTCTTTTTGGTTAATATAACGTGATTCGACGAGTGTTTCGATCATAACCCACGAAAACGTTAAAGTAAGGTTTGAAGTCATGTAAATCAGGAAGAACATGCAGAGACATATATAGAATCGTAAAGTACTCTACTCTAAGTTGCTCACGATACGCTTTCACTGACGGCCTTAGTTTATAATTACCAATGGACATTTCTTTTTTGGTTATCTTTATAGATGGCTGCTTCAGACGTATCAATGGTAAGATCATTCGATAAAAAACTCATACTATAAATACAATGATAGAAAAACAAAACGGTGAGTGAACCATAGATCTAGATACGTGTAATAAAAAAGTCTGTAGCATGTTGCTAGGAAACTAAGCTAACAATGAGAATCCTCCTTTGAGCGTCTCCCAAGCAATAAAGGAAGCTACCCATATACGAACAAGCAACACCGAAAATTATTATCAGTCCAATTTAAAAGGGTGTCTCAAGCTTATTCTTTTAGCGTCTTGGAAACGTTTTTAAATAGTAGGTTTTTTTTTTCGCTCGTCAGATTCAATCTTTCGCGGCTGGCAGACGCCTCTTTCCCTTGGTATTCGGCGGGCGGGAGGGAAAAAAAGAAGGATTCTTCCCGCCCTCCGAATACCAGGGAAAAGAGGCTAATACCAGCAGGGAATGTGATCTTAAATTTATGTCAACTATGAGATTGTGTTATTGGACGAACAAATTTTTGCTGGAAGAGGTCAGCCAGAGTATATCCTATCTAAAGGGCTGTTTTTACCCAAGGTTTTGTTGAAAAAAACTGAGCAACCAGGAACCTACGGCGAACACAGTTAGTGCAACAAGAAGAAACGAACTGTGTATTTCTCCAGTTCATTTTCCAAACAAACCTTCGCAAAACGAAATATAACATTCACGGAAAAAGTCGAACCAGTCTATTTACTAAAGATGTCACACGTACTTTTTGACTTAAATCAATTTCTGTAATTAGGAAAAGCGTTACGAAGGTGCTAGTGTGTGGGCGAGTTTCTACAGCTATCTTATTTGCTTTTTTAGGAATCAGACTACTCTTCTGGTGACAAGAGGTGAGCAACTAACACGCTACAAATAGGGGTTAAACGTGAAGAAATGGTTTGCTCCAGTAACTTTTGTACAAATAAAAGACACTAAAGAAAAGCACGCTACTGCTTCTGCGTATATGCTTGTTTGTAAACCTGGCAGCGCTAAGATTTTACCAGCTAAACTCTAGGTAATACAATACCGCTCACAAACGGGGTGGCTTTTTCGGGTTTTACACGTTCTCAGAATAAAGGTATCAATAACATTAGACGGCTGTACCTTTTTATGCGCAAAAGCTTCAAGGAACTTTCAAGAAAGCAAAACGTCACAACCTAAATGCTGTGACGCGTTCAGTATTTTAGTGGTAAAATGTTACGTTCCTTCCTTTGGAGATGCTCTTTCAAAAACTGAAAATCCTGGAGACAAGAATTTTTTGGGTGCTACTGACCTGATTTTTCCTTTTCATTTAGCGATGAAGAAATGGATACAAGCAGCGATTCCGGCAGTTCACCCACAAATCTGCCAGTGGTGCCCTTTGAGCTTGGGCAGGTGAAAATACTGATTACCAAACCTTCTCACGCAAAACATTTATTAACATCTAATATTCAAAATAATGACCTTAAAAATATATTCCACTGACACAAGAAGAAAATGTTAGCAAAATTCCACTCCTTTTTCATAAACACAACCGAATTTAAATTCTATGCTCTAATACAACACGCATGGGAATGAAGTAAGACCGACAGACTGACTGACCGAGTCACTAAAACTGACCGATTCTCTAATCGAGTGATTTACGGAGCACTTGACAACGCGGTTGAGCAGCCCGAGTTACCAATATCAATTTTAATTACTGAAAAACTGAAAAGAATGTTCAAATCCTATAAGTTTTGTTACGTTCCACGGCAACTCTCTTCTCCTTCTTTCAATTTTCAGTCGCTCAAAAATTCCACTTTCTATTTTACACCTCATTCACAACACTTGATTCCACCATATGTCTCAGTTTCATCGAAATGCTGATTCTCTCAAACTTACTAGGGGCCTAACGCGAACCAAGCTATACGCCAACAAAATGATCACCAGGCAAATCAAGCCAGGTAAGACACTACTGAAAACAGTCATGTCTGTAAAGAACTATACTAAACAAAGTACCATCTCCACCATATAATACCTAATGACCTGTACCCACCCTAACTTACTTACTAGTAGTAATCACAGGTTATCACAGAATCGGGACGCGCATTCGGCCGAAATTCCGAGAAGGTAGGTGGTGAAGTAACCTGTTTTCCGGAGCGAGAGAGTATTGAACAGTTTCCTAACCCAAAACGACACAAGGCATTGACAAAGATATCATAAAAAGCATACTGAGTTAGAATGTTGTCACTGCAAGAGGCCAGATTACAGATAAAAACTTACGCTTGTTACACTATGCACAACAACGTCTAATTAAAAGTCATAGTTTCACGTGCACTTTACGGCACAGTTCTCCTGACCCTAGCCTACAATTCGGCGTATTTTAAGGGCATGCAAAGGCTGCTTGTTACAGATGAGGTTTTGTACTGCTGCGGCCGGCCGCCATCTTTCATTTTATCAATGACGCGAATAGACGTTAGCATTCTATTTTACGTATCTTTCAGGTATGGTCTACCACACATGGTAACGGCGTCGAGTCATCTTCAGCCACAGGTGTATATCTTCTATTTTATTCAGCAAACAAGTAACAAAAGCAACGTCGGCTAAACGGCATAAACCGACATTTTTGCCCCGAGGTGGCAATTTCTTGGGCCAAAGAAGCTTATGCATCTTCTCGAAATGCTGGCTGCGTAGCCTCTCCATATTAAGACGGGCTTAATACATTTTGTTAATTCCTATTTTCACAATTTACGTAAGTTATGGGTTTTAACCTGTTTCTTTTTTTCCCTCAGGCTAGTGATGACATGCCCGATTCTGTGGCAGTTTTTTTGTTTCTTGTCTTTATCTGTCTCACTTGGAGAAAAGTGAACTAAAAAAGCAGCTATTTAGTGTAGTTTGACATTGTTAAGGTTTTGGAGTTTAAGTAACCAATTCATGTCTGTCGAAGTAATTGTTACTGTTGTTGTTTCACGTACATTCGCTGATCTAAAACATGTTTATAACTTTTGTCAAAGCGTAAAAAAAGAGTAATGTCTATTTTAGGAACCTCTGCGCAAAATTGTTAACGATAGAAACTAGAGTGGCTATTCTTATAGTGTTGTTATTTAATAATAAAAACGTAAAGTACCTGTGTTTGGTGTTGTTTAGTGAGACTTAAGCCACTGAAAGAGCTGTGGTAAGGAACCTGCTATCATCCATCCGCGTATCATCGCACTGAAACAGCCCCTTTCGTTTCCCTACCGCGAAAACAAAAAAATTTCTGTGAATTGTTCATGTGTTCGTGGAAAAATCAAAATTGAACAGGACCTTATTTAGCTGAATATAAAATGACGAGAATGCACTTACTACAGAGATACTATTGACACCGGTACGAAATGTCCGGCTTAGAGAGAGGTGTCCGCATTATCGGAGGTCGGAGGAAACTTGACACCAGGGAATAAAATAACAAATAAATAAATAAATAGGGATTTGGATGTAGCACATCCACATAGCGGTTATTCGTCTACCTGATTCCTGGTCGAATTGGAATTTAGAAAAGGTTGGTTTTTGTTGAGAGGAGAAAACCGGAGTAAAAAAACCTCTCGGAGCAAGGGAGAGAACCAACAACAAACTCAACCCACATATGGCGTCGACGCCGGGATTTGACCCCGCCGGGCCACACTATTGACTTTAATTAATGAGTGTAAAGTTGTGTAGGGCCTATATTCTGGCGCAGGAGGTAGACACCCTGCGGCAACACAGTGTGGCAGAGTTAATTTTTCCTAACTTTAAACTCTTCGACGCTTTTTGTTGATTTCGTGCTTTAGACAGCAATTTTTTAGACGGACTCTGTACAAAATGAGAAAAAATCAAGGACCCACAAAACGACTTGATAGCCACCGAGCCACCTTAAACCTGTTATGTTTTCGACATTCTTGTTGCCGTCACGTCTTAAACTCCCTACATGTAATACAAAGCAATGTACAAGGCAAGATACTTTAACAACAACAAAATATAATGCGTCAGTTTTACGGGACTTAGTACATCAACGCCTCGGTCTGAGATTTCCCTGTAATGACCTGGCGAACGGACAGGGTTAATAAGTTATTTATTATATGGCCTTTTAGGCGCTATTAAAATTAAACACCAGAGGAAATTGAGACTGCGATCAGTTAAAATCAATAACTAGTCAGCAGAGAGCTTTAAAAAAACAGGTCACCCCACCACGACACTGGTTAGCAAATACCTTTTTTGACAGCTGTCAATTAACCATAACATGGATGCCCAGTATCAAGTTAACCACACATAATATATGGCTTGGAAACTAGTAGCAATAGTGCCCGTTCATAACAAGGAAATCTTGCCCGCTCAGCAGCCAATCAGAGGGCGCGTACTATTGTAGCTATATAATAAATACACATAAACAAAACAAGGAAAAAAAATACGGCCGCACAGCAAACCAAACCGTATTCATAAAGGGTCTGTAATAGATATGATTGAGAATAATAATACCCATTTAATGGCATTATTTCTGGGAAACCAATTTGCGAACGCGAGGAAGCTGGAGATAAACTAAATTATGACACCTCAATTGCAATGTTTTATGAAACTTAACACGAGGCACGTAACTGAAGATGTTCGTTCGTTTACGACAATAGCCGATCGCATCAATGCCCGAGACAGCTTGAGCCTTAATATTTAATTAGCTTTGTTCAATATTGACCATGTACACAACTTCGGGAACTGCATTCTAAAGTGAGTATGCGATTAAGGAAACAAAACCCTTTTTGCAGCAATTCAAAATTGCATTTCATTCTCCCCTTTAACAGCAAGACAGAGAATGGATAGACCCTTACATTACGTCCCTAAGAAGCATTGTCTCTTGGCCCTTTCGAAACAACGACTTAAAAAGAAACGCTGAAGACGTTGCCATTAAACAAACATGACGACAGAGCCCTAATTTATTCATGAGAGATGGAGGTTAAGTAAACAATTTTCTAAGCCCCTGAAGACGTCTCTTGTCTACAAAAATACCTCCCATAATCTGTTTAGAACACTTTCTTTTTTAACAGATTAAAATTAGCAACTGAAAGAACATCAACTAAATAACACCTTAACATAACAAGAACCAAATACAAAATTAAGCGCCTACTTTTCCACGCCAACGCATCTTAACCCGAGATCTGTCCCAGCACATACTGCTTTAAAACAATAAAAAAATCCCCGCTACTTTTGACTATGCAAATGTAAGTTCGACTATTGGTATTAGAACTTGACCAATTGCGTGTGAACATTATAAGTAAAACATACTGGAAGATTGAGGTCAAAGAAGCTTTTGGAGGGAGTGCAATAATGACAGTGATGGCATGGAAATCTTCCATGATAGCTACTGTCGCAGAGTGGTGCGGACATAAATCTGGATGATAACTGTCAGAATCAAGAAAGGTTTGAAAATATGATGCAAATATGATGGATATAATCACTCGATACCGACTAAGGTATGTAGGTCTGAAGCTTAATAAGTAAAAAGTTTGTTAGGAAAGAATTCCTGTTATTTACTCTTGCAATTGAAGTTCAAGATACATCACAATCCAAGTTTAAGGCAAAAAAGGTTCACACATCGCCGGAATGGAAGAGTGAAGCTCAGTGACAAACAGTAATTTGCAGCATGCAAGAAACCTGACTATCTGTGTTTGAAAAGAAACCCCCGATTCACTTCGTTACCTTCGCAAATTCTTAGAACGGTTACGTTAAATATGCAAATTTTATTCCGAGATTCGACGGTAAATTTTGTTTCAATTTTTTCTGCTGTTTGGAGAGTTAGACAAAGAAACAAGGCCGAGAAACACGAAGCTTTAAAACGTAATATCCGCATATAGTTCCTCTACAATGTTACCTAAACATTTCCCACGGTGTTGTGTCAGAATCAAAAGTTGTTTAGTTAGTGATAATGTCTTTTATACTTAAGTTACGCTCGGTTCAGCAAAGATTTTATAAGAAGATGCTGACGAGTCTATAATAAGATGGAAATGGTCGACACTATCAAATTGTTTGTTTTGTTTTTTACTTTTTCTTCCCGAGATATTTTTCTTGGAATGTGAATATGTACAAAAGTTTTGCGAGGAAACTTCAAGCCAGCGATAGCCAGACTGCAACTTCTATAGAAATAATCTCCCAGAATCAGGTAATACATCAACAAACTGATGGGTTGTAGATTTCCCATAGTAGGGCAATGAGGAGACCAAGGTGACTCGCGAAAAGTGAATTCAATTCTCCTTTTCCTCGTTTGCTTGCTTGCGTACTGCCTGATACGATTAGAGGCTACTCCTAGTCTAGTTAGGTGGCTTGAAAACCTGAGTAACTTTATATACTAATTCTGAAAACGCATTGTTTGTTTTCATTTGTGAAGCTTCTCGCAAAACTGTATATATATCCAGCAACATCTGTTCTGCAAGACTTGTATGACAATGAGGTTGGTTTAACATTATGTTGGGATGATTTGCTTTTTTGAAAAATACCAAAACCTATAAATAACCCCGAAATGGAATTGCTTTCCGATTCAGAGTCATCTTAAGTAGTACGAAAAAACATTAACCTATATGAGCGTATCTGAAGATACGATCTTTTGATCTTCAAACAATAGCAACAGTAACCGTCGCGAAAACCTTTTGGTATCATCTATTGCTGTCCACTCAAAAGAAGTATCCGCCTTCCACTTCGTATAGAGTCAAGCTACACGCAAACGAAATTCTGCAGGGACATGACCGCTTTTGATAGAGTTTTATCGAAGTAGAATACAAGTAAATCAGATTTGGTCAGACCTCACTAGCCACCCACCGCCGTCCACTTAAGTTTTGACAAACTAGAGGCGCCAGAACATAAAGGGAGGGAGATAATGGAGGTAATTTTACAGTGCATGTGGGAATATTGGAGATAATACCGAGGTCAATAGGTTTCCTATTTTCTGTTCCACTCTTACCTGCTTCATGGCTCAAGTTTTTTTTATACTGAAACAAGAAAGGACGATAAGAAACAGGGTACAAAATTGACTGCATTTAAGAAAGGGATTGCCCTTCACTCTAGCAGCTTACAGAATCTTACATCGTCCCTAAATCCTTCAACCAGTCGCCTTAACTTACGCCCTTACAACCAAGTAGTAGTAAAATGACTAAAACTTTGAGTTTGGTTGTTTGTAAGACGTTTAGTCATAACCCATTTACAATTCTCTTTCCGGCAGGATTTCGTGCCACACCAGGGAACTATCCACGGCTAACGGAGAAAAGTATAAAAGCCAGTAAGCGAGGAACAAACTTCCTTAATACGGTCCAAGTCACCTTTTCTGAAGGTTTGAGATCAAGGCTTGCGACATAAAAATGTGTTTCAGTACTACGAGCCTAAACTGCCCACAAACCGTTCAAAATTTCAGCCATTAGCAGACGCATGCGCTGAGGTTCGCATCCGCTGAGCCTCGCAGTGCACACTAGATGACGAAAAGCGAGAAGCGGATCGGCATTGAAGATAAGTGAAAAGACACAACAAGCCAATAAAAGTGGGATCTTAAACCAGGTATGTGAATATTCTTAACCAGCGATCATTGTATATTACTTATACAATGATCGCTGGTTAAGAATATGTGGTATAGGTATTATCAACGAACGTTAGTTTTTCGAAGGGATAACGAAAGTCGACTCGATCAGTGCAAGTAACATCGTAACATTCAACCAAATAGTAGCTAGGTTAGGTTTTTTTGGATTCCTTCTTTTTCCAACTCGGAAATCTAAAGGAATGAGGTACTTTTAAAGTGTTTTAACGTTTACAATGGCACTGCTCACTTAATGGGCCAAGAAAAGTTAAAAGCATATTAAATTATTAATATAAACCACTTTCGATTACCACAAGCCTTCATTAGATTACGGAACAGCTGTGCTTGGGGGGGTAAACATCTTTAATTGCAAGTCATTTTAGCTCTAAATACTCGCACTCGACGAGACAACCGCGTAACAGGTATTCATGTCTCTACACTAAACACTCAGAGGACTACGTTTCACTGCCATATTCCTAGACAAGAAAAATGATAGAACCTTATCTGTGATAACTGACACAAGGAAGGCTGTCTACTGTACATTTTGTTCATCCATTTTTAAACTGAACTATTCTCAAGAGCATTTAGTGACAATCACAGCAGGGTACCTTAGGACTTTTTCGTTTAATTGAAAACACCAACTTCACAGTATATGAACTCATTAGATGCTATTGTTACAACACTGCAGGTCGGGGGGAGCACTTTGCAACAAAAGTGCAAACGCCACATTTGTTTACGATATATTTACCTCTCCTAAATACATCTTCACGTCCACCTTTTATCCCACACAATAGATCAGGCCAACTGTATCCACCAAAAAGACTAATGCATTTTTTTACTCCCACGATGTTAAAAATATATTTGTACACAATCGTGCCTTGGGGCACAAAGCCTATAATAAACTTCACACCTCTTCCTGTTAAGGTTACTCGTAACCTGTTGGACATTTTACATGGACGTTTTAACGAAATGTCAACACAACTCTGCAAATTGCCGTTTACCTAGTAAGGATTTATTAGGCTACACAAAAATTGTGTTTATCTATGACCTTTTAAGGTGATACGAAAGTGCATGCACACTGTTGAAGTTAAAAGATTTGCTCTAGAGTAGATTTTGGGACTGTTTTGGTGAGCAAATTACAGTACACCATTAAGGTCTAATTTAGCTATCTTAATTAGGGCCAATAGAGTCCAATTTTGTAGAACTGATTTGGAATCATGGCCGGCTATAATTATCCCGCACACTGTACCTATATAAATGTCTTTAGGATGACTCTGTCGTAATGTATGCTGGGATATAATTCGCGCATAGGAGTACGGGACTCCGCGTGGGCGCGAATTATACGCCGTTCACTTCTGTTAGAATTTTACTGAAAGACAAGCCTACCGTCAATGTCTTAAGAGTAGAATCCTGCCGTTTTTCATTCTCGTGGGAAAAATCACGCGACGTCTCACTTTGGTAAAATTCGACTGGTTGTAATCCTCAGGACCGACTAATTTGAATGAGTTGCAGTGTACGGGCTATATCATAAACACAGGTCAGTGAAATAATCATGAACGGATTGTTGTGGTTTTCGAAGGACGATCACTGACGGGGCAACGTGGAAATTTATGCATGAAGAAAGCGAGACATTCCATGTATTCAACGCATGTAAACCTTTTTCTGACAACAGATTACATCCTTTGCTGCAGACCACAGGAACGACAGCGAGGAGAGACGGCTCTGTTCGGGGACTAGAATCTAGGCTTTCTGAAAAGGTATGGACGACCTAATAACTGTATCCTAACCTTTGCACACGTTTTCTCGCCATAGAGCAACGAGTTCAAGGCCGCCATCGTGATTTTATATGGTGAGTTAAAACTGGGACGAAGGTGTAGGTATCCATGGAAGTTCCCAAGTGAATCAGTATTGTTCACATTTACAGGTTATTAAAACCAATTCAAAAAACTATTGACATAATCTGAATTTCTTTCCTTTTAGTTGATTAATTCCAATGGCTGAAAAGAGGGTAAGAGTTTATGAAGTAAAGTTTCATTTTTACGATGGACAGTGAGTAAAATTTCAGTGATAGCTAGTTCATCAATACTTTTAAGCCACACCACAAATCCTAAAGGATTTACTACTGCGAAGATCGACAACCTGTAATCTTCGTGGTAAAGATATTCTAACCTTACCTTAGAGGTCAACTCTACTAAGCGGAAGCATTAAAACATGAGACTTACCCTAAGTAATTTTAAAAGACGCTTGAAAAGAATTGAAGTCACACAGTTATATTGATCTGTAAATAGTTTTATTATAATTATTATTGAACTGTACACAGTTTTATTTTATTTCATTACTGACATATTCACAGATTTTTATATCGTAGATAGATATTTTATATTGTATCTTAGTGTTTTTGTTTTCCTCTTGTCGCTATTTTAATTTGTGGCAATACCTGCAAAATACCGATACTTGCAATACTGTAATGAGCTAAGCGTATTTGACCATATTAATAAGAGTTACTTACTTACTATTACAAGAAATAAAAGCTTGGTGACATCACCTTATCACAGATCTCGTTACTAGCAGACAAAGAGTTTATGTAAACACTGACTGTTATAAACGTTTTACTGCTTTGCTGTTAATGCAAGCTGTACTAATTAGGCTTTAAAGGAGCGCTCAAGCGGCGTAATATCTCGACTTGAAATAAAAATTAAAGTGCTGCCGTTCCCCTGTCTCTTGAGGGAGGTCTTAGAACGACATTATCACGTGTTGCTTTTTAAACTATTTTAAACTGTTCAGTTGTAGCTTTTACCTCGTGATACAATTAATAATATAATAATTTTTCATATTTGTTGTCATTTTTTCAATATTTTCCCCTGTCCGGTCACTGTCTATTTCTCTTACAAGTGTGTTGTAGGCGAGGTAAGTAAAATTAAAACGAAAAGGAGACATTAAAACAATCAGTGCGGGATTAGCATGATGTTTTTGAATGGGTACATGACTCTGTCAACGTGCACAAATTTGTATCTGGGTAAAAACGTTTGCAAAAGAGGTTTTTCGCTTTTTTTTTAGAACAACGAAGAAGGACAAGACAAGGAAGAAAAAGCTCCCAAGTAAGAAGTAAAAAATCTACCGTACATAACCACTAATATCCTCAATAGACACTAAATATCAAAGTAGGCTCCTGTTGGTTTTATTTAGGAACTCTTCAAGGCCTCTTATATTTCTGTGACATCTTAGATATCAATCAAGCTCCACCTGTGTCAAAAACATGACCTTATCCTCTGTTCCTATAGTTATAATTACAGTAAAGACAAATGAACACCGCTATTAACAGCTCTTTCTTTTTGCAAACAAAAACTGAAAAAGGTAACTGAGCAGCCTACCTCTTATAAAGTATCAATTTAAAACTCTAAAGACAAGATTAGTGACTCAATAGAAATGAATAGATGATAAAGTTGTTAAGAGAGCTAAGACATTTTTTAAAAAGTTGCTAACGACTGCCGGACCAACAGAGATGACATTGAGAAACCTCGACCGGTGTAGCAATAAAAATCCAAAATAATCGCCGAATGACCGAAAAATAACTGAAAAGAACTGTATCTGGGATCACTGAAAGATGTAGCATTTTTTAAACACCCGTTTTAGTAATTTTACCAGTTTGAAATTTGCACTAAGTTTAGAAATGGTATACTCCATTTAAAGTTTCACATAGAATATAACCTCCAGTATGTAATGACCCACGCCCAAAAAATGTTACGATATTGAGAAAGCTTACCGCTGTTAATAGATGTAGAGAGAAGCCTCTAGGTCGTAATCCCACAAATTTCTCCTTACGAGAGCAGTTCTCCCGTATACAAGTTTGGTGATCTCAGGAGGTCTCCTCGCCATCTTTTGCCGTTTATGATGCTGTTCTAAACATTTCTCAGCCCAATTTACGCAACTGTGTCTCAAAAGTTTTGTGAATATACTTAACTCTATCCCGATTTAATCTCTTCTTTAAAGGCAAAATAAGTAGCTAAGCAACGAAAATAAATGGATGAATTTATGAAAAGCTATTGAGACAACGACCTGATAAAGAGAATTAAAAAATTCAAACTTACTTTACCTTAATGATAGTGAGAATGATGTGAGTGAAACTGCTCAGGACCTTGGTGCTGTTTCTGATCCTGGACACCTTAAAACATCTACCCATGAGGTAAACGTCATAGTTGTCTTTCTTGAAATATGCATGACACTTGACATGGCATTCTGGTTAATCTTGATATCTGACGAAAAGCAATGTTGAATGAAAGTGACCCTTTGCACATCATACTTTCAACGGGACTTTGTATTAAGAGTGAACACCTAGCGACGAGAAAAAATTATACACAAAACGAGCTTAAACTAAACCATGATGTTCATGGGACATGCCAACACCTAGTCTGTAATCTATACGTTTTTATAGGCGTATTTGAATTTTGGTTACAAACACTGCTTTTACAACAAGAGGGGCATTTGTATCACTTTCTCCGCCAAGAGTATGAGTTAATTCAAATATCTATAAGGACCAAGTTGAGAAAGCACCGGTTACAAGTTAGGCCATCTCTTGAACCTATTATATAACTTTCCCACCAACATGAGTTTGCTTGACCTAGCCATGCGCACCCTTAGCGCTCCTGAGCCAAACATCACGAGCTTCAAACCTGGTAAAAACCCGCGTATAAGAACCTCGATTTTAAGAACCTGTTAGGCTAAGATTGTCCATTTAAATCCCTTTCACATAAGAACCTGTTTTAGTCTTCAACATTTGAAACAGGTTCTTATTTTGGGAAATTCAGTCAAACACTGAAAACACAAATTTAATAGAAGAAGCTCTACTAGTCAGTAAAATGAAGATAAACCCCTGGCAATGAGACAATATTGACATGTAGATCTATATATCCTTGTACTTGTGTTCTGTTTAACTTGCATAGCTTTGTATAAACTTCAGTCATAAATGGATTTAACATGCCTGGATTTCATAGCATATTAGGCATGCAACACCAAAAATAGGCCCAAAATAGGTCACACCCACCAATAACAAACACCTTATTTATTTAAGAACCTCAGTAGCCTAATTTTCCAGTTAGCACCATTTTTACGAGAACCTTCTTAGCCTAGCTTGGAAATACTTAGGTTCTTATACGCGCGTTTTTTACTGTAGAAAACATTCTATATATACAGTGGGTTTCCTTATAGCAGCAGTACACGGATGGAGGGCGTTTGGTGCAACAATGTACTGACACCGGAGGTGGACATAACCCTGTTTGGTAAGCAAGTCCGAAATGCAATAAAGGAAGATTGTTCCCAAACCATAGTCGTGTCTGTATCCAAGTATATTATGAGGAGCTTTAAGGCTCATTATTAAAATAATACGACTGCATTTTGCCAGCCACAAATCAATAATGAATCATAGCGGCGCTCAAATGTAATATCAAAAACTATCCAACTCTTTTATCATAACCATCAAGTATCACTTCTCTTTTTGCTGTAACGAAATCCTCGAAAAGGGATATGGGATATTTTGGTAACTCCGCTGACCATCATGTCTAGCGACTGCTTTGTGAGAAATTGATCGTTTTGAAATAAAGAGATGCGGGTCGGGAATATTCGACCATACATGAGATGTCAACAGACATTTTACGTGTCTCTCAGTAGGAAAAATTCCGAATCTTTTCATTCGAACGGTTAATCATCCTCAGAGCTTATGACTCCTTTTCGTCAATTTACCTTCTACAAAAAATTGTAAGTCATAATAGTGTGATTTAATGCACGATGCAGAAAGTTGTATCCAATCCAGTGGATTTAATTGATTTCAAAACACTGAACACTTTTTGATTTTTTTTCTTTTAGCGGTACAGCTTGTCTACAAGTCCCTCCTGGGCTAGGGGTAAGAGAAAAAAAGCCGGCTAAGCAATTAACCTTTTGTGTGTGATGTATAGTGGAACTTCGAACGAGAATTATCATTTTTACAAATTATACATAGAGAGTAATGGTTACGACAAATTGTATTTTAGTCTTTATCCAGTATATACAAATACTTAGACAGTCTAATAAAAAGATTTTGGCAAGACTGAAGTTGACCAAAATGTAAATGAAGTGAATTGGTAACATAAACAGCTCAAACTAATTTAGTTTTCACTTTTATCTCCCACAGGAAAATCAGGACTCTGATCCTACTCTGTTAATCATTTTAATCATTCTCTTGTTTTACTCTTAAAAGTTCTGTCTGTTCGACTTTGTACGTTTCCATCGATGTGTTGTTAAATACTGTAAAGTAAATTATTTAAAGGCAACTTTCACTTCCTCGTCATGAAGTGATGACACAGTAATGTAACAAAACGTGTAAAGAACGGGCAATGTTGTTGTGTTGCTTATTAAACCTATTATGTTTTTGAACGTTGGCTATTTTTTCAGGGTCTAAAGCTCCACGTCCGCTTCGTGCTCGCCCGAAAAACGCGAAAAAAGGAGTCTGTTCTGCAGGCTACGAACACTTATACATAAACAAAAAATGGAATGATCAAATCAGAATCAAATACCAATTGAAACGTGGTAAAACACAACTTCGCGGAAACGAAAGTTAGCGAGCAAGCCATGTTCTTAGTCCAGATAGAAAAACCTACAAAAGGTTTTCTTGGAATGCGCTTCAAATGACAAACACCTTATCCTTCCTCAACTAATCCCCCAATGAGGTAACTCTTAGGAGGTGTCTCTGATGATTCGTCTTCAGATTAAACTCAACTCAGGTTCCCAAATCCTTCCTTAAGTCATAGTTAGTGGAGGACACTGATTATGAAAAGCGGCAAACATCAAAGATAGACACAACGGTGCTGCAGATTATGTTGGAAGCTCTCTGACTATGCACAATCTTTTGTTTTCTGTTCACAAAGTCTAACTGACTAAATTAGTGCGACGTTTTAATAAACTGTCCAATACCTCTTACTATATGTAATATTCTTGCCTCAGACAGACACGGTGATAGTATAGTCTGTCGCTACAAAAGTACGTTTTTACTTAAGTGGAAAGTCGATGTAACAAAGGGCTAAGGGACTGGAAAATTATGTTCGCCACACCGAGGTTTCGTTATATCGAAGCTCTTTTACATATATCATTAGAACTGGGGCAAGGGTTATCCTTCGTTCTGCCAAGCACTACGTTGTATAAAGGTTCCTCACTGAGTTCGAGGGTCCTCGATAATAAGGTAAAGTTAAGAAGTTGTATTAAAAATATACCAAATTCGATACTCAGCCATGCTTATGCAAATAGCCAACTCACTAGCATCCACATGTGAAACATCGCACAAAGTTTATAATTATTGAAAGTTGCTTTCACCGTCGAAAAGAAGAAGACTGAATGCGTCTCTTCAGTCTCAAAACGTCGACCGACTGAATTTCTTTTTACGCCGTTTCTTTCTCACTTGTAAAACGTTAAAAAATTAGACTCTAAACCGAAATGTGTCGATGAAACTTCAAGAATTTCAGGTTGTTTTTCCCGGAAATATTATGCAAGCAGTCTCCATGACAACATCACCACAAGATATATACCCTACGGAGAAAAGCAAACGTTTGTGGCAGATTTTCAAGTGATGACTATAATGTGGCGCTGGGCAACTGGAAAATTGACTACGACTCATAATTCTGTCTCTGTTGAGATCTTTCGTTTCTTAAGGACCAGCTTTTTACCGGCATGATGAATGAGATAAGCTTATCGCGCGGGTGTGTCATTTTTCTCTCGTACGAAGTTTCAACCTTGTATTCAGGAGAAAATGTATAAACCAATCCCATGAGTCGCGAGCTAAAGAACTATCCATGAGTGACAGACTCCTTCAAATCTCCTTGGCGGCGCTTGCCCAAGTTCCCTGAAAACTGAGGACCATTCTCACAAAGTAAAGATCAATTCCGAGGGAACACAGGTCCCGAGTCGGGACGCAACACTGAGTCACCAGAGACAGGGTTAAGAACTTCGCGCAGAGCTTTTCGCACTGAACAGATTAAAAAAGATCAGGGCAAGAGAACACTTGATAGCTAAGAGATGCGGCGAACAGGCTAACCAATGACCACACGTGTTCTCGTTTCCAGGCGCCAAAGACAAATGTTAACAAAAACCACATACGAGAAATAGGCGTAACCTGTTCTAAATATACGAGACCAAAAAGGTGTATTGGGGGAAA
Source organism: Porites divaricata (assembly GCA_038088405.1). Lineage (NCBI taxonomy): Eukaryota > Metazoa > Cnidaria > Anthozoa > Scleractinia > Poritidae > Porites > Porites divaricata. The sequence continues at coordinate 1,541,458 of JBBMOI010000009.1, forward strand.
GGGAGGGGAGGGGAGGGGTATTTAGCTGGCAAAGCGAAAAGAAAAGTCCGCGACAGTGAAGAGATGTTCATTACAAGTCTCGTCAATAACGTTTTTCCACAGTATAACTTGAAGCTTCGGCCGCAGAGTAACTCAAACCGTATTCAGATAGGGTTCAGACCTCACACTCGGATTAGAGCTATCCCTAAGCGACAGATCTTCAAGTCTTTTTCGCGGTGGCGTAGGAGGCAGCGAGGCCGAGCGATTAGAGCGCTGGACTTGTAATTCGGAGGCTCTGAGTTCAAGTCCTGCCCTGGGTCCAGTTGTTCGAACTCCGGTTAGCGCTAACCCGGGGTTAAATTTTAACCCGGGTTTCTTTATCTTTTTATGAAAAGCACTCTCTCGGATAATTTTCTCTAATCTTTTTAGAATATCCAATCATCAAATTGTAGGCAAAGAGAATTAAACTGTATTCGTTTTCTAAGCTCTCATATCTGAATTCAAATTTCGCACTAACCCTGGGTTATCTTAACCCAGCTTCGAACAACCCGGCCCTGACCGCTACCTGGATTTGTTCTTGGTATTCCCGAGTTGAAATCCTTGGCCACGCTTATAAAATAGCCAACTGGTTCGCCTCCTACCAGTTGGGGTTTCACTAAACAGACCATGGGACTATTTAGTAAAACTTTGACAAGTGCAGCCATTGTTTTAGAGTCTGAAAATAATAGCTACACTTGTTAATTACACTTGTAAGACTTTTATTAAATTGAACATATGTTATGTTTCATTTATACTATATGTTTCATTATCCCTGAAAAGCCCGAAATGGAAGAGGATAATTAAAGTATTATAATACATTCTAGAAGATTCTGAGACACTCCCATTAACAAGTGATTGACGTGCTTACTGTCAGATAACTGTTTTACAGCCAATCACTGAATTCTGTACGCTGACAACCTAAACAAGACGTACTCAGGTAGTCTGGTGCACTCGCCTTGAAACACGCGGGCAGCCAAAAGATCACAGTACAGGTTGTTCTTCTAAAAGCCAGGGTAAGTCAAGACTTAATAGCCAAAGATGTGGCTTAGAAACTGCTGCTGTTAGGAGAAACATTTTTTTTGGGGGGGGGGGGGGGGGGCGGTAATAGGTTAATAGCCAGTGAGAAACTCATCAAAGTCTATCTACTGTGGCCTATCCAGTACCGATTGAATAAATAAAAAGTAACTACGAAAAAAAACTGCTCCGACTACAAGACTCCGTCAGAGGGTATATAAGAGAGATTTCTGTAGCCATGTTTTTGCAAATCCAGATATACATATATGCATAAAGAGAGAAGCAATGGAATAAAAATGTCATTATGCATTATGACAAAATCAGGGCGTTAAAAAACAATAAAAACAATGAGCAGAAACTAACAGCTTTTAAAATCTATTTAAAAACCTTAGCACAAATTGAGTCGGATTGTACATTGAGATTTGGTCTCAGTTTATTAATCAAAAAATTTCATATAAGCGGCAGTCAAACTTGTTTGTACATTTCTTTAAAACAGTGAAATTCTTGCTAAGATCCTTTGGAACCAAAAGATGTTTCTCGCGGAAATGTTTGCCAACAGATGAAGACGGGCCTTTATTTCTATCAGCGCGTTGGTGCTTCAACTAATGCTTTAGCACTTAACTATAATGCTTCAGCACTAACTAATGCTTCAGTACCAACTAATGCTTCAGCACTAACTAATGCTTCAGTACCAACTAATCCTTCAGCACTAACTAATGCTTCAGTACCAACTAATCCTTCAGCACTAACTAATGCTTCAGTACCAACTAATGCTTCAGCACTAACTAATGCTTCAGTACCAACTAATGCTTCAGTTCAGCACTAACTAATGCTTCAGTACCAACTAATCCTTCAGCACTAACTAATGCTTCAGTACCAACTAATGCTTCAGCACTAACTAATGCTTCAGTACCAACTAATGCTTCAGCACTAACTAATGCTTCAGTACCAACTAATCCTTCAGCACTAACTAATGCTTCAGCACTAACTAACGCTTCAGTACCAACTAATGCTTCAGCACTAACTAATGCTTCAGTACCAACTAATCCTTCAGCACTAACTAATGCTTCAGCACCAACTAATGCTTCAGCACTAACTAATGCTTCAGTACCAACTAATCCTTCAGCACTAACTAATGCTTCAGCACTAACTAACGCTTCAGTACCAACTAATGCTTCAGCACTAACTAATGCTTCAGTACCAACTAATCCTTCAGCACTAACTAATGCTTCAGCACCAACTAATCCTTCAGCACTAACTAATGCTTCAGCACTAACTAATGCTTCAGTACCAACTAATGCTTCAGCACTAAGTAATGCTTCAGCACTTATCAAATCATCGGGTGTTTTGGAACCTGGTTTATAAGTGACCATAGACTTGTTTATGCGGTTCTAAATTCAAAGCTACCTCTCCCTAAATCTGAAAAGGTTATAAAACGATCGATGAAGTGCCGAGTTCAACCAAGAGGGCGTTTCTAGAAGATCTTAGCAAAGACCCATTCTCTACTGCTTACGTTTTCGATGATTCAGATGATGTGTATTAGTGTTGGGAAAAACTTTATAGCTAAATTCTTGATGATCATGCACCTGTCATTTCTTTCAAGAAAAGTAAAACTCCTGGATCCCAATTCATTACAACCGATATTCGGAAAACGATGAGGCAAAGAGATCGTTTCAAGAGGAAATTTAATATTAAATCTAGCAGCCCAGATGATTGGGAAAATTACCGCAGAACACAAAATAAAGTTGTTAGTATTAGAAGGAAGGGAGTGAAAGAGCGTTTCACTAAATTATGCGAAGAAACGCATGGAAATCAGAGGAAATTTTGGAGTACCATTTCACCATATATTAATTCACGTAAAAATGTAAATACCGGCCGGATAATATATACTCAAAGACAATGGTAAGATAATCAAGGAACACAGCGAGGTGGTTGAGACTTTGAATGCATATTTTACTGGTTTTGATGCTAACAGTGCGATTTACACCTCCACCCCCGATATTGATCTTTCACATATAGCTGTTGACGCAACGATGTCGCTTAGGAAATCAAACCCGATAGAGGTATATGAGGTTATGAAAAGATTAAAGGCTAATAAAGCGACTGGTTGCGACTTAATTCCTCCAAGACTTGTTCAGCAATCAGCGGAGGTATTGTCCCAGCCGTTTAGCACACTTTTTAACTATGTACTGGAACACGCGACTGTGTCGTCACAATGGAAACTTGGTGAAATTTATCCAGTGCATAAGAAAGACCGCAACCTAATGAAATCCAACTACCGGCATTTCTGTAGTATTCGCTTAACAGGAAAACTCGCAAAACTGAACGAGCGGGCACTCCGCTTCGTTTATCAGGACAAAATCTCTACTTATGAGACACTAGTTGTTAAACATAGGCACGTCAAACGTGCATGAGCTATTTTGAATTTAATGCTTCTGTGTAACCTTACCAAGAGTGATGAATCTACCTCTTTCATCCTAAATGTAGATTGGGTTTTTCTGCATAAGTTACGCATCTTTACCAAATAGAACGAAAAAGGTCGGTTGAACTTTGTAAGCGAGAGAATAATATTTTTAAAGCTTGTTTACGGGATTAACAATACTCGATACAGCTTTCAGAAAAAAAAGCTGCCTTTTAAACTTCTAAAACCACATTTTATAGGGCGCATGCTTTCGAATTAAAGTCTATATCTAAAGATCAATTATTGCTTCATTGGAAGAGATTTGAAAATATATGATCTTTTATACTCTACCCAGTTGTAGCAGGTGAAACAGAACTCATACTGACGTCCGTTGTACCGATAGCCGAATTAGGTCAGAAATGCCCCGAAGCAGCAACCACACTTAAATATGAACCCTTAAACAGCTGCATCACTGTTCACAGCGTTTGAATCATGAAGATATTTTATGTAATGCTTCCAAACACCTGTACCGTAAACATAGGCACGTTAAAACGTGCATGAGCTATTTTGAATGCTTCAGTGTAACTTTAATGCTTCGGTGTAACCTTACCAAGAGTGATGAATCTACCTCTTTTATCCTAAATGTAGATTAGGTTTATGTGCGAAATTGCGTATTGCGGTACATCAATGAAAACGCGAAACGCTCAGCTGAATCGATCCTCAAGCTATATATTCACTTTCTTCTGTCTTTCCCTGTTACATCTGGTGTAAGTTAAACAAATCGTTAAAGTGAAATAAATTTCTACTCACCAAACGTTGATTAGAAGGAAAACTCTAAGGTTTCCTCGGAGTTTCTTGAGCCAAAATGTGACTCATCGAATACTGAATAGTTACGAAATACCAGGATTTTTATCATTGTGGTAGATGGTTGCATCATCATAATTCACGAGGTTTTCACGTGCGATTCTACTCAGTGAAACAGTCTTTAACTCCGACAACTCATTTCTTCATGTTTTAAAAGCTATTGTTTCTCAGAACACAAGAGCCTTTTTTAAGGATTTGGTTACAAAAGGAAACAGGTCTTCATACGTCCAAGTTACTATATATCATTGTGAAAAGCCAATCTGCATGAGATGTACAGTCACACAGCTGGCACGTGAAAGTGTTGGACTTTGCCCCCTTTCGTCGTTCGTACGTGAGGGAATTCGAGTTATCACACAGTTAACTAGTAAACAGAATTATAAAAATAACTCATGCACACAATTTGCACGTGAAGATGTTGGTCTTTCGCCCTTTTATAATTCGTACGTAAAAAAAAAGGCAAAATAATTGTTTTACTACAAAATTTTCTCAAACGATTTTAAGAAATCACCTCGGCTTCATTATAACATCTGCAATTAAATTATGTTTCATGCAACGTCAAGGTTGATAACCTAACATTTATTAACATTTGTGAAACAGTCTTTAACTCCGACAACTTATTTCGTCATGTTTTAAAAGCCATCGCTTCTTAAAAGAAAAGAGCCTTTTTTAAGGCATTGGTTACTAAACGAAACAGGTCTTCATACGTCCGAGTTACTATTATTATTGTGAAAAGCCAATCTGCATGAGATGTACGGTCACACAGCTGGCACGTGAAAGTGTTGGACTTTGCCCCCTTTCGTCGTTCGTACGTGAGGGAATTCGAGTTATCACACAGGAATCTAGTAAACAGAATTATAAAAATAACTCATGCACACAATTTGCATGTGAAGATGTTGGTCTTTGGCCCTTTCACAAATTCGTACGTAAAAAGAGGCAAATTGTCTTACTACAAAATTTTCTCAAACGATTTTAAGAAATCACCTCGGCTTTATTACAACATATGCAATTAAATTATGTTTCATGCAACGTCAAGGTTCATAGCCTAACATTTATTAACTTCCAAGAAAATTATCAAACTGCCGAAATATATTTTTACTTATATCATGTTACTCCACTGGATATAACAGTATCTAATAATTGTGTCAACTAGCTTCTTCCAATTTTATTCCCTAACGCTACTATTTCTACATAAGTTACGCATCTTTACTAAATAGAACGAAAAAGGTCGGTTGAACTTTGTAAGCGAGAGAATAATATCTTTAAAGCTTGTTTACGGGATTAACAATACTCGATACAGCTTTCTGAAAAAAAAAGCTGCCTTTTAAACTTCTAAAACCACATTTTATAGGGCGCATACTTTCGAATTAAAGTCTATATCTAAATATCAATTATTGCTTCATTGGAAGAGATTGAAAATATATGATCTTTTATACTCTACCCAGTTGTAGCAGGTGAAACAGAACTCATACTGACGTGCGTTGTACCGATAGCCGAATTAGGTCAGAAATGCCCCGAAGCAGCAACCACACTTAAATATGAACCCTTAAACAGCTGCATCACTGTTCACAGCGTTTGAAACATGAAGATATTTTATGTAATGCTTCCAAACACCTGTACCCGTAATAAAAGACGAAAAAATTGTGAAGGATCAAGATGGCGGTCTCAAAGTGCCCTTGTTCGACCTTTAACAATGCCATGTTTAAATAGATGCCAAGATCTCATTGGTTGCTAAGCATCAACTCATAGTACCTTCAACCTTATTGGCTCTTGCAACAAACATCCCAACATACAAAGCCACAAAGCCACAGAGCCACAGAGCCACAGAGCCACAGAGCCACAAAGATACATACGCTTGCACCACTGACATATGAGCTATTTTTTCAAAATAGCTCAATAAAAGACGAACAAATTGTGAAGGATCAAGATGGCGGTCTCAAAGTGCCCTTGTTCGACCTTTACCAATGCCATGTTTAAATAGATGCCAAGATCTCATTGGTTCCTAAGCATCAACTCATAGTACCTTCAACCTTATTGGCTCTTGCAACAAACATTCCAACATACAAAGCCACAAAGATACATACGCTTACACCACTGACATATGAGCTATTTTTTCAAAATAGTTCAAAAATGGATATAGCACATTAGCAAATCAAAGACTTGCAAAAATGTTAAACTCAGTGTTTGGAGCAATTGGGAATGGAAACGCACCTACAAGTATTTCCGAGTTATTGACGGCACGTAATTTCACTGACATATAATTTCCGTGGCGATGCTATTTTAAAATTACCTATAGTATATTCAACAAAGTATGGGATCAAGTCATGGAGATACAAGACTGCCCGACTATGGAACACTATTCCAAATAATTTAAGAAATATAGATAGTTACCGGAGTTTTAAACGTGGACTCAAGGAGCTCGACCTTGCAAGTTTATAGTCCCTTTCGCTATTTAACTTAGTTTTTCTTAGTACTTAAGAATTATATAGTTTCTATAATCTTATTGCAGTTTCCATGTACTATGTCATTTTCAGTAAACACTTTTATATAGTTGTAAGTTTATTGACCCTTGTTCGCAATTTAACCTGGTTTTCTTCGTACACAGTTTTAACAATTTCATAATTTTATTTATTATATAGACACCGATGAAATACCAGGATTTTTCCAGTGACAAAAATTTGGTATCCACTGAAGATACAATTTTTATCTTTCACATGTGAAGATATCACGATTGTCATGACTACTTCAGGCTCAGCCAATAGTAAATTACCATCACAGCATCGCGCGCGTTTACCTTGTCATTCACAAATCAGTCGTCTTGAAAAACAAGATGGAATTTTCAAATCAACTACCAAATTTCGACATAAATATTTGCGACGACGAGCAAAACGAAAGGATTGATGGAAGGTTTGTTCCGATGACAGATAGAGAAGTTGATAATTTGATCGAAACGGAGGAAAATGCCAACACAAAGAGAAAAACACTGTACGACATAAATTTTGTCAAGCAGTTTCTAACAGAACACGGAAGAGGAGAAGCATTGAAGAGATTCCAGCAGTTGAACTTAACAACTACCTAAGCAAATTTGTATTCGCTGCAAGAACAAAAAAAAGGCGAAGAGTACGAACCATCTTCAGTTAGAGGAATTTTGCCGAGTGTTGAGCGCCACCTACATCGTGCCGGTTATGGGAAATCTATTATCAACGACAACGATTTTCCACAGACACGAGATGCCCTTAAAGCAAAACAGAAAGAACTGAAGCGACAAGGGAAGGGGAATAAACCCAAAGCAACCACAGCTTTAAGCGACGAAGGGATCGATATTCTTTATAACGAGGTGCTTGGATTGAGCTCTCCACAAGCTCTTTTAAACGCTGTTTGGTTGAACAACATGCTGCATTTCGGTTTACGTGGATGCAAAGAACAGAGAGAACTGCGATGGAGAGACGTCGTTCTTAAATAAGATAGTGAAGGAAAACAATACCTTGAGTATTCCGTTGAACGGCAAACAAAGACTAGAACTGAAGAAAACTGGAGGAATTAACGTCAAGTAAAGCCCCGTATGTATCAAAACAACTCATATTTTTATCCACGGTACATGAGCTGGGCATTTTATCCATTGCCTGATTTTTTTCGATAAATTATTTACACGTTTTAAACTCGGACAGTTACGTAGCATAAATAAACCCGATTTATATTCTCTTATTCAGACCCAAATTAAAATTGTGCGTAAGATCTATGTTTTATTACATTTCATTGTTTCAACGAATAAAAGATTAGTCCAAGAAATCGTTGTCCTGGTATTTCATTGGTGTCTATATAATAAACAAAATATTACATGGCCGCTTGGAGATACGAAAATTCTCTTCTCGTGTTGAAAAAATATTTCACTCGTTCGCTGCGCTCACTCGTGAAATATTTTTCAACACTCGAAGAGAAATTTCGTATCTCCGCGCGGCCATGTAATATCCTCTATATATCATTTTATATTATTTCATTTTTCGGGTGAATTTCCCGGCTCAAATCTTTAAGTTGATCCCGACGAATATCACCTGAGGCTTGGTCCTTAAATGGAAGAACAGCTTGACCGGGGTCTGATCCATTGGTATCAGCCGCTGAGGAAGCATGTCTATCAGATACTTTGAAAGCAATAAAACGAGTGACTGTAGAATTAATAAGTTTGTCCGTGTATTATATAGTCAAGAAAACAACAGTTTGAAGCGGTCACGTTTCTCAGAGAAATAGAGCCAGTTAGAAGAAAGTCGAAATGCACGATCAAACATAGTCTTTAAGGTGGCTCGACTGGATTTTTTGGGGGGGATACCTCCCAAGTTTGAGCATTAACTACGTCGCCAAGAGTAAAGATATGGAAAAAAGGTTACCACAACTGTATTACATAACGATGAAAATTTCTTATGATTTGAGTTTTATCGCAATCGGAGTCGCCATTGCAACGTAACGACGCCATTACGCTTTTTATTTATCTTTGTGTTTCTCTGTACCAGGAGTTTTTTTGAGAAATCGCTTAAGGGAGTTTGTACCTGCCATAATTGCCTCAATTATTGAAAAGTTTGAACAAATTCTATGAGAGCGTTTTCGAGATATTTTGAAACAAAGTTTTAAGCATCATAAAAACAGTGAAATAGCATGCTATCCACACAATTAGCTAATTTTTCAAGAAAATGATAAGCTTTGGAAACGCGGCTTCATCTCATAGTGGTTTGATTCCATTGAAAACCTCCTACAAAAAATGAGGGGAATTGCTTTGGGCGATCGTGAGTAAGAAGAATTTTATTACCTTGCATTCAGCTGCTTTTGGTACAGTTTTTGCATGTAATTTGGTCCACGCCTACAAATTTCGCATTTTTCAAAAGCCGCTCGATAAATTTTTTTATAAATTTGATAATCCCGAGATCAACTGTCAATAAATATACCCTGCAAGTTTCAAGAGCATTGAAAACAGGGAAGGCTTTCAAATAGGACCTCAAATATGACCAATTTTTCCCCCAGATTTTGTGTTTACAAGTGAGCGTCTTCATTATTCACGGGCATTATTTTCAAGTTTTATATGCACGTGCACATTTAGCAAAAAGTAGTAAATTTGCATAAAAAAGAACTCTCGATGACTTTCGGAAGAAATATACGGAATATGCTAACAATTGGCTTGTGTCACAGATAGCAGTGAGGGCCGAAACGGTGAACGTCACGGCTCATCTTGTAGGATGCAACACTTAATAATTATCTTACTCGGGTTATACAATCACAGGAACTCTTACAAAGAGTTGCTGTGATGTTATAATATATCACTAATTTCTTTACCCGGTTATTAGCATATTCCGGAGATTTAACCGAGGGTCCTTTTTGATGCAAATTCTATCTTTTTGCTAAATTTGCACGTGCATATAAAACTTGAAAACAATGCCAGTGAATAATGTGGAAGCTCACCTGTAAACAAAAAATCTGGGGGAAAAATTGGTTATATTTGAGGTCCTGTTTGAAAGCTTTTCCTGTTTTCAATGTTCTTGAAACTTGCAGGGTATATTTATTGATAGTTGATCTCGGGATTGTCAAATTTATAAAAAAATTTATCGAGTGGTTTTTTGAAAAATGCGAAATTTGTAGGCGTGGACCAAATTACGTGCAAAAACTGTACCAAAAGCAGCTGAATGCAAGTTAATAAAATTCTTCTTACTCACGATCGGCCAAAGCAATTCCCCTCATTTTTTGTAGGAGGTTTTCAATGGAATCAAACTACTAAGAGATGAAGCCGCGTTTCCAAAGCTTATTATTTTCTTTAAAAATAGCTAATTGTGTGGATAGCATGCTATTTCACTGTTTTTATGATGCTTAAAACTTTGTTTCAAAATATCTCGAAAACGCTCTCATAGAATTTGTTCAAACTTTTCAATAATTGAGGCAATTATGGCAGGTACATACTCCCTTAGGCGATTTCTCAAAAAAACTCCTGGTACCGAGAAACACAGAGATAAATAAAAAACGTAATGGCGTCGTTACGTTGCCATGGCGACTCCGATTGCGATAAAACTCAGATCATAAGAAATTTTCATCTTTATATAATACAGTTGTGGTAATCCTTTTTCCATATCTTTACTCTTGGCGACGTAATTAATGCTCAAACTTGGGAGGTATCCCCCCTAAAAAATCCAGTCGAGCCACCTTAAGAGCCCATGACTGTAAATATCGAGAATCGCTGGCCAGGCTAAAAAAATCGAAAATTCTGATAATTTGTCAGAAAAACCACTTTGGGGAACTATCTTCGAAAAAAATATTTTCAACTTTCAAGAATCTATAGTTTTCGAGAAAATGAGGAAAACGAAAATAGCGGTTTTTACCTAATTAATTATGCAAAAATTAGAGAAAAAATGGCCTACTTTATCGCGTCTGCACCGAGGCAAGATTCAAAGCTATAAAACAGAAATATTTTTGTTTAAAAGAATTCTATCTTTTCTTTCTATCCATGGTATGTTTTAAACTATAAACTTGATTTTGAATTTTTTATGGTTTTTTAAACACTACCACGAAGCGCACTTTTTAAAATGGCTAAAACATGAGCAACTTCAGAGGCAAAAAACTCACCTTGGTATGTGTGATACCTAGCCAAAATGCATACTAGGACAAAGCACAGCTCTTATATTAACAGAATATGAAATAAAAAATCTGGGTACTCCGGATTCGCTTTCACAAAATAAAAAGTTTCGTGACCACTAGTGGAAAATGTCACAAATTTGCATAAGTCAAATTTGTAGAGAAATGTTGCGGCAGCCGGTTTTGTTTCAATTCAGGGTCAGTATGTAATGTTCGGAAACATCACGGAGCAAGAAAACGTTTTTTTATAAAGTTTATGTAAAAATATCAGAGTAATTAACCGTTCAAAAAAAAAAATAAAAATAAAAACCGACCTCGAAGAAGCGTTATATAAAAGCGCTGAATTATTATGTAAACTATATCCCATGTCTCTCGTTTCTTTTCCTAACTTCCTTGTATCAGCATCCATCTGTATCATCGTAAATTCGCCTTCGGTATACCTAAAATAGGTAGGGACGTTTTCCTTGAAATTTTATTTTGAAGGAGGTTTTTTGCGAACGGGATACACTGCGTGAGAGGAAGTCATAAACTAACAGTCAAAGTACAATGTCACGCAACGACGTCTCGTGCAGCTTCGCCTTCTTTTACTGATTTTTTTTTTCCTCCTTATGAAATTTTATGGAAACTTTGCTTTGAACAGACAATGCGTTGTTCGCAACATCATTTGTTTCTCAGTAGTTTATTTTCTTTTCAGAAAGAAGGGATACTAACTTTGCATGCCTGTCAGTCACGCACTAAATGTTAGCATTTTCTTGTCAGAGATGTTGAAATCTGATTTTTTTACTGCGTATTACAAACAACAAACCGTCCCTTGGTTAATTTTTTTGCTTTTTCACAAATAGAGGTATAATTAGGCAGCTTACCAAAGGCCCTAGGAAACAGCTACGTGATCGTAGTTCATACGGTCCGGCGGTTTCTCTCCTCCGAAAGTTCATCGCGGAGTTGTACCACCTGCCAGCGCCGCGCCTTAGTGTGTAAATCTATACGCGAAACCCATGAACCAGAACAAGTTCCAACAGACGCCACCGAAGAACTGGAAAAGGAGTCTACAGGCGAACCTCCCGAAAGCGACCACCCAAAATGCGCAGACTTAATGGTCGCTAACGGGAGGTGGTCTCTTACGAGAATCGAACCACAAACCACAAACCACAGGAGGTTTCTTTGAGAAGAAAACTGGACACATCCACTTCAAGGAAGATAATTTATTGCATGCAATTTCCAAGTTACGATATGTGCAGTTCCATGTTGTTGTTGTTCCTACAACAAGAGATCAGAAAACTCGTCAGGTGGTCGCTTACAAAAGGTTAAAAACAATGTAAAATCATTAAACAGTCAGTACCAATTAGTGGTCGCGGGCGCTTACAGGAGAGATTCCAACTGTAAGACTTAACTGGGTGGGTTTTGGTGTTTTGGATAGGTGGTCGCACATGGAGGTTCAACTGTACTCCAACAAAATAAATCACCTTTCACGACGATGCGACCAGGATTTGTCTATGGAAGATAAGACTCCTTGTTCACCGCTTTTGAGCTACTCTAACCAACTCCCACCCATGTCGAGTGCTTGCAAAACGTAGCATCATCTTGAAAAGAGAAGTAACAGAAAGGTCATCCTTGACGCCCCTGGCCTATCGCAGTATGTGCAACGAACTTATATCGACGTAAAGTACCGTTTATTAACCGGGCAGTCAGGCGACGTAGAGTAAAAGCGTAACTTGACTACGTTTTTCAGTTTACAGAAGACCCGAGTTTTGTTTAAAGAAATACCTGCCTTTTGCTCAGGAGTATTAACGTCAGTACCCACAATGTCCCAGCTCGTGCCTTCACACCGGAACGTCCGATCGAATCATTGTTTAGTTGATAGTTACCCTTCTCTTCCTCTTCCCGACTTATCTAGGAAGATCGCAGGGCCTCTGCTCCTGCTCGCAGGGTAGTTGATAGCGACCAAGGAGCTAAATAACAGAGCGAGGTAAGTAAGTGGCATCGGCGGTTTTACTTACGTCTAACCGTTTCCCAAACTAAAGAAGGAAAGAACTTCAGACAAAGGGGAAGAAGAGTTATGCGATAAAACTGCTCTTAAATTGATGTTCAGCTATGGCTTATGCAAGGGGCTGGGGACTATGTAATTGCTGAATAACATGTGCCGTTACCAAAAAAATTACGGAAAAACATTTTTTCCTTGGTTTGGAATTTTGACCATGAAAATTTTAGCTCTAGCCATTTGTGATACCAGGCAAAAAATCCAACATTTAGATATTTCGCTCTTAGCAGCAGGCCCTCCAATTAATGACAGTATCTAATATTACATATACGCAGGAGCGAAACATGACAACAGCTGGTTACAGATTGTCAATGTGTGAGGCGGGGGTTCTGGGCTCCCTCTGACAGTTCTTGTCAAGAAGACCCCAAATCAGTATATTTGCTGTTTTAGGTGATTCTGTGCTATAACTTACTGCCTTTACCCAGTCAAAAAATGTTCAGTGTAGATTTACTTGTGGGGTATGAAGAAGATATCATTTTATCAGGGAGCACTAGCCAAAAATATCTTTTTGGGTGATGCATTTAAACTTGAAAAAGATAGCCCAATTTTTCCAATTTTCAGTCCATGTCCATCCTGGCCATCAGTAGCAAGAGAACGCGACAGGAAACAGTTTCAGTGCCTAAATATCATCCTTACATTAAAAAAAAAACTGGACCATAATTTTTGGAACTAAATTGATGCGAAATGAAGACCATATCAGCTTTTTAAAATGAACTAGCAATTAGCCTGGCATAGCCTCTAACTCTTTTTTGACGGCCAATTTTAGTAGAAAAAAACCCCGCCTTTTGACCAAATCCTCCCTTGTCCGGCTTTCAACCAGTTAGTAGCCTGCATAACAGGCGTTATTTTTTTTCGTGTTTTTGCAGGAGAGCGAAGGCAAGCGCGAAGTGAGTGAGAAGCGCCAGACAAGCGCGACCGAGAAGACACAGAAAAAACAACGGCCTGTCCACATACATTGTTTTTTTGCATTCCGCCCCAGACATACCCGTCTCTCCTCACTCGCTTCGCGCTTGCATTTGCTCGCCTGACAAAAGCATGCACGCCTGTTATGCAGGCTAGCCAGTTAGCTTGATATGGGAATGGCTGAAAAAGAGATTTGCAACACAAGACTGCTCAATTGGACGTACACTAATTTAGAAGCTTTTTTGGCGCGTTCACAGAAGCCAAAATTTGGACATCTCTTACGAACCTATATCGATCTTTCCCTCCCGCTCTCTTTTTTCCCTTTGGCTTTCTTCTTCTGTTGCTTCAGCACTTGACCGTCTTCCCACTGTCTTTGTTTTGCAAGGAATTTTGGCTGGCTAACTTTTCAGGAAAGGGACATTTAATTAATCTGTAGCGAATAGAAGGTGAATAAAAAAATTGGAAGTAGATTTTTTTACCCCAAATGTTGCTTTTTTTTGTGTGTGTGACTCTCTCAAGATACATGAAGATAGGTGAAAATTTGCTAAATGAGGTACCAGTGGAAAAATCCATCCTTGTTGATTTTGATCAGTTTATAACCTTGTTGAATAAATGGAGAGCTAACTGGGTTCACGAAGGATATCCATGGTTAAAAAAAAAACACCAAAACGACCCCAGTGTCGGCAGTACTCCCTCCATCTGATTTAGTTTTTCTATTGAGAGGACAATTGTAAGGATCCGTGAGGGTCCGTTCAATGAAGGTTTTAACTAATCAATGGCACAATTACGGGTCGGTCCACTTGGCGATCTTTGACCATCTTTGGGTGTTCGAAATCGTGTCTGGACTTAATAGTGTTGAACGCACGAACAGTGAAGAGGCAGAAAGAGCAGGAGGAAGAATTTCAGAAAAGAGAGAAAAGGGGGCAATGATTACTTTAATCTCGTCTTTACTTACGTTATTTTTAATATGCGAGACGCGGCAATTTCACCAAAGTATAACTTTGAAAAACTACTGAGAAAATTAACTATTTCGGATTTTTGTTGATTGAAAACTTACAGGGTATGATGTATAGTGTTATTAATGGCAAATCCCCCAAAATGCCTTGACCGTGAATGAACTATCGGTACCATAAAAGCATGTGCCCACTCCAAGAAAGATGTGTGACGGTGAAATTCATTCAGGTGAATAAAGTAAAGTTAACTTATCTGACATGAATAGTATTTCTTTACACACTACTTCATAAGCTCACGTTTTTTTTTTATCGTACCCGGTAAAAATAAAGTCTGACTGTGATGAATTTGACAACGGTCACGCAATTGCAACAACAGTTGCTGAACAACCTTAATTTTATGATGTACAATTAAGAAGAGCTAACATACAAATTACAAAACATCGAACAATAGCTATTCTCTTGGTTATGCTATTTCAAACCTCAAATATTGCGTGATGCTAACAGTATTGAAATGCGTCCTTGTGTACGATAGGAATATGCAGATGCATTTGTATGCAAATTTGCTACATTGTGTCACCAACCTTCACAGCAATTTGTTATCAGGAATATCAATTTTTCAGATCCTTTACTTAATTTTAGCTTCATTTAAAGTCGCTTTCATCCTTTCTCCTACGTTTCGAATATACCACGTACCGAAACTACAAAGAAAAATCAGGCGGCATCATTTCTCTACAAATTCGACTTATGCAAATTTGTGACATTTTGCCACTGGTGGTCACGAAACTTTTTATTTTGCATAGGCAAATCCGGAGTACCCAGATTTTTTATTTCATATTCTGTTAATATAAGAGCTGTGCTTTGTCCTAGTATGCATTTTGGCTAGGTATCACACATACCAAGGTGAGTTTTTTGCCTCTGAAGTTGCTCATTTTTTAGCCATTTTAAAAAGTGCGCTTCGTGGTAGTGTTTAAAAAACCGTAAAAAATTCCAAATCATGTTTATGACTTAAAACATACCATGGATAGAAAGAAAAGATAGAATTCTCTTAAACAAAAATATTTCTGTTTTATAGCTTTGAATCTTGCCTCGGTACAGACGGGATAAAGTAGGTCATTTTTGCTCTAATTTTTGCATAATTAATTAGGTAAAAACCGCTATTTTCGTTTTTCCTCATTTTCTCGAAAACTATAGATTCTTGAAAGTTGAAAATATTTTTTTCGAAGATAGTTCCCCAAAGTGGTTTTTCTGACAAATTATCAGAATTTTCGATTTTTTTAACCTGGCCAGCGATTCTCGATATTTACAGTCATGGGCTCTTAAAAGGCTGCGTTTATGTCGATCGTCGACATGACTCTTGTAGTTTAACAAGAGGCCAGTGTTTGTGGATTTCACATAAACCTTTGTCTCAGTGTGTGTAGATTTGTTCAACAATTGTGTGCCGAGAAAAGGAAGCATGCTGTTTCTCTCCGTTTCCATGGTAAACTTAACAAAGGAAAGAGCTAAGACTCTCAAGGAAGTTATCAGCTGATGTTTTATCAAGCATGATGGTCATTCAAACTCAACAGCCGTTGAAAAGGTTACTACTATTCCTTACAAACGATTATCGCAGAAGAAGAATGAACTTTCGCGCCATAACTCGAATGGAAACGCTTACTCGCAGGTTATCAAATCGGAAAAAGAAAATGTGTAGCTAATGGATAAATAGAACATTTTTTTTATCTTAACGCCGCTCCAAGGAAATACCCCAGGCATAATAATACCGCCAGCGGCGCAGGCTACATCAAATAGTCTTGGCATTTATATTTATCAGCCAGCAAGGTCGTTACAATTTACTGATAGTATGAAAGGGCAATACACTGCAAATATGCTAATATTAAGTCACGAGCCTTAGGTAGTAGCCTCATGATATGCAGCCCTCAATCAAAACCTCACCCGTTTCACGATCCAGTTTTCGACATTCACTCACGGCGAACAGTAGAAGTTAGAGTTGGTCGCCGAACGGAACGCAGAGAAGTACACAGAAATCAAAAAGCATCAAGTCACACATAAAGGTAAGAAAGAAAAGGGAATCAATCATGGATGAAACAAGGAAAAGCTCTCAAATTTTCTAGCAGTACGAAAGCTGAAACGAGTGGCTCAGTGCGGAACAAAGCGTATCGCTCCCGAAGGATACGAGCAAAAGGACCAAAATCTTGGCGTACAGGTGATAAAGCCTGGATTCCGTATGATCGCCCGAATAGCTGCGATCGCCCCAGTCGTCTCAATTAATGTTTACATGAAAACCATATCCGAACAATCGCAAACGACCCGGACGATTGGGACAAGCTCGATTGTTTGGATAGAATTGAGTTATATACAGACGATTGGGAAGATCGTATACATTTTGAAGCGATCATATGGGAACATTCTTGGACGACTGCAACGATCGGAACGATGATCGAAGGCTATCGTACTTCCATAATCGGGAACATATTCGGCCTGGACGCCGCTGAAGCCGAAAAAAATGTTCACAACACGAATGGGCGATATCTGAAAAAGAGGAAGTCCGTTCGATCAAGTTCTGGAAGTGATGCTGTAAGTCTTCGCCGCGAAATCGAGAGAATAAGCAGATAGCAAGCCACGACATTCGCTCTCCGATTAAAATCCGCCTTTATGTTTCGTTTGTTTGCGAAGCACGGGGGAAAATTCCTTTGTAGGACCAGAAACATCGCTGCCGACCACGCGCCTCCACTGCTCTGGGCGATCGAGACGATCGCAACTGAATTAGGGCACCAAAATTCCCCCTTCCCCTTCTCCTTTTAACGCCTGCCACGCAGGCTAGACGATTATATGAACCACCAATCGTCTCAGTCGCCCTGATCGTCTCCAAATTTTTTGAAACGACTGGGGCGATTGGAAACCAGGCTTAACACACAACGATATACAAAACAACAGTCAAAGAAAGTAGTTAAATGCCGGGGTAAATGAAGTGGCAAATCTAGTATCTAAAATTTATCGTTACTGGGAATGTGTTCTCCCTACGGAAACACTCAGCTGTGTCATGCAAACTAGTTTCGCAATTACAACGGTGAATTTTTGAGAAAACTAAACACAAGAACTTGTACGCGCCATATCTTTTACTAGGACTACTGGAGGAAAAAATGGATTTGGTTCAAAGTTGCTCAGCGCAAATATGATGCAAATTTGTGCAAACTGAGGAAAAAAACTGAGCAAAGGTGGAAATGCCTAATATGCATACCTATTTACACCCCGACGAATTCCGAAGACTTCCGAACGTTGCCGAAAATTAAATGTCCAAAGATGTTCCACAAGACGTTTGAGCACTTTCGAAGCTACTTAAAAGACGACACCTTTAGCGTGCTTTGATATGATTTCGTTAGAACACAAAAAAGGACACAAAGTCATCATGTGATAAGAACAATCTGTCCGGATTTGTGAGTCAGGCGTGAGAAATTGTCCTTGATGCGTGAGATCGGTGTCTTTAGTCCACGGGCGTAAGACTCACCCATAATGCGTATACAATATTCTCAAGGTATAATTTTGATTAGCTTAATGGTTGACAGCAAAAACGGCCAGCAAAAGCGTTCGAGTGGAGGAGTGTAACACAGGACTTGAGAAAACGAGAGCCACCGGAAATGCTTACAATAGCAAAACTGATAAGAATTAAGGCACTATGGCATCAGTTTTCGAATTTAAATAAATTTCATAGTTAATCAGATTAATTAACGATATATCGCTAAACCTGTGGTATATTGTCGTCCTTTTGCCTCAAAAACTGTTTTTTGAGCGATTTTAAAGGATTTTGAGTTCGCTGTTTACTGTTCCTAATAATAGAAGGACAAGGAAGGAATCCTTGTTTTCAAAGGCCTCATGCGCCGGAGCGATTTCCCCCCAGAAAACCGCATCGCATCGCATCGCTCCGCTTTTCAACTTTGCAGCAAAAAGGTCGAAAGATTCACGCTTCTCCTCGCACCTTCCGATCGAAAATCCATCCTAAAGGTCTGGAGCTAGCCCTCGAAGAAAACTAAAATCCCATAGTTTTTCAACGGTCAAAATGCGTAACAAGATTCATACGTGCTAGCCAGAAAACGTCCCGCCGATTGCCATTTTTTTTATTGGATGTCGTTAAACAATAAACGATTACCAAGTCTTCTTTAAATCAGCCATTATTTAACCATTCGGTTAACGACATCCAATCAAAAAGAGGCAATCAGCGGGACAGTTTCTGGCTGGCACGTATGAATCTTGCTACGCATTTTGACCGTTCAAAACTGTGGGATTTTAGTTTATATTTTTATTGTAGTCGTGCATATGTCTACTTTGCGAAGAATTGGCCTCAGCAATAGAAAACAAAAACTTGTTTTGCTTGACTTAATTTTCCTGTTTCTTACGCGCTTTTTCTACCTGATTTCACTTTAATGTCATGCTTGTCGTTCTGTGCAAGAATATCCTTTGTCGCGCCGTAGTATAAACTTTAACAAGAGCCACAGAGGACAAAGGCCCTATGTAGTCTGTGTGGTCCAACCTAACACGTTGTGTGAACTGTTAGAGGTTGTGAGCAAGCTTAAGTGGCGTTTATCACTGTTAAAAGGTGGGTGTCAAGCTGTTCGATAAGTTGCTTGAGTGTATTTATCTTAGTCGCAGTCTGTCTTATTCGGTTATATTGGCTTTTGTGTTTTTTTTCCGGAGCCCCCAGGCCAAATTCTGAAATAAGCCCACCAGTCAAAGCAAAACTTTAAGAATTCACCGAACAGAAGACTTGGGAAACGTACTGAGTCCACGCATTCAAAAGCCATGCGACATTAATGAAAATATACTTCTGCCACTTGTTAGCGCCTGCTACGCAGGCTAGGTGATAATAGGGTAACCCTCTGTACGGAGCGATTGAAGAGAGATGGCAAGTGGTGACAAGTAGGCAACATTGTGGTCGATGTGTGTGTTAGTCATGCAGTGAGTATCTTAAATTGATCCCCAAAATGTCAGTAATTTTGAGCTTGCAATGTGACGATGTATTTTTCCAGAAGCCTGATTTTTCAAAGTCTTGTGATAATAAGATGTGTTTTAGCAGTTCTCCTGTCTTAGTGTCTTGTAGATCAATTGTATGTTTCAACTAGTTTTCAACAATACCTGGCTCATTTTAAATTATACCTTCCCTTGCGATTGGATTTGTTCGAGACTTTTCCTCTTCCGCTAGAACAAAACGACAAGCGGTGATTTGATAAATGCAAATTTTGCACTTAAGTATCTCTACAGATAGACGACAAAATTTCGCAATTACTTATCTCAGTGAAAAGTAAAATAAGTAAAAAAATATATATATACTGATACAAATCTCGCAGTTAACCATTTTTCCTTAACTGCGAAATTTCTGTCTATTTATAGTAAACGACTGAAATCTCGCACTTAACCATTTTTCCTTAACTGCGAAATTTCTCTCCGTATATATAGAGAGTCAAACTTCGCAATTAAGTATTTTTCCTTAACTGGGAAATTTCCCTCTGTTTATAGTAAACGACTGAAATCTCGCACTTAACTATTTTTCCCTAACTGCGAAATTTCTGTCTGTTTATAGTAAACGACTGAAATCTCGCACTTAACCATTTTTCCTTAACTGCGAAATTTCTCTCCGTATATATAGAGAGTCAAACTTCGCAATTAAGTATTTTTCCTTAACTGGGAAATTTCCCTCTGTTTATAGTAAACGACTGAAATCTCGCACTTAACTATTTTTCCTTAACTGCGAAATTTCTGTCTGTTTATAGTAAACGACTGAAATCTCGCACTTAACCATTTTTCCTTAACTGCGAAATTTCTGTCTGTTAATAGTAAAAAACACAAATCTCGCACTTAACTAGTTTTCCTTAACTGCGAAATTTCTGTCTATTTATAGTAAACGACTGAAATCTCGCACTTAACCATTTTTCCTTAACTGCGAAATTTCTCTCTGTTAATAGTAAAAAACACAAATCTCGCACTTAACTATTTTTCCTTAACTGCGAAATTTCTGTCTATTTATAGTAAACGACTGAAATCTCGCACTTAACCATTTTTCCTTAACTGCGAAATTTCTCTCTGTATATATAGAGCCAAACTTCGCAATTAAGTACTTTTCCTTAACTGGGAAATTTCCCTCTGTTTATAGTAAATGACTGAAATCTCGCTCTTAACCATTTTTCCTTAACTGCGAAATTTCTCTCTGTTTATAGTAAGAAAGACAAATATTGCAGTAAAACATTTTTGGTTAACTGCGAAATTTCTATCTGTTTAGAGTAAAAAACACAAACATCGCAGGTAACCATTTTCGTTAACTGCGAAATGTCTCTCTAACCACAAATCTCGTAGTTAACCATTTTTCGTTGACTGCGGAATTTGTGGATAACACCCTCCTCGATCTGCAGAATTCCATAGAATTCTTCATATCCTACTCAGCGTCATTCAATAATCGCTACATATCAAAACTAGATCTTAAAACAAAAAAGCACATCTCCTGGTTACGCTAGTAGTTTTGAAAAATATATTTTACACAGAATGAATTATAGAATGTACTTCTACTTCACGAAAATATGGCGTCACTACTGTAGAACCACTTTTTTTCATTACAAGAAATATTTTATTATTGACAGATATCAAGGTACCTGTAAATAATTCTTGCTAATGTTGTTGACCAATTTCTTTTTATTTGTGAATAGTTAATACGTCAATTGTTCGTGTAAATTAAATTAAAGAATACTATGGATCATCAGAATTTCCAATTTATGATTAGGAAGTCTTTATAAGATATTTCTCTGTGAGTTTGAAGTTGCTGACCTTTTTTTGTAGTTAAATCATCAAGTTGTTCACGTACATTGAAATGAATAATATCGTACATCCAATGCAAAAATGGCCACTAGTTTAATATTCTTTTGTTTACATTAAAATCGCCCTGAGTAAGCTCTTTTTAAAAAATACATTCTTTTGAATTTTTATCCTGAGAACATGGTTACCCAGGCTCATTTTAATGTAAACAAAGAACATTTAAGTTGGTGGCCATTTTTGTATTGGGTGTAAGGCAGGCCGTTGAGAGGATCATTTCATTTAGGACTTTTCCACCAGATTTTTAGGTATGATATCAGTAATCAGATTTGCTTGAAGAAAGGATGAGTAGACCCCCCTCTCATCAACCTTAAAGATTTAAGTAACAACATCATCAATTCCAGAGCAGTAAAGACCTTTTTGTTCAATTTTATTCTCGCGTTAATTTTTTATTTTCAATTGTGTGTAGTGAATATATGCATTGGTGGTATCATAATGGTAATGTAGTTGGAAACAATGAGAAAGTGCATGCAAGTTCGTCGATCAGACATTTAAGGTTTCAAATTGCAGCTGCATTTAAAAAAAGAGTCGTTAAGGTCACTTTCATTTTCAGTAGGTTTATTATTGATAAATTATATAGCCCCACCTCATTAACTCCCATAAATATCAAAACCTTGATTCCCACGCGTTTTCTTTTTTATTTATTCTCTATTTATTTTTCAAGAAGTTCTTGAGGCGTGTGGTTCCAGAAAATATTCATCAACCTACCAAGGAAGATTTTTGGAAATTCCAAGGGGGTCACAAGGGAAAAGTTTTCAAAGGAAAATATGGAGCTAAACTGGAATTTCCGGAGGGGAGATTTTTATTCCTTTATATAAATCGAGGAAAAGTTCGCATTTATTGAGAAATGGTTAACTGCGAGATTTGTGTTTCTTCATATTAACAGAGAAAATTTTTGCAGTTAACGAAAAATGGTTAAGTGCGAATTTTGTGTCTCTTTATATAAACTGAGAAAAAATTCGGATTTAATGAGAAATGGTTAACTGCGAGATTTGTGTTTCTTCATATTAACAGAGAGAATTTTTGCAGTTAACGAAAAATGGTTAAGTGCGAATTTTGTGTCTCTTTATATAAACTGAGAAAAAATTCGCATTTAATGAGAAATGGTTAACTGCGAGATTTGTGTTTCTTCATATTAACAGAGAGAATTTTTGCAGTTAACGAAAAATGGGTAAGTGCGAATTTTGTGTTTCTTTATATAAACCGAGATAAAATTCGCATTTAATGAGAAATGGTTAACTGCGAGATTTGTGTTCCTTTCTACAAATAGAGAGAAATTTCGGAGTTAATGAAAAATGGTTAACTGCGAGATTTGTGTTTCTTCATATTAACAGAGAAATTTTTGCAGTTAACGAAAAATGGTTAAGTGCGAATTTTGTGTTTCTTTATATAAACCGAGATAAAATTCGCAGTTAATGAGAAACGGTTAACTGCGAGATTTGTGTTTCTTCATATTAACAGAGAAATTTTTGCAGTTAACGGAAAATGGTTAAGTGCGAATTTTGTGTTTCTTCATATAAACCGAGATAAAATTCGCAGTTAATGAGAATGGTTAACTGCGAGATTTGTATCAGTATAGATATATATGCACAGTATTTTTTTTTACTTATTTTACTTTTCACTGAGATAAGTAATTGCGAAATGTTGTCGTCTATCTGTAGAGACACTTAAATGCAAAATTTGCATTTATATATACTCCCACAATCATAGTTAATGGTTAATAATTGATGTGATAACATAGCGCGAATAGACCATGGTCTTAAACGTAACTGTGAGAAAAGAAAACAAAAAGAATTTGTCACTTTTCAAGAATTTTATGTTTACTCCAATGCACACTGGCAATTTTTGGTGTTTTGTATTAAAAACGCAGCTGGAAACTTCCGTTCTCTCAAAAGAGTTAGTAATTCAAGTGTCACAAAATCATTCTTGTACAGTTCTTTCAAAAACTATCTGTTGATTGTTTGCGTGCCACTGAAATCTAAACTCGAAAATCAGACATACTACGCTTGCAGCACCAAAAGCACTTCACACCGTCAAACAGAGTTCACTGTTCCATCAGGACAGACAACTTTCTGGGGGAAAGAGATAACAGGCTCGTGAAAAACGAATACAGATCAAAACAAAAGTAAGAACTCCTAAGCACTTCAGTTCTTCCCTGTTTGGTATAGCTGTAAACTATAGAAATTTACAATTTGCGTAGCAACCAAAGCGTTTAGAATTTAAACGGCTCATATCAAGTGTAAACGGCTAATATCAAGTGTCAACCAGAATCTGCATTCAAGAAGTTCTTGAACAATTCTTTCAAAAATTGTCTGTTGTCATCGGTTGCGTGCCACTGAAATCTAAACCCGGATATAAGACTAATCATAACTATAACAAAATTGTGAAATCTGATTGGCTATCAACTGCCCTGATTTCAGCCTTAATTGGACAGTTTAATCGGATAGTACGCGTCATGCCTAAGTAATTGGACAGTACGCGCCATCAAGCGCGCGCTTAAATGGCTTTTTTTTTTTTCAATGCTAGCAAAACAAAATGTCGAATTTCTTGTGTTTTGATGCAAAAAATAGCCTATTATATCACAAATTTTGTTAAAGTTATGATTAATTAGTAACAGAACTTCGTGTCGTCCAATTCGGTCTGTAATCATACTCATGATTACGCAAATCGGACTCCTGCTACGCGGTCGTCCGATTTTGTTAATCACTCGTATGATTACAGACCGAATTGGACTCTACTCAGTCCTGTTACCATTACATATTACAGCTACATAAATTTAAAGAGGCCAGACGGCAAATTGTTGATGCTCGAAATATTTAAAAGTCTGAAAAATCTAAAAGTCGTAACTGTTCGTCAGTAGGATGCCTATAATGTGTGCAATTCTACAATTGGTTTCGCCTCCATTAAATCCTATACCAATTGTACAACATCTTAGGAGGAGCTGCCCACAATGTGAGCACAGTTACCGACAAGGTATATCAGTAGGAAAACAACCCGAAGAAAGAGACGAACAAACAACGCATGCAGCACCAAAAGCACTTCACACAGTCAAACAGAGTTCACTGGTCCCTCATGCAGAACAGCCAACTTTCTAGGGGGAAGAGATTAAAGGGTCGTGAAAAACGAATAAAGATCAAAACGAAAGGTAAGAAATCCTAAACCTTTCAACTAAATTCGCAGGCACTTCAGTTCTTCCCTGCTTTGGTATAGCTATACACAATAAAAATTTACAATTTGCGTAGTAACCAAAGCGTTTAACCTTTCTTCTCACAAGCAATTTACTGCTTAAAAAGCCCGGGCATGACTCAAAACGCAATACGTCACTAGAACTTCAAGAGATTAACCACAAAATGGACTTGTTGTAAACATAATCTTAACTCAAGCCAAGGCCACTTGGAGCCTTAAACAACCAAAATCAGTCTGTGAACCTCTAGATCTGAATCTAAGTGGGTTATTTAAAGTCTATGCAATACGCATTCTCTTATCTGGACGAAGTATATTTATGAGACAGACAAAAGTAATACTAAATGGTTAACAATACAGATTCGTTTTCATAACTGCCGTGTTGTGGTGGTGTTCGATATCTACTGGCACTAAAACTTGCGCGACCAATCCTTTCTGAAAGGGTATCGCAAGGTAAGGCAAAAAAAAAAAGAGCAAAAATAGGGGTTCAAACATTACAAACGTTTTCTTAATCACGAACGAGCAATCTATAAAGCGCCAATTGTTAAGACAACAGTCAAAACAAAGAGGAACAAATTTTAGTCAATTAAGAGTGGTGTCGAGGCGGGGTGTATGTTACTTCAGTAGTATATGTTCAATTAGACCTTCACCGAAAATTGTCAATTAAGTTTAAAAACGTCAAATTGCTGCTTTCGTAATATAGTTGCTTATTATGCAGATGGGATACAACAAAGTGACACTCGACCCATGCGATAAGTGAACTACAAGCAAGAAAACACACTTTTCAAATGTCCAGGTTAAACTGATGCCGGTTCCGGTATTATAATCCCACGCTGCTTGTACATTGTGAAACTACATTACTTCCAGTAATTTAGACTTTCTTTATGAAATCTCTGGGCTACAAAAAAAGTTTGAAAACTTGACAAACATTTTACAATTAATTAATAATTATTACAACTGCAACTTAATTGAACTGACCTGAATAAACCCAACTTTGAGCAGACTCTGGTTGTGACAGTTTCTGATTCCCAAAGATGTGATCAGAACAAACAACTTCGGCAGCTTGTCTCAGTTACAGCGCTGATATACTGATTTAAACTATCAGCGGAACAGCTTGAGGCAAACACCTGTGAAAAGGGATCAAAAGCGCACATAAATCTCTTTGACCTTACGAGGTAGTCACCAATGATTTTTTACACCCTACTTCAAGATTCGACCACACTGGAAGAATATCATTGTATTTAAAAGTTGAACACCGCGTGCGTTCTGGACTCCAATACAAGGGTTCTGACTCAATCTACAATTCGGATAGAAAAACGTAACGGACAGAGTGATTACGCCGTCAATGACGAGAGAATTGCTTCACGGAAATACAACCAATTTAAAACCAAGGGAACATACAATCAAGGGCCTTAATTGTGAAGGAAACAACAAAAACTTTCCGATTTCATTTCAACAATTTTTTCAACTTTTCTTCATACCGCAATTCCATAGTGTGTTGTTCGCTCTGTTGTTAAGCCCTCACAGCTGGAAAACCTTTGCTTCGTTCTCGTTCCAAAGATTAATTACCCTTTCCACTTCCATGACTTTACAAGGTTTTTTTTTTTGTATTTTAATGAATTTTTATCATGTTATTATGTTTGGAAAAACAAGTTGTCATCCCTCAAATTGCAACACAGTTCATGAAGTTCATTTCCCTTCCTTCACCACTCAAGACTATTAATAGATTTTCAAATTTAGCTACTCAGGGACAAGAGTCGGGTAATCAGCTCCTTGCAGGGAACATCATCAGTATCTGATAGACATCATTTAGCCCCAGCCCAGGGCTACAACGTTGACACTTAGCCGTCAATCAAATTTCAGAAGCGTTAATTGACCAGTCCGAAACTCCATTTAAATTACATTTCGACAAAAGGCCGAAATAGAATTTCACAGCCACAGTAATCGTTTGACGGGGACGTGTCGCAGTACAGATTTACAGAGTTACTATATACAAAGAAATGAGATAAATACTAAAGGTAAGACACGAAAAGAGAATCAATTATGAATTGAACGTGTACATAAGAAGGTACAGCTAGAAAAGAGCTGTAGAGGAATTGAAAAAAGCGCGAGTTGTCAGGGACAAAAGAGTTTGAAACTACAGGAGAAAACATTGATTGAGAGATATTAAGTTAATATCTCTCAATAAATGTTTTCTCCTGTAGTATAAACAGTGATTTTAACCTTGCCTGTTTCCAAAAATCCAATCGCTTGCAAAACCAAACAAAGACAAAGAATTACAACCGAAAAACTCACTATACACGTTAATCAAAAAAGCGTCCCTGCTTGTTAAACAACGTGTCTCTTTAACGGTTAGAAAAGTTTTTCTTTAGTGTGTGCTTTAAGCATTCTTGAAACAGTTCACAAGAAACAACATCTCGATATTTGCATGGGCTAAATGGTTTCACGTGCCGGGTTATCTACCGGCTATTAACCTGCCCAGCGCTTGTCGTGTTAGTGCACAAGAGCTGACCTCATCACAACAACGAGCCCCCCATATCTGCTCGTCAAGGGAAGGCAAGAAAAACAGGGAATGGCAAACACAAACAATATAATCTGGTTTTATATTAACAAACACGCTTTACCGTAACTTGCCGCGAAGACATTTACCCCACAGACAGTCATGTCCAATACTGTCAACATGACACGAGTGGAAAAATACTTTTCACAACTTGTACGAGCGGACAAGTTGTATCGACTCGACAGTCGGAGTTGTTGATTGGAAAATGCATCTCATTAGTTTACTAGAGACGGCAACTAAGTTGTCGAGTCGTTGGAAAACACATCTCATTAGTTATATTAATTGCCACGCGAAGGAACAAGCGCGCAACGTATAAGCAAAGATCCGACATAAGCCACGCAAAGGAACAAGCGTGCTACACATTGTGTATGCCTCGTCCTATATGTGTTTGAGCAGCGTCTTTGAAGCTAGAATAAAATTTCTTGCTAGCGATACTGAATCCCCCGAACTGTATCATATGTAGTACACAGTAGTATACGCATTTGTAAATAACTTTAAGGCTCACTTTAAACTTTATAACACAAGCGTCTCTGGAGTTTAGTTAACATACCCAAATGTAAATAAGGCACGTCACTCTACCGTAACAAATCTCCACCACAAAATATTCTTTAATAGTCATACATATGGTGGGAGACGTTAAGAAAAGCTAAAAAATTTCCTCTTCATTTATCTACGATATTCTCCATTTTGCAATTAACTTCCCTGCCATTTTCGGAGGTTGAGTTGTGTCATTTAATAAGATCAGGTAGCCTACGTTACTAGCAGACGCTTGGTAGTAGTGGGCGCAAGACAGAACGGGTCGCGCGCTCCGTACTTTCCTGGCCCCAGTTGTTCAAAAGTTGGATAGCGCTATCCACCGGATAAAAATCTATCCAGCGGATAACGCAATCGGTTTCCCTAATACTTATCCACTGGATAGTGATTTATCCGGTGGATAGCGCTATCCAACGTTTGAACAACTGGGGCCTGCACGTTACTTCCAAGCGCCTACTACGCACGCTAAAGATCAGCCAATTATTTCTAAAAATAGCCTCCTCAAAATTTCGGTGTAAAGAAAAAAATCCTACAAATGTATGATGAAATTATGGGAAAGACCTTTCGGGAGGACCCAATATTAACGCTAAATCTTTTTGATGGGCCGAAAAAATCCCTATCAATAGCGAGATGCCAAAGTTTTCCTGAAACATCCTAACAGAAAAGGGTTTTAAGGGCAGCTCAAAAGTAGCACAGAAGAGTTCTTAAACATACAATCAAAGGCTCCTGTGAGCCAGCTCATGAATGAATTGGATTAGTGTGAGTATAAAGAATACCTTGTCTTTGAAAAATGCAACCATAACAATAGGCAAAGTTTGAATTCATGAACACATTCCAAAATGTAGCCAACTTGGCTATGTTTGCGTTATGAAGCTGCGGGTACCTTGAATTTGTTCATATTTGTTAATACTTAATTCTTCCTTCTGTCAAGGGCGATTGAAATGATCATTATTAAATGTTAATCGTTCAACCTTGACTGACTTTATAAATTATCATTTTCCTCACTTTAGCAGCGAATGCGATCGTGAAAATATACGTTTCGTTGAAGTAGCTAAATAGAATATTTTCTTATCTTCGATCGTCTTTCGTCCTTTATTTAAATTAGGACTCAGCGCAAATGAATACAATCAGTGTAAAACCTTTAGTGTGATTGATAGTCAAAGCGCTGCCTGCCGAAGATCGGTGACACGTTGAAAGACTGTTGAAAAATGTTGTTTCCTAAAAAGAGTTTCAAACCTGTCATCACAATGGAAAAAGTTGTGCCTTCTCATCGTATATATTGGTCTGGTGCTGTTTCGAGCTGCTGTATATGCTCTCCACATTCTGCCTCACCCAAAGTCCGTCACCCTTCGTTTTCTTGTGCTCATTTCAGCTGCATTTTCCCAATGAACCAATACACTGTAGACAAGTTTTCGTTACAAAGTGTTGCAGCTGACGCCCACATTCACTGGCAAAGAATGACATGCCAGTCAGTCTTACAAATGAAGACACAGTCAGTAAAAGAAAAGGGCTTATAGCTATATTGCCCTATTTATCCATCCTATTTCCAAACAAAGCGTTTCAATTTTTTGGCAAATAAACACAATGATGACTAGGTGAAAAGGTGACAAGGCTTACGAAAATTACTTTTGAACTGACTTTTTACCGGTACAGCCATAAATGCAGGTCTGAAGCTTACTGAATTAGTAAAGAGTTTGTTAGGAAAGAATTCCTGTTATGTACTCTTAGTTAGAGACAGAAGTTAAAGATACATCACAATCCAAGTTTACAGCAAAAAAGGTACAGACATCGCCGGACTGGAAGAGTGAACCTCAGTGACAAACAGTAATTTGTAGCATGTATTTAAAGTAACTAACTGTGTTTGAAAGGAAACCCGCTTCTTCACCTTCGCCAATTCTTAGAAAGGTCATGTTCAATATGGAAATTTTATTCTGCGGTTCGACGGTAATTTTGTTTCAATTTTTCTGCTATTTGTGCTGTTAGACACATGCAATTTCAAATCCCCACAAACATCAAGCACCAATCATATAAAGGCCAAGCAACAAGAAACCTTCAAAACGAATATCCGCATGTAGATCCTGTACAATTTTATCGAAATATTCCCCACGGTGGTGATGATGCAAAGTTCTTTACGTAGTAATAATGTCTTTTATTATATAGACACGAGTGTTTTACTGGGAAATATACCACTCGTAAAATTCAAAAACGCTACATCCGGGACCCGAGTGGTTTATTTTCCATAATCTCACTAGTGAGTTTATCGATGACGTAATTTCGGTCATTTCCCTCTATTACTTTATCGATGTCTTTTTATCTATATAATAAAAAGAACATTACACGGCGGCTTGAAGATATGAATTTTATTTTCTCGTGGCAAAAACAATATTTTACTCACTCGCTGCGCTCGTTCGTAAAATATTGTTTTGCCACTCGAAAATAAAATTCATATCTTCGCGCCACCGTGTAATATCCTCTATTTATACTTCAGTTACGTTTGGTTCAGAAATCTTTTTATAAGAAGAAAAAAGATGCTGGCGAGTCTTGAATAAGATGTAAGGGGTCAACAATCGAATTATTTTGTTTTGTTTTAATTTTCCTTCCTTTCCTTTTTCTTCCCAGAGGTAGTTTTTTGTGGAATGTGAAGACGTAAGCAAGTTTTTCGCGGAAACTTCAAGCAGGTGATAGCTAGACTGCACTCTCTAGAAATAACAGTAAGGCAAAAAACCAACGTTTGGTTCAGAAATCTTTTTATAAGAAGAAAAAAAAGATGCTGGCGAGTCTTGAATAAGATGTAAGGGGTCAACAATCGAATTATTTTGTTTGTTTTAATTTTCCTTCCTTTCCTTTTTCTTCCCAGAGGTAGTTTTTTGTGGAATGTGAAGACGTAAGCAAGTTTTTCGCGGAAACTTCAAGCAGGTGATAGCTAGACTGCACTCTCTAGAAATAACAGTAAGGCAAAAAACCAAATATGGCAACAATTAAACTGATCGGGACACAGACTTCCAATAGTAGCGTAATAAGGGGACAATGATGACTCGCGTAAAGTGTTTTCCTCGTTTAGTGAAACAATCAGTCTACTCTTTGTCTAGCTAGAAAAGCTGGACAATATTTAAAGCAACATATTAGTTGTTAAATTTCATTTGGGACGCTTCTCACAAAACTGTATAAATATCCAGCAACGCCTGACAATGAGGTTCGTTGCACACTGGTTTCACCCGTGATTTACTCTTTTAATAAATACCAAAACCTATCAACAACCCTGGAATCGAGTTGCTTTCCGATTCAGAGTCATCTGTACACTGCAAAAGTACGAAAAATCATTAACCTATACGTGTAATTAATTTTTTGTTTCTCAAGTTTAATAGCGAATAAGGACGCGTAATTATCCTGGTCCAGAAGTTTTTCAGTTTTTAAATCTTTTCTTCGCAAAAGAGAGCGAGCCGCGAAGCTCGTATCGCGTTTACATTATGACGGGTCATTTCATATCTCGTTTTTTAAAGGTACACTTCCTGTTGATAAAATACACGCAAGATTCAAGCTACCCGTTCCAGTCTACCGGCGGACCAATTTCACACCGAAACGTGTGGTCGTTTCGCGTTTACATGATACCGTTGCGAGATTTCTTACCGGAGTGAAATTCTCGCCCCGGTACAACAACTGGGGTGAACTCGCGCCGGCATGACATTTTGTGGTGGTATCACAAAATGTTTTCGTACACTGTAAATAGTACGAAAACTCATTAATCTATGCGTGTAATTTAATTTTTGTTTCTCAAGTTTCATAGCGAATACGGACAAGTAATTAGCCTGGTCCAGAGGTTTTTTTTAAATCTTTCTTCGCGAAAGAGAGAGCGAGCCGTTAAGCGGCGACAACAAGTCGCGACTGGTTGACACTGCTTGGCTGCTCGCTTTCTCTTTCGCCAAGAAAAATTTAAAAAAAAAAAACCTCTGGACCAGGGTAACGCGTGATTGGCATTGTAAGAAAGAAAGAAAAATTCCCAGTGCTTTTGGGTTCTCAGGGAAAGTACCACTGAAGTAAATAACTAGTAAGGACATTATTTTGCGCCGGAGTAATTTCCATTCAGACGAGACAAAATTCCATCGATGTCAAGATGTCAAGTCTTTGCGTTCTTTTGCAAAACTGTCTTCCCACTAATTAGGCTGTCTTCATACGTATATGCCTAATCTCGGAGCCTAATCGGTAAGCAAGGGTTATTGACTCTTTCGTGACGAAACCTAATATCATGAAGGCCCCGTAGTTTCATTTGATAGGTAGTTTCCTCGCCACGAATTGTTATTACCATCTTTATTCATTTCAATCTATTTTTTCTTATACTTACTGTATTCGTATTGTGCAGCAAATATGAAAATGATATTTAAAAATATAAGTAATAAACGCATAACGACCGGGTTAAATAAACACAGATGCCAGCTGTTAGCGGAGACAGAAAAAATTATTCTACACCAACTGTTTATGAGCTATAAAGGATCTTTCGCGGTTTACAAACTCCACTTTCGCAGTTCATGATCACAGCAACATAAGCCCGAAGAGAGCTAGAGAAAATTGACAGAAACAAACACAGGTGAGGATTCGTTCACAATAATACAATTATTGGTTACTTAAACATGTTTTCTTTACCTACAAACAAAAGGCTCACAATAAGCGCCTGCTATGGGCCTTGCCACATTTACATAAACGTTTCGCAGTCGCACCTGCCCATTTTTTCGTAAGCTAGCTCAGCTGCTTAAATTTGACATAAGTTTGCCATGAGCATTGTAAAAACACAAACTCAAAAGTCATTTTCCGATTGATAACATCTATCGCCGAAAGCCACTAAGAAGGGAGAGGAAATTCTCAAGAAGTTTTCTCTACTGAAATAACGTCTTGTTTCACCTTGTATAAAAATAGGAAGAACAATATTTATCTGCAAGTGCTTTAACTCAACTCAGTTCAATTCAATGTTTATTGACCAGCACACACTGACAATAAAGAATGTTTACGTACAGAAATAGTGGTAAGGAGTCCTCAAGAAACCTTAGGGCTTATCAAAAGAGGTCTCCTCGCTGACACATATAAAAAGTGTATACATTGTATATTAATATCAAGTGGCGAGACATAACCGCTTCTCTTCGCTTTACTGAAAAGATAGCATTCAGTGGCTAGCTTAAGTTTGTTCAAATATCTTACACGAGGGGTAATTTGTAATACAACGAGACAAACTAATAGCTGGGTATTTGCAGAAATTAAGATCATTTAGAATTTTTGTTAAAAAATAGCATAATCTGATTGATGATAAATATCTCCGAGTTAAATTTTGAAGAAACAAGCAAGTTAAAAGGGGATCAGTCAAATGGAATTAAAATACTTCTAGACAATTATTTGCGCACTTACTTATTTTTCGTAAGTTAGTTGATGGCCAGTTTTAACGTTAAGGTTTAGCAACAGAACAAGATAAAAGTCAAAAGAATAGTTTAGTTTCTGAAGTGCACGTCGTGATTGGGCATTATAGCAAGTAAATTACGGCTCATATACAAACACAAAGAAAAGAATGTAAATTCGATTCATCAACAAACAGCATCTGAAGAATCGAGAAGACAAATTTTTATTCAATTTT
This sequence comes from Porites divaricata, assembly GCA_038088405.1. Classification (NCBI taxonomy): domain Eukaryota; kingdom Metazoa; phylum Cnidaria; class Anthozoa; order Scleractinia; family Poritidae; genus Porites; species Porites divaricata. The sequence goes on from JBBMOI010000009.1 coordinate 1,574,995, forward strand.
TCTAATGCCTTTAAAAAGTCACGCCCGACCAGCACGTGGTCGTCAAATAAAGAAGAAAAAAATTTTAAAATTTTATCTCCTTGTTTAAAGCCTATAAACTGTACATGTTGGCGCTATCTGATAAGGGTAAAAAAAGCCAACTTCCCCAGAAATCGATCTGTCTTCACCCTTGAATCTAATATCGAAGTACCGTTTTAGTAGACAAATGCAGATTTTGTTTGAAATACTTAACGAATATTGGTTCCCAATTAGCCTGCGAGAGCATCCGGTTTGAAATACTTAACAAATATTGGTTCCCAATAAGAGGAATTATTGAGCAATGTTTACATTTTGCAAACAATAACAGTACGTCCACTCAGTCACATTTTCAATATCATTTTCAGCCCCCCACCTTATTTTTATTGTTTCTACTGGTTTCGTGTCCATCTAGCGCCATTTCATGAGGTTTCGGTTCCACAACAGATGTAAATACGATCCGAAATCAGTAGAAAACACAAAAAACAAACAAACAAAGGACTAAAAGCAAGGGATGATTAGTGAAAAATAGTAGTAATCACGTTTTTATTTTACCATGAGAATCGCATATCCCCCCCCCCCCCCCCCCACAACAAATCCTTAACAAATCCTTATATTTTTCTTGCTACGCAATGTCATCACGACGCTCAGATTTCGCTGCAAAGGTTTAAGACTCATAGAGCTTAGACTACCTGTCCGTGTCAAAACAGTGTATTATATCTGATTACTATTGCTGTGACAACATTTCCGAATCAGGGCCTATCTAAATTATTGTGAGAAAAAAACAACAGAATTTCCACCCTTTCAAGTTTACCTCACAGCGCGATCCACCGTGGGCAATTATCGCTGTCTTGTAGTACGTAGACGCTGTCGGAACTTTTGCTTCTCTCATTTACACAATTATTTATAGTTGTTACTATCGACCAATATTATGTTCGTCAAATTATTATAAAGATTATACAAAATAAAGGCGGGACTCCATAAAGAGATATCAAACAGGCGTGTAACAATCTAGATTGGCGGACTCGGTGCCAATGAATCCGGGAATATTGTGGCTATATAAGACGAACAAACACGAGCAGCAGTGGCACTTCAAGCCATCCTTGAACAGAGTTGACTGGTAGATCTGAACAGATAACTTTCTAGGGGGAAGTGATCGGGGGGAAGTGATCGGAGGGACGTGTACAACGAAAAGAGATCAATACGAAAGGTAAAAATGAATCAAAAAGACATTTAATACGTATTTAACAGCGTTCGTAGGTAATTCTATGTTTTCCCGTACTTGTATACCTGTACACTAAAAAAATTACAATTTGGCGTAACAACATTAACGTTTATTCTTTCTGTTTAGAAGCATTCCCGAAAAGTTTAAAGTCGAAACTCAATGAGCCACTAGAAAGGTTTTACGATATGAAATTTTTGAGAACATCGTCTCTTACTATCCAAAACCCGCTACCAACCCAAGGGCTAGTTTTTAAGCGGCCCGAACCTATTTATATACGTGTTGGTCATGTTTTTGAACCGCAGTTTTCGGCAGGAAAGATTTAACCGATCTCTACAGTTTTTGGCATCTTAGATTAAGAATGACTGAACTTTAAGAAAATGTTATTGATTTTCTTGCACGTAGAAAAACGTTTGATATATCGGCCTCTACTGAAAACCTCGTTTTCACAAAAAAATGCATGTAAATAACTCCGAAATCCTACGGCAGATTTTCCCCTAAATTCAGCAAAATCGCCTCAGAGCTCTCTAGTTTTATGTTTGAGGGCAATCGTGACCGTAGAACTCGCTCCACAAAATGCTTGTCAAATTTAATTTTAAAATGATAGGGTAAAACATTGTGAATGCAAACGCAAAGCAGTGGAAGAGAGCTGACAAACTACCTCCTATCTGAAAGGTTGTTCTTACCCAAAGCATTGTTGGAAGAAAGTGAGCAATCAGACAGCTACAGCGAACAAAGTTAGCGCTTTAACACAATCAACTTTCTGCTACATGCGCGTTGAAATTAAATATCTTCTATGTACTCAACTTACTCAGCATTTGTCCGTTCATGTTCGCCAAAGATATTAACAAAACAAAATATTACATCTGCGGAAACCTCTTTGTAGTTGTTAGCTTGAAACGTTCAGGTTCTGAGGCGAAATAAGCCCGCTACTTCGAGAAAATCCTAGCCATCCAATTTCCAACTCCAATGGATAGCCTCGTGCACGGTATTTATATTCAAGATCTTTGGCTTTGCTTTCACATGCTCATGACCAACGTGCATATAAATTGGCTTGGGTCACCTTAAATCAGCAGGGTACCTCTAAATCTATATCCCTATGCGCGGGTTATTTAAAGTCTACGTAATACGTATTCTTTACACTGGTCGCAGTATCTTTAGTTGATATAAATGGCTTACAAAGCAGATTTGCTTTACAACGGCTAATATATTCGTATTAATAACCAGCCGGGCGTGTTGGGATGGCGAAACCGTTGGTGTACACACGAAAAGTGACACTAAAACTTGCAAACCAAATATTTTCTTTATTGTTTTCAGACATCTCAATATTTATTACCATTTATTTATTTTTATTTTTATTTTTAACACAATGAAAAATTTCAAGCAGACTCAGATTGTGGTAGTTTTCCATTCTCAAATGATAAGTATAAAAACAACTCTGAGAAAACCTGTTTGAGATCACGTATGATATGTTGATAAAACCTATAAATGGAACATGTGAAAACCTCCGTTATAAGGAATCAACTGAAGGCTTTTCAAGGGAGGATATCCTCTCTTGGGTTTCTTAGCTCTCTCGGAAGTTCTTTAATCCGCTGCTTTTAGACGTCTGATAGTGCAGACTAGGTTGTCACCAATTATTTACATACTAATTTTGGAATATTGAATTGAGTTTTCAAAGCATCCCGTGCGTTCCAGCGAAAATGTTGTCCTGAAAGTTTTAGTTATATTGGGTGACACGTTTACTTTCGAATTGCGTAATTTACGAAATCTAGAAATAGAAATTGCAAGACATGTAATTAGAATCAATTACCAGACAATTAGCGGCAGATTGTAGACACGATTAAAAACAAAAGCTTATGTATCCCGGAAAGTGACATGTAATCAAAACAAATATTAAGCATCGATAAGTTTGGCAATGGTAATGGTAGTGCGTTGGCATTCTTTTTTCTCAGTGAGCACTCATGTAGAACTTGTGTCTGTATATTTATTATATTTACTATATTATATGCAGTATATATTTATTATATTGTATGCAGTAATAAATGGATTACGTCAAAATTAAATGAAATGAAAATTAAATTAGAGAAAGTGAGAAGCGATGTGACCAATAACTAAATCTTGTGAAGTTTGCGAAGAACGGGCTGTGTCTTGGCATTCGCGAAAATTTTACAAACGTGCCGTTGGAAAGAAAAAATAGGTAGTAAAATTTCAACGTGCACTAACTTGTACTCAAAGATGTGCGAGAAAAATTTTACTTCTGGAACAGCAGTTTGGATTCCTTTCTGTCCCCTAAGAAGTGACAAGCCGTCGGACGCGGATGAATGAGAAAAAGCGCGGTAGAACAGGGACAATGATGCGAAACAAGTGGTTGTTTATAGGCAAAATACCAGCGACCACCGGTATTTCTCTGTCGTGTATATACGTCCAGTATAAATAAATAAACTTTTTACCGGCAAGGACTGCGCAATAAATGGCCTGAAATGTACATCACGGAATATAAAACCAATCTAAAACGACTGCTGTAACTATGCGAAAGGCAATTTTCACTTCATTTCAAGAAATTCATAGCAAACTTCATTCCAAAACTTTGCTCTAAGTTCTTGGAGAGATATTTGTTTGATACGAAGCTGCTATTTTTCATTTGCAAGAAAATTCCTCTCTCACGTTAACTTCCGTTACTGGTAATACTAGAAAGACCTGACAAAGCCCTATCAATCGCTTTATCGATTGCTCACTCAGATGGAAACAAATCGAAAGGAGCGTATCTACCTCTTCATAAATAACTCTTAATGGAACAATATAAAATGAAACAATATATTGAATAAATGGAACAATATATTCAAAATAAAATTTTTGAATGAATTATCATCACAACAGGTACAGGTCAACAGGTGGTAGACCACCTTTAACAAATTTGCTAATGCATGTCTGAAAGACATCTCTTATGATATCGATGACGCGGTAAAAGATCTTTCGGATGTTCTTTGCAGTGTTGCTGAAGCCACGTTACCAGTTAAATCAGGTTTACCTGTGTTGAAAAAATCCAAAAATTCCCGGAAAAAGAAAAAGAAGTGGTTTGATAAATCTTCTTTCGTTGTTCGAAAAGAGAATTACTGCGCTTTGGAAAAGTGACTTCGAAATTTCCCTCTGATCCCATTGTACGAGGTACATTTTTTGTAATAAAGAAAACTTTTAAGAAATTAGTAAAAACGAAGGAAAGATCTTTTAAAGAATTCTTACTTCAAAAAATAGCTTCTTTTGAGTCTGACAATCCAAAGGATTTCTGGGAAATGGTAAACGAATTAAGACAAAAATCAGCCAACCAAATATCAGACAAAGTCGATGCAGACGAATGGTTCACCTATTTTAGAAAACTCTCTACCCCCCATAACTCCTCAAAGGGTGGGTTTGAGAAGTTGGTTGACTTCAACGTATCTAAAATTGCCGAATTCGCAAAATCAAATGAACCAATCCTAGGCGAACCAATCACGCTTGAAGAGATACGTAAAGCATCGGCCAAGTTAAAAACTGGCAAGGCAGCCGGAAATGATAGTATATCTAATGAGATGATCAAATCAAGCGTGTCCATCATTGCGACTGTATTGAAAATTTTTGAATTCTGGCATATTTCCTTAGTTCTGGTCGGTGGGTTATATTTCACACGTATTTAAAGCGGGTGATATAGGCGATCCTAATAACTATCGCGGAATTACTGTATGTAGTTTTTTAGGTAAATTCTTTACCCGAATTATTAATGACCGTCTTACGAAATATCTTGGCGAACACAATATAATAAATAACAACCAAATTGGCTTCCGAAAAGGCTATAGGACGTCTGACCACGTTTTTGTTCTGCAGTCTCTAAATATTGATCTTTATAAGAAAAATGATAAATAGAGGATATTACACGGTGGCGCGAAGATATGAATTTTATTTTCGAGTGGCAAAAACAATATTTTACGAACGAGCGCAGCGAGTGAGTAAAATATTGTTTTTGCCACGAGAAAATAAAATTCATATCTTCAAGCCGCCGTGTAATGTTCTTTTTATTATATAGACAAAAAGACATCGATAAAATAGCAGATTTTTATTCGCCAAAAAGTAATTGCGACGGCTCAAATTTACAGTAAAAGTAATATACATCTTTTACAATAATCTAGAGAAATAACACTGCGCTGAATAGGGTTCTACAATGACAAAATGTAAGCAAAGCTTTGAAAAATGTGTAAGTGAAATTCAAAAAATGATAAGTTATAAAAAGCTTTGAATTATAGTTAAATCATAACAACAATAATTTACCGAATCTTAGTCATAAGGCGGCAAAAAGGTTTTCAATAGATGTGTTCGAAATGTGAAAAAAGGCATGAAAAAAGGCCAAAGAACGGTTTATTGGCTTTCATCGCTACTATCAATAACAATTCTCCGTCTTTTAAACTGATGTGTTTTCTCAAAATCGCTGCCTTTTGGATTCTGCGAATTTGTGAAAATGTTTACTGTTCCTACCTGACACTGGTAAAGAAAGGGCAAAGTTCCTGCACTTGTGCTGGGTTGAACTGAAGATACCGATGTAATTTCATCCACTGTTACTTTTGACGAAGACGAAGTAGCAACAGAAGTAGAAGATTCCCCTCTCCTGGATAATACTGTAGAGATGTGCTGCTGTCTTCTGTCAGATATAGCGGAGTAGTTATTCAGTGAATTGACGTTTTTGTGTCCAGTTATTTGCACAATTTCGTTCGGTGGAATATTATTATCCACAAGTTTCTGGACTAGATGCTTTCTTGTGCTGTGGTTGACCAATTTCTTGTCTGAATGAAATTGGGAGCCCGCTAACATGTTTTTTACCATAGATCTAAGTGAATTTACTCCCAGTGGACTTGCCTTGAACCATTTCTTCCCTGCCTTCGGAACTTCTGTGTTGACAGCAAGATAAAACGGAGAGTCGTCTGCCATCATTTCTGGTGGTCTATGTTGCTTATAGGCCAAATAGGCTGCGACAGGACAGCGATCATTATTGTCAAGGTTTTCGAACATCTTTGGCTTGCTTTCTCTGACATTTCTTGTGTTTTCACCAGTTCTCGTTTTCGTTTGGCGCTCGGTGGAAAACTTCAGGTAACGAAGCCCGTCAGCATTAGTTTTCAGCTCCAAATCTCCCCAGCAAAGATCTCGTTGCTCTTGTCCAGGCCTCATGCCGAAATAGATACAATTGTTCATCCAAACTGTATTCAGAAGTGCTCGTGGTGTTTTATTTCCGAGCACTCCTGCCCGGTAGAATTCCTCTATTTCTTCATCTGTTATTGCATCGGCACTATTGGGCTTGTTTCCCTTTCCTATGGCCTTCAGTTGTTTCTGCTTTTTTTTCAGGATATCTTGAACCTCACAGAATTCCTTGTCGTTCAAAAGGGAAAATGTGCATCCTTTTTTACGGAGGTAGCGGTCAACACTTTGCAAAAACGCTCTTAGAGAGGATGGTTCATATTCCTCGCCATTTTTCTTTCTTACTCCGAGTACAAACTTCTTTGCCAACTGTTGGAGCTCCGCGGCTGGAATATTTTCTATGTTTCTCTCTTCTTCCTCGCTGTTAAGAAACTCGTTAAATAATTTTAGATCAGACACAGTTTTCTTCTTCGTATTGGCATTTTCTTGGTCTTCGGTAAACGACGCAATTTCCTCTTCAGTAAACTTGACGAATCTTTTGCTCGCCATTTTCATTCAGGGGAATGTTTGGCAGCGTTTGCAAGACGCCTACAAATTTCGGAGGGAAATTACCGAAATTACGTCATCGATAAACTCACTAGTGAGATTATGGAAAATAAACCACTCGGGTCCCGGATGTAGCTTTTATGAATTTTACGAGTGGTATATTTTCCAGTAAAACACTCGTGTCTATATAATAAAAAGATATACGCCCGCTTTGACGACTTTCAAAAGGCCTAGACATAATTTGGAGAAATGGCCTTTTCTATAAGCTAATGAAATATGGATTTTCTCAAAAGATTGTACTTCTACTGAAAAGCATGTATGACAGAGTTGTTTCAACGGTAAAAGTAAAAAGCGAGCTAACGGGGACGTTTATTCCTCTAGTAGGGGGTACGACAGGGTTGCCACCTCAGCCCAACATTATTTAACATATTGTTGATCTATTTGACTCCACTTGTGATCCCATGATCATGGGAGAATGCAAAATCAATTGTATACTATATGCAGATGATCTTATCCTGCTTTCCGAATCAGAACATGGTTTGCAGAGATGCCTTGATAAGTTAAGTTGTTACGCTAAGAAATGGCAAATGAGGATAAATATAAAGAAGACAAAAGCTATTATTTTCAATAAAACTGGTAAAATATTTAGAAGTAAATTCAAGCTAGGTAATCAGCCAATCCAAGTAACAGATAGTTACATCTGCCTTGGGATAACTTTCACGCCTTCTCGTTCTTTTTCACTGGCCCAGAAAAAGTTATCTAATAAAGCCACGAGGTCTCTTTACAGTTTCCTGTCAGAGGTAAATATTTACAATGGTTCATCTGTCTCAACAGTTCTTTAACTTTTTGATTCTCTTGTGAGCCCAATCCTTTTGTACAACTGTGAAATTTGGGGTTGTTTTTTAAAATCAGTCGGGAATAACTATGACAAATTTTTGATGAACGAATAACACCCGTATGATGGTTGTTGAGGCAGCTTTCTCGAAAACTTACCTTACAAAATAACCAAATTTTAAGTAGCGCCCTACAGATAAACATCCATTTAAATAAGAAGGTAAGCATTCATGGTTTACTACTGTAAGGCACGTATTAAACTTTACTAAATTAAGTGATTATACTCCAAATCTGCCACATCTTGACTACAGGACAATTCCTCACCTGGTTAGAATGTTTAAAAGAAATTTGTTTAAGCAATACCAGGAATATTGGTGGAAACAATTGAACAGGGATAAATTCGACTCCTCTGTTGGAAATAAATTTAGTCTGCATAGTGACCTGAAAAACGAAGTCAGATTTGAATCTTGTCTTTATTTAATAAAGAACGTTAACACAAGAGTGGCAGTAACCAAAATGCGGATTTCTTGCCACTTGCTAGCCTTTGAATATCTGGGCGCTACAAGAAGATACAGAGTTGAGAGACTTTGCCCCCTTTGTAATAGATCCGAAATTGGTAATGAATTCCACTATTTGTTGAAATGTACTCACTCATCACTTTCTCACATAAGGGGTAGGCTTGGAGAGCCTATGCTCGATAAACAGTAATTTTACGCATATGTCTTGCAAGGCACTATTTCTATGTATCATGTCTAAGTGCGATCAGAACATCATAAATCTTAGTGCCTCTTTATCTTATATTGAAAATATTCTAAATTGTTATAAATCCGAACTCTAATTTAACTTTCTTACCATACGAGTGTAGTGTAGAAGCCGTACATAGCCAAGTAATTCTTCTATTTATGTTAATATTCAATATATAGTTGTTGTTCTTTCTTTCTTTCTTAACTTTTATTTTACTTTGTTTCATTTATAATTTGATTGTTTTGGTACTGAAATCTTCATGTCGAAGACGAAGTCAATAAAGTTCAGTGTTGTCGTTATCTTAAAAGACTGGGTGTTGTAAAACGCAATTCTAATGTCGTTTTCTCTTGCAGATGGCCACATCAAAAAGGTTTACCGAAAGCATGGTAAGATTAACCCATCAGGACATCAGTTGTGTGTTTTAAGCAAAAGTGCACCTGTTGTACGAATAACTTGCATGAAATGGCTTACATGCCTGATATTTTTGCATTTAAGGAAGGGCACGATGAATCAAGTTCCTCTGATGAGGACGACAAAAGTCAGAGGTAATAAAAAAGCATTGAACGCAAATTCTTCCAAAAAAGTCACAAAACGTTTGGAGCGATGAATGCGGGAAATTAACTGTCTTTTTTTATTTGATTCTTGTCAGTGTAAAATAATAAGCGTTCGAACCTTTCTGATTCTTCTAGGATATCAAAAATACCAACTAATTTTCAAGTTGTTCGCTACTTCTTTTGTTAAAATAAGACATTTTGATTAGGGAAAACAAGATACCGTGGAAAAAAAAACTTGAATTCTACTGAATGCACATTGCTAAAAGACCTGGGAGGTTCAGTTTCGAAACGAGGTTCTCGTTCAGGTTTTGCCTCTATCTTAAATTCATTTAAAAAATTGGTTTCCCTTCTCCTTCCCTTTCTTATTTCTTCGTTAAATAATTTGTATTAAAGAAGTATTCATGTAATGCAATCATGCAAAACGTTTTGTACTGTTTCCGAGACGGATGCTTTCAAAACATTGACGAACGTCTTGCAAGGAAGCCATCAAAAACGCGTTTTCTCGTGGTACGAAAAATAATAAAAGGAAATAAACTATTCTTGAATTCTTTTTACTTGTGTTCGATGTAATTTAGTGACGCCACTGAACCCATGGACATTGATCTTGCCGTACAGGAGCCGCCTTGTGAGGGCTACATGTCCTCCCTTGAAACGGAGACGTTTTTCCAACAGGTAAGTTGCTTTTATTATCTGTAAGCCAACTAATAAATAGTTTGTGATCTATATCGGTTAAACAGCAGTAAACTCTGACAGGATTAATCCACTTTAACTAGAATTAATCGTGGAAAGCTGGTTTTCAGGATCGCTAAATAAAATTTCCAGCGATCACAGCTGAAGAGGTGTGAATAGGATTATGAGTTATAACTTTGCCAAAGACGAATGAAGTGAATCGAAATTTGGTACGACGCGAGATTCACCTCCTAAACTCCGGGATAAAATAAACATTTAAATCATCACCATCGTTTCACTAAGTCAAGTCAAAATCACCGACAAAATGGTGACGGGATTAACACTTGCCATGACCGTTTATTGCAACTCAATAAACAATTACGAGGGCAAACTTCCTTCGTCTTAAATTATTCAAAACTTTAATTGTAAAGTTGAAGAAGAATGATTTCAAACGTAGAAGGTAAAATTGTGTTTATCCTTCATTCGCCACCGTTTCGCCTTCATTGTTACTTTTTGTACCACGTGATATGCCACGTGACTATAATTTTACTTTAAAGCAGAAGACCACATCACTAAAGTGGAACTCGACAACCGCTGGGCCATGAAATCCTGGTCGTAGTATTACCGGATTATCGTATTACCGGGTCTTCAAGAAATAACAATAAAAAATGATTTCTAGTTTTTTTCACGGATGCGTCGTGGTCGTATAAACGGGATGGTCTTATAGCGAGGTAGTCGTAAGGTGGGGTTGAATTGTACTTACATTTGGGGATAGTTTCATCCCATATATATACAAGGACAAGAGCAGTCAAGTATTGTTTCTTCTCAGAGTCCAGAGAGGGGAAGGAAGGAGGAGGAAGACAATGAGGATAAAAGCCAAGCAGTGGTTGAGGGCGAGGGAGCTGTTCAGACTTGGGACCAAGAATTTGATCAGCCCGTTTGGTGAGAAACGTAAAAGTTAGCGTAAATTTATCAGTAAATTAACGCGTATACTTGTAAGAAAATGGTCTGGTCTGGTGCGCCAGAGTGTTCTGAGAGCGTTTGCACGGAGGAATAACCTTTTAAAGGTATAGAGATAGAAGTATCATAAATTGAAAATTAAACACTTTCCCTCCTACTCATAAGATATCGAACCTCGCCCGAAGGCAACTTGTGTTTGCAAATGCTACCGTCTAAAATGGATGCACTAAACCCCTTTTTCGCTCAATTAGAACTTTTTCTTTGAAATATTCTTTTTGAGGAATTTCTTAAAACGTCTGGGCAGAAGAGACAATACTGTGGACCCCACACCCAAAATCACTTTCTACAAATTTATTCGTGTTCAAGTAAATTAAAAAAATAAACACGTCAATAAATAAAACAGAATAAAAGAAAAATGGGTGCTCTCCCTTGCTCCTCTCCAAAGTGCAATATTGTACCGCTGGTGAAAGAATAAAACAATGGTAGGAGGATCGAAAACACGAAGACCCAATTTGACGAAAATAATTACATTAATACTAGTAATAATGAAGCTTCAGCGTCTCAAAATAACCTCTTCGGTGAACTTGCTTCTCTCGAATGTTAAGCTTGATATATAGCGTCTCCTCGACCACGTGCCTTTTTTTTTTTTTAGGTCTGAGAATTTAACAGTAGAATCTGAAAGAATGCGTGGTCATTACCCACAGGTAGGTACTTCGCTGCTTAGCCTAATGATACAACATTCAAGGGCCTTGTGTGCAAAAAAGAAGTTGTGTAGCCGTCCTACTTTGAACTCAAATATCGTGGTCACGTGCCCGTTTCTCGAAAGTATCGGTAACATTCTGTGCCCGAGGCCGTATCTTAAGAACGGTAGTGTGCGTTTTGGCCCTTAACAAGTCCATTTTGATACTTTATCTGATAATTTTCAAAAATATTAAAACCTTGATTTTGAATGTAAACAAGGCAAATATAAATTTAAACAGCCTTCCGGGCCCGTCAATTACCAGGACCTTTGAGAAACCGGACTCTCAGGTCAGAAAAAAGGCTGAACTTCTCTTTTGAGTCTTAACACCATGCGCCAATTTAGAACACTAAACTGCGCCTTAGACCCATTTAAATGTTGGGTAATTCGAGAATTAAATGTATATGAAATACGACGTTTGAGTCAATTAAATTCCACAATAAATACATCTTTTGCCGAATTTGCGACTAAAACAGTCGAAGATTTGACTTGGGTGCGACATTTAATTTAGACGTGAATATCGTTACAGTGAAACCTCACCTTACGGCCACCTCGGTAATACGGTCACCTTGTTATTACGGTCACTATTTTTTGGCCGCCTGGCGAAAACCGCTATCTATTTTCTTGTAAAAATGACCCTCGTTAGTACGAGCAAATTTTTTTGGCCCATTGGTGACCGTGTTAACAGGATTTCATATATAATTAATTATTACCCACAATTCCTGTAAATACCATGCACAGCACAGTCTTAACAAAGATCGAAAAATGGCGAGAGACGAAGCAGTGTTGTTCTTGCTTCTTGAAGACAAAGTATATCAACCTTGTCCCCAGGGATTAAAACGAGGTCGACAATACATGTATACTGATTTGTATGACGTGGGGTAATTATTTATGTACAGAGAGGTGCTCGGTTTTCGACAAGTAATAACCGCTCAGTAGACATCCTCGTCTGGCAAAGTAGTTGAACCAGGCCTTGGAAAATATCCAAAAAACGTTTCAGATTCTAACTCAAATTTCATTACACTTTTTAACAGGAACAACAGGACGTTGATCCTTTGGCTATATTTTTTCTAGCCTTTTTCTTATACATGTATTTATGTCGTAATAATCCAAATAGACTGATGGAACTAGATTAAATCTTGAACATTTATTGTAATAATCAGTTTATTATAAGATTTGTATAAATAAACTTGTATTTAAAAAATTTGGATTGCTTTTATTGTACTGGAGGAACCGCTTTACCTTTACTTTGTGGCCACAGCGGGTTCACTTTTTTAAAAAGACTACAGGTGAATGTTATATCCACTGATTCAGTAATGCATCACAGGACAGGGTTTTCAGTTACTATCATTAATCCACTTGATAACAATTTGTACAATGGATGGTGCTATCCACGTCTAAACTGCTGAGGCTTGTTATGAAAAACGGTTGGTGAAAATACATAAAATCAGACTTTCTTAGCCTTCATAGCTGACGGGATTAGCGTGGTAGTGCTGTATTGGTTTGGCGGCGGAGCCGCGAGAAGAGTGGGTACCAGTCGATTTGAAATCCCGCCCGCCACAATTCTTGAGTATTGAAGAGTCCGCATCGACGCGTACGAGAGTTTCTAATTGGCTGAGAAGTGATAGAAAGGCCAATCAAATGATAATTAATATCTTTACTACCTGATTATCTCAAATTGAGCAAGCAAAAATAAGATTCGCGCTTGAATAAGTGTTAACGTAGGTTGCCAAAGTAGAGCAAGGGCTCGACCACTCAGGGGGTACCGCTATTTCGTGACAATTTTAGTGTGTTAAGAAAATAAACCTGACTGAAGCTCCATTCATACCAAATAAAAAAATTATTTTATTAAACCTGGATGAAAATTGGGCGCAGAAAACTAAAAGACTGGCTTTCGCATACCATTTAAGTAAGCTTTGAGTTGCGCTTTTATTTCCGCTAAAATTGTCGTCAACCAACATCAATTAGCTACTTTTATGAAGAAAATAATTCTGAATGTATTTCAAGGACTTAAGAACAAAGAGCGCCATCAGTGCTAGTGGTCAGTGGTCGTTCAGTGGGTGCATGCTTAGTAAAACGCTACATCGTCCACGTGACATATTATTGAATGACAAGGCATTCGACATACCAGGTGTACAAACGCAAATTTTATCTAGTTTTTCTGAACGAATCTGAGTACTTCCGCTACGTGGTTAGTTAGTACACGCAACTGGCTTTCGGAAAAGTTTGAGACAAACCAAAATGACTTGTGCAAAACCGCTGGAAATCTTTTATCTTTTTTATTGTTCCAAAATAAAGACCTTTATAACGTAGGTGCGCGTTACGAGTACTTCTCAATTATTTTAAATCACTTTCCGTGTTTTTATTGCCTGTATGAACAACTCTCCTGTAGCCACTCAAAAAAAATTACTTAAAATAACCCCTATACGTTTTCTAAAAATGAAAATAAACATTAATATGAAGATATATTTGCAGGGACTACTTCACTAAGTATGAAATAAAAACTTGATCAAGGTTCGCACTAGAATAAGCACAAAGTTCCAGAAGATATGTTATTTGGCGGTAATAAGCCTTGAAATGGCAATAATAAAAGATCACACTATCGTCTCCAGGCAGGACCCTCGACCTCTGTTTTGCTTTCAATTTGCAAACTTTCTGCTTGATCACTCACTTATGCAGCGAAACGGGTTTAACCCTTTAAGCCCCAGTATCCACATATACATTTTCCAAACTGATCTCCATACATTTCCTTAAAGAATTAGTTGAGAAAATTTGTTCAAAGATCAAAGTATTTTCTCTTGGGTGATCATTTTATTGATTCTCATCACTTATCTCTTTATAGTGTATGGATAATTGTAAGGAGGAAATTGATCTTGGACACTATTAGGACTTAAAGGGTTAAATTGATGCAAAGGTAAAAGAATGGCGCAAGTAGATGTGAATGATCAAGATTAGAGTGATAGACACAGATTTTGAAAAGACGACCGTGCCGCAGTTTTAGGGTTGTACAAGCTCTGAAAGACAATTTTAGATTTAAACAGAAATGAGCCCAACTTCAATGCAACTAAACCGACGGAGCGAAAAATGGCAGCAATGCGTTGTAACACTCAAATTTTATCTTTCAGTTTTCTCTTCGTTTACTTGCAAAGACCAAACAAAAAACTGCATGCAAGCTCGACGTGATAAATTATCATAACGCATTGAGTTGGCCAAATATGGAAGTTATTTAATATCATATCAACACATTATCTAGTCACATGAGAGGATTTCAAACCATTCAACCGAGTTATAACAGAGGTCAGAAATTTCACATTCCTTCATACTTTCAGGATAGATTTAGGCAATTTATTTCTACACAATGGAAGTTTATACACCTTGCTTTTTCGTCAAACGTTCATACTGCTTAGTCACAAACACTGTGGGACTGTCGACCACTTTATTTCTCTATATATCTACCCGAACTTCAACATCACGTAACTACGGTAAACAAGACAAGCTAGTAACAACAATTCAGTATCATCCACGGGAGTCTGTCGACTATAGCCCGAGATATCAACGTCAATCGGATCGAAGAATACTTCGCAGGAAGATGTGAAATGGATCGAAAGGTAAGGGTAACTTTATAAATACCAAAAAATCAGGGACTTTAATCAGTTTTCTTTCTGGTGACATTTTTACTTTGATGATTATGCTGTAGATCATCCTGAGTCCTGACTGTTGAAAAGTTCGCTACACAAATAAACACTGTTTTGACTGCAAATTGTTCTGTTATAACTACAAAGAAGCGTAGCCGTTAAAACGCGGTGATCTGAGAGACTCCTTCTTTTTTAGATACGTAGGCTGCATTCATTATGTATGCTACAGGGAAGGGGGGGGCAGAGGGTTTTTTTTTTTCAGCGGCTCGTTTTTTTATATCCCCCCCCAAGGTCCATACAAATTTTCATAATCCCCCCCCCCAAGCAATCAGCCGAAAAATGAATACCCCCCCCCCCCCACTCCTCCCTCACAAGAAATATCAAAATAAATATCTGTATAATAGTACACTATATATGTTTGAAATTTCAAGAGACATGTTTAATAAGAACATCGAGAGAGCTTTAACTGTTAATGCTATACCTATGCCAGCCAGTCTAAGTAGCGCGAATTAGGTATAGCTAGCCTGCCAGCTCGTGTACGAGTACTACCAGGAGTATTGACAGGAACCTCCGTTTCACTGTCACTCTCGTCGACAAAAGCAGCAACCTCATCATCATCATCACTCCCACTATCACACTCATCGACGGATTCATCTCCGCTGTTGCCATCCTCTTCACCCTCGTTTTCCGGTCGTTCAGCATCATTCCTCTCAAGTGCGACATGTGCACTGGAGGATGATGATGCGGAGGATATTGATGATGATGACAATAATGATGATGACAATAATGATGAGGAGGACAATGATGAGGATAACAATGTTGCTGGTGACAAGGCTGCTGCTGATGATGATATTGACAATGACTTTGGTGACTGATGAGATTGATAATGTTGAGGATATAATGACAAAGATGAGTGAAAATATGGTCATATCTTTTTCTTTTTTAACCTAAATGGCTTAATTATTTGTTGTCTTGACAAGTAGCAGATATAGCATGGGGTGCACTGGGTACATGTGGACCCCTTGTTCAATTTCATAAAACTGCTGCACTGTCGAATTACATTGTTTTCTTTTGCATTCATTGATTCAATAAAGTTGCACTGCTTAGACTGAGGTTGCATTAAATGTTTCCATTTTAGATGTTTTACTTTCTATACTGTATCGAAACATTACATCTACAGGCCAGGCACACTGCTTGAAAAACTTCAAAATAGGTACTATAGTCTCTCAGAATAATAGAGGTACCCTTGTTGCTTACAATCCTTGTTTATCATTTCTTTTTTCACTTTTTAAAACTATTACAAAACCACAGAATCTTACAAAAAAATAAGCATCCCCCCAGGAGATATTTAAACAATTTTCATATCCCCCCTTTTTTTGCTCTAAAAATTTGAGAACCCCCCCTAAAATCCTCTGCCCCCCCCCCCCCCCCCCCCTGTAGGATACATAATGAATGCAGCCGTAGACGTCACGAGTGACCGCCTACAGTACTTGACCTAAAGTATGAAACAGTCTTCAAACCTCAACCGCAGCTGTGATTAAGAGGTTTTTCACGGTCATGGCTCCACTGGTAAACAACACTGGACGGATACACGTATTTTTCAACTATGGTTCTCAAGAGCACGGGACGTCACGGTTTAAGCCCATTTGTTTCCTACAGGGCTTGGACATATCTATCGCGTCACGCACTAGACAGCCAAAAACTTCTTCTCGCAAGCGGACGAGTATCAATCACTGTGCAAAGTTGTTTAGAAAGAAGGGGACAAATCGAAAGGAATAAATATTTACAAGAGCATGAAACCGATAAGAGTGCCCATGCGCAAAAAGGCAAATTTACCGCTGCAAGCACGCACCGCAGCAACTTGAACTCGAGAAGACAGAGAATATCCTTAGGATTGTCAACGTTCGGAGAAGGCTCGCTACCTCATCGTTAGATTGAAATAGTTTCTCTGAGCATCAGGAAAGGTAAGAAAAGGCGAAATTTACAGATATGAGAAACTCGT
Source organism: Porites divaricata (assembly GCA_038088405.1). Classification (NCBI taxonomy): domain Eukaryota; kingdom Metazoa; phylum Cnidaria; class Anthozoa; order Scleractinia; family Poritidae; genus Porites; species Porites divaricata. The sequence goes on from JBBMOI010000009.1 coordinate 1,592,072, forward strand.
AAGTACAGCCATTGATATTTTGTAAACAAATAGAAAAGCTCTTCAAGATAATCTACCAACACGAGCAAGCACTTTCTCAAATGTTTTCGCACAGCTGCGTGACCTCGTCTATCATGATATTCCGAACAATATCTAAAGAACATTTATCTAAGCCAAACACTTTATACGATAAAACTGGAGGATAATCGTATCTATATAATTGTGGTCAACATAGTTAACTTGTAGAGAGCTTTAGTCAGCCAAATCAGTCTCACAGTGGAAAGTGTGAAACGCGATGGCCACTTTATCAACGTAGAGTCCAAAACTTCACGACGAAAATTATCCTGTTACTATATGCATGAAGTCCACACTATCAAAAAATGTCTTACGGGCGATTGCTTTCGTATCATGAGTGTCATAGAGCACTGGAAGTTTGATGTTACTTTACAAGAATCTTTTAAAAGCGATTCGCAGGTTGAGCTAAGGCAAAGATTGCCTTACCACATGTTTGGTTTAACAAATCTTGATACAACCCTAATACTTACTTATTTCAGTAGAGAATTCGTAACATAGAAATTAAAACACAGGCAGTACAATTGTTAACCATGAAGCGTACAAACATATCGTTCGGTAGACCAAATATTTAATCCAAGTTTTTCACGCATAACAAATAAACAATGTACGACCTAGAATCTTTTCCTCGCGCAAAGTACAAAGCTTAATGGAAGGAACAAAGGGCTTACATTTTATCGGGGTTTAGCTACCACCTGTAGAACGTAACGAGTACTTAAAAGTACTCTCGGAAATGTGGTTCCAACCAGTACCGCAAATAATTATACCGCGCGATTGTCAAAAAGAAAAACGAAAATAATTCCACCTTATTTGTGAAAAAAAAAATGAACAGTTACAAGAACAATTGCGAAATTTATCGGTCCTAAAAGTTGATCATCCAGCATTTAAAAGAGCACACAAGCCGACGAGATTGGAGTGCAAAAAGAATCCCTTTCTTTGTTTAGGGATTTCCATGCCTTGTTGGCAAAACGGAAATTACTAAATTGGTAAATAAACACAGCTGTGTCGCTGTGTCTAAGCAGTCGGATAGCTAATCACATATCAATGATAAAAGCTCAGATTAATTTCGTCCGGATAATGTGATAATCTAAAAAGTAGTGATAACAGCCCACCAATTAGCCCTCTCAAAACAAAAATAACACTCATCAGGCATGTGGGTCGCCTTGCGGAATTTTAAAAAAATAACCATTCAAGGGTGAAACCTAATATTGTGACAAATAATTAAACACTGATATCCTAAAGGTACTTACTTTTGAAACACAATGCAGGAAGTAATTGACCATGTTGCGCTTTTATTGCATGTCTGCCCACGAAGAATACAAATAGTGTTTGTGATAGAGTGCACCATTGTAGAGATTTGTGAACTAAGAGGAATGAAGTATTAAAATAACAATGTGATTTTTTTTTGTCTTTTCAGTCCGTATGGCGGAACCTGAACGGGTAAGACCCTCCAATTTTTAAAGGAGCTTGAATTTTTAATGATATCCTACCTACAGCATAATGTGATGCTGGGTTTTCAGTTAACAGTAATTTTGCGTTTGCATAGCAAAGCAATAACGAATTGTTATTGCCGGGCTAAACAACTCCTCAAATGAGCCGTCCGCGAGCAATTTTGCCCTCGTTTGTCGCCGATCACACATATTTCCTTCGAACTGGTTCATTCGTGTATTTCGATCCACTAAATAGTTTTTTCCTTCTATTTACCTCACTAATTTGAAGGGCGAGACTCTGAGCTCTTTCTCTTGTGTTAAAGATTAAAAGAAAACTATTCATAAAAATGTCACGCACTTTCCGAAATCACCTAGACTTCACCCCTTCAATTTTGTTTGCCATTAAATTCAACACGGTGTCATTAACCGAGTTCAAGAGAGAGCTACCTATAATATTCTCAGCGTCTTTGGGAAGTTAAGATATTATGCGTTATTCAAAAGTCGATGTCAGTTCAGATCTTACATAATATAATACCGGTACCTATAATATTCTCAGCGTCTTTAAGAAGTTAAGATATTATGCGTTATTCAAAAGTCGATGTCAGCTCAGATCTTGCATTAGACGTTGACAGTTTTTACTTCTATTACTTTTAAGGATGAAAATGAAAACTCATTTGATTAGGAAGGAAAAAATAGGTAAGAGTAACAAACAGACAGATATAGTGGCGTAAATTTTGCGGTTCGTTTGCCTAGCAAGCAAAACGTGTTGGACAAGAATTGAAAAAGAAGCCTTGTTAGTGTACAGATTTACAAGTGTAATCATTAAAAATCCATATTTTATTCATAAATTTGTTTATTTATTTTCCCCGAGAAATGATCTTTTCGGAAGCGGGGGAATTGCCTTCTTTACTAATGTGTTTAGTTATGGTTATTTTGGCGCTTTCAACCTCTCGAAAAGTGTAAAAGTGTTTCAATACCACGTCCTTGCGCTCAGGAATTAATAAAAACCCCGTCTCCTGTCTTTTATGGCCTTTTATTTGTCGGGTTTCTTTTATGGGTGATGATTTCCCCGGGACATGGAAACAGGAAATTCGCCATCAGTTTTAATCCTTAGCACTATGTCAAATCAATAGCGTTTCAGATGTCTGGATCTTTAAATGATCTCTGCACCTTTCAAATAGGCAACACTTACATATCAAGAGCTTGGACTCAAGTCCTTAGATCACCTCTGAAGCTCGAACGCACTCAATGTATCAGTTCCCAGCTGGGAAGGAATTACTCGTGCAGCCTTAAATCAACAGGGTAGTAGCAAGGTATATTTTTTTCAAACTGATCCCGTTTTTTGACCTAATTTTTTTATCCCTGATCCCAAAATTGCTGTAAATTTTGATCCCTGATCCCGTAAAAATACTTGATCCCACAAGTTTCCCTATATAATTTTGCGTAAAATGGGGTTGACAGGCCTACACAACTCCCCAGGGCGTGTTTGAAATAGCCTTTTTCATAGTTTGGCTCTCATGAGTATGTCTTTGAGCGCCCCCCTCTTTTGTACGATATGAGGGGCGGATTTTTGTAGATTTCGCTCAGTAATGGTTGTTGTTCTATTAAATGCCAGTTTTTCACAAGAATTTGCTTTAGGTCAAGCACTGATGGTTGACATTGTGTGACAGAAGGCAAGATTCGCAGGTTTCTCTTTTGTTTCTGTTGAAGGGCTAGTTTCCTGTCTTTGAAATTAACCTCTGAAAGGATTGTGTTAATGACATCCTCTGGGTAACCTCTCTGTAGCAGATGTGATTTGAAGTTTGTAATTTTCTCTTCAAACAATATTTTAGAAGAGTTTGTTCTGAGAAGTCTTTGGGCCTCTTTGAATAATAATAATGAACTGATGAAGCCTTTTTTATTTCCTTGAGGGGCAGGATTTAAAATGCGTATATTGAAATGTCTCAGTTGGTTTAAAATGAATCCGCACATCAAGGATTGCGTCTCTTTCGAATCTTGCGCCTTTGTAGATGCAAGGGACCAGGAATGTTGTCTTAGTTCGCTTTGGCTTAGGATTTCGCTCTCTACCTCATTCATGAATATAATTAGAAAAGGCGACTGCGGTTTTCGTGCCTATGGCTGTACCATGTGTTTGAAGGTAGTTTTTCCATAAAACTGGAATGAGTTTTCTTGAAGAATTAGCCTTATTCTAGTAATTGTGTAGGGAGGAGTTAGGGTTAGGGTTGTTTATGTAGAATGTTTCGTATGCTCTGCATACCGTGTGTATTCCCTCCTCTTGAGGAATATTTGTATAAAGGCTCGTTACGTCCATTGAAACAAGTATGACGTCCTCTGGGACTTTCGTATTTTCTCTGTAGTTACGACCTTTGTTGTTGTACTATAGCCTGAAGGAGTTTGTCAACGAATGATAATAATTTCTCTGTTGGGCCACCACACCCTGATACTAACGGTCTGCCGACCGGGGTCGGCTTGTGTATCTTAGTGAAGGTGTAAAATTTCTGGAATTCGAGGCGGATTTGGTGTTTTACAAAGCCAAATTTAATTACTGTATCCATCGTCTTTCGCGAGATCATAATTGCCTTTCTTGACGGCCTGCTTAAACTCGAGAAATCATCTCGCAAAATGACGCCTAAATCACAGAAAAATCAGCTCGGAACGACACCAAACATGACACGTGACCCAGTTAACATTTGGTTTGAACTGTGAACTGTTATTGAAGCATTTAAAGTAGTACTTCCATATTAAACTCTAACTCGCTTGACTCTAAATCCATGCTAATTCGAACTAAACTTAATTTGCCTTCGGTCCATATTTCAGTAACTTCTACCCTGATAACTGGAATTCCCTCTGGTTCCCCTAATGGTCCGAAATGTTTTTTATCCTCCCTTGGGGGTTTGAGTTTAGCGTGGTTCGCCAGTATGCCAGGACGTTAAAATTGTCATTTTGAAGCAAATCCTAACCGCCGCAGTATTCACCTGTATTTAAAAAATCTGTATAGTTTATATTCTTTGAAGAAAGCGTACTGTTTAATGATAGGTCAAAGAGATAATGCATCACTCCCGATGCGATCAATTCATGATCAATTGTTAGGGTCTGTTCTCAGTATGAACTAGTATGCCCGAGTATGCAGAGCTATGGCCGGTCTCTTCAGAGATTCTCGAGCGATCCTCTGCGTACTTGTGTGTTAATATTGTAATATTGTCAAAAAGAAAAAAAATCGATATTAAGGAAAAATAAAATATTGTACTAACCTACTTGATGACTTCCTCGAACTTCGTTGGTAGGGTGACTTAAAAGTTCGTGAAGTTAAATTTAGCGAAAAATGCTGCAGATTTCAGCAAGTACCAAAGCGGTAAGTCAAAATTAAAATCACTTTACCTTCGACGTGAGCGATCGCCCTTCTTTTTCTTTTTCCCCATGGTGTGTCAACGAAATACACACAAGTATAGCGAACAAGTTGCCACAATGTTCTCGACGGCCGAAAACGGTGAGACAAAAGGTCAACATCTATAAATGGACCAACGTGATCACCATGTGTGCCATGGTACAAATGATGTTATCAAGGGCACAGACGAGACAACAGAGACAATTATGAAATCGAATGCCGGAAATTCGAAAATTATCAACGACTGCGTGACAAGCCAGAACCGACGATAGCGCTAATAACATGTAATAAGCCGTTCTAGATGCAAAAAAAAAAACAAAACAAAAAATCCAAATCCAAGTTTTTCGTGATTTCAATCATTATCACACTCAGCTATCTGCAGTCTGATCCCTGATTCAATGAAAAACGGCGCTGATCCCGATCCCAAGGCCGTGATCCCTGATCCTAAGGCTGTGATCCCTGATCCCACTCTCTTGCAGACCTTTGATCCCTGATCCCATATACCTTGCTACTACCCTGAAATCAAGGTAAGCTTTTTGTTTCCGTCTTAAACACAAAAAGACGGTCAGAGTAGTATTTCAGGTAGAGGATCTACGGATTGACCATCGCTAACGGATACGACTATAAATGTTCTAACGGGTCGAGAACAGATGCTAACGAATTGACTAACGCCTCTAATGGATCAGCTAATGATCTAACGGATACGGATAAGTTGCTAACGAATTTTCATTGATCTGTCTAACGGATGACTAACGGATAGCTAACGGTCTAACCGTTCAACGGAATATCGTTAGTGCACGTTTTCCCAAAGAAGGTCACAAATACTGAGTATTGACGTTTAAATATCAACAGAATGTACAGAATTTAAAAACGTCTGCACAACAAATCTATCGAATTTTATCACAACCTGATAAAAGTCCAGAGTTTGTGATATTTAAAATCCTCACGGCATGATATGTGAAAGGGAAATTCAGTATTTCACAAGCACCGAAAACGCGACGCATCATTGACACATACCCGACATGTATTAAAAGTTATAAAATTTTCTCCAAAAGTATTCTTCAGTGGTCGTTAATGAAAAAATAAATTAGCTTTTTCAACACAAACACGTTTGTATTATGGATATCAAACTTTCCGTAGCTATTCCACTGTTCCGCTGTGTAAAATTAAAGTAGTCAAGCGCGGTAAACTGAGGGCCTTTAAATAACTTGATATATGATAGCATTACAAGCGACATAAGCGGGAATTTTGCCTTGTGTTCGCGCCGCCTTCCTCCTTGTATCAGTGTTCAGACCTTTAGTGTATTATATTCTATATTTTCTTGGAGATAATTTTTGGCGACTAGAATACTTGTCCTGGCGACCAAAAATGAAAACTTGGAGGCCAGGTGGCCCCATGATTTTTTTCTGAAAGTCGAGCCCTGCACTCAGAAAGTTTGTCGCTCGTTTTATAACTGTTTAGCGCATTATTTCTAACTTATATCGGCGATAGTTGAAACCCGGTGGTCAGTTTTCGACTTCTACTACCTTTACTTATAGAAATTTTACTCAGGGGCATTACGGTTGTTTTTCTGAGAAAATTTTTGCCCCCCCGCACAAAGGGACCCCGCAGGAATCCAATCTCGCTCCTGGTCCTTGCAGCCAAACTGGATAAATTTCCTTACACACCTGTTTCAGAATTCATGTACAGAAAACCACTCGCCAAGAAACTCAGGGCCAGGGAATGGAGGGATTTAGACTGCGAGCAGTCCCTCTTCAGTCAGTCGAGTCTAAGCTCGGCAGGACTGGAGAGGGCGAAATGGCCGAGAGGGAAATCGGCTTCTTGTTTTTTGCCGTTTCGCTCGCTTCGCTCGATTTCCTCGCTCGCGTGACCATCCTGAGGGACTGCTAGCAGTCTAGGAGGGATTTAGAGCTTCCGTTGACAGCGATTAACGTGCCTATGTTTTGACAGCCAATTAGTGATATCTGCGGTCAAACTTTTGGCGAGAGTACTTTACAGCTTGTAGTCGACATTCTCGCGTTCTCACCTCGGCAAACTTCAACGCCAGCCAGACATCTCGGATCACAGCACCAACAGGAGAAAAAAAAAACAAACAAACCAAGGTAAGACAGCGTACGACACCTAAGAGATGCAGCTAACCTGTTTATGAATCTTAAAAGAAATGATTTTCAGATACGTGGATATGTACAAACAAGATACAAAGCAAATTGTGTACATTTTGGAAGTTGACTAGAAACGTCATCAGCTTGTGAAAAGTGAAATTGCAGGCGCCGTTTGACAAATAACTTAGCGTCCGAGGAAAAAAAATTTTAACGGAAAGAAGCTCATTATTTCGAGAAAAATGAAAAGCTAACGACTTTCACAAGCCATTTCACACATTCTAAGCCATATTTCTAACTCTAAATTACGTGAAATTACACTATAAAATATAACGAAAAGCACACCAAACGCTTGAGCGCTGAGAAATTTAAGGTTGATGAACCACGTGCAAGAAATATAAATAAAAGTACCTCCCTTCCCGTAGATTAAATAAGAGCTTATTTAGATGCATTTAGCAAGCCAAGCAATAGGAGAAGTAAAGAGTACTGTACAGTACCGCAAGTGATCCCCGACCGCAAATGATCCCGAGACCGCAAGTGATCCCCAAAATGGACCGCAAATGATCCTCGACCGCAAGTGATCCCCAAAGTCGACCGCAAATGATCCCGTGAAAAATTGAGGAATGGATTGGATCTTCGGGACTGGTTACAAAAAAGGACTGATTATAAAAAGGAAACTTTTTCTTTTGCCTTCTAAACAAAAAGACATGGAGGACACCAGATCTCAGGTCAATTTGTACAAGGCGAAAAAAAATGGAATAAATCTGAAAATGATATGGTTTCAAGAATATATCATCTCTGTAAAAAAGAATCCTTAATTTTGTATTTATTTTGTCTTTTAACGCCAAGAAGCTCAACTTGTCTACAGAGGAATACAAAGCCGGGCACCCTTTACATAACAAGCGCTTAATTGACTTTACTGGTCTTTTTGGAAGAGTCGAATTAATTTTCAGATATTTAATTATGATTAATATCTGAAGGGTTAATTCTACGTGATAAACAGCAAGACATTTGTTTGTAACCCAAGTGCTTGTTACGAAACAAGACATGATTTAAAATAAACGAACGTCAAAATGCCCCCGAACTTACCAATGTTCACAGAATTTGGTTTATTTCGAAATGGCAACTTCGTTACAGCTTATGAACATGTTGCGAATAGTTATATTGACGCTTATACGTATATTCATTTGTTGTGCCTTTGCTGGAGACAGTTGCCAGGAATCTAAACCTGGTAAAGAAAAACACAAAAGTGAGGTAAGCGGTAGTTATGTTTATTTTTACTAACCCAGCCAGAAAGAATGCCAACATTCGGATTACGGTAAGCACGTGGCTAAGTATTCCATTTAACAAGTATTTGGAGACTGACGGGACCATAGTAATACACGAAAAAATTGCTATTGTTATAACGGGAATAGTGTTCCTGAGCCTCTAGATTTTCTGCTCCCAGACTCTCTACTCGCGCTATCGTTCGCTCTCGGCGATCGCAGATCTTTCCCATGTCACCTCAAGATTAAGCTTTAAGGTTAAATGTTGCAGGTATACCCCGACGACAGCGTCTTTTGCGATAATTACCAGATGTTAGAGGACTTCGATTTTATGCAATGAAGAAGGACACGCTAATTCATAACTGCAGTCCATAACAGACATTACATTACCTCAACGAACTTTTTAATATTTAATATATAATTTCATTTTGTTAGTGTTTAAAGCCCGAAAGAGTTTTTCCTAATCATATACAGACGTTCGCAGTTCGAACCTATGACAAGGAATGCCAAGAAATTAACGATCACATTCACTGTGATAAAAGTTATTATTTTCAAAAGATGATAGTAAGTTTAGCCGATTAATTGATTATGAGAAAGTTCTTATCTATTTGGAAGTTAACTACAGTACGTTAAAGTCTACTGTTTTAGGTTTACTTTTGAAATCGTAACTAAATAAGACACTGCGATGAGTTGCAGCTGTGTTTCTTTGACTTAACTTGAAATTCAAGTTTTAATAATGGTATGTTGAAAGTTTATTTTTTGTTTGTTTTTATTTGATTTAACAAAGTCTTGAAAGAATTTTTTTCATTTAGGTTTTATGTAATTATTAGCTTTTAATGTGACTTTCTGTAATAATAATAAAATTGAGACAATGGTCCGCAAACTTGAGTCCAGGCCATTCCTATTTTTCTTTCGGGATCATTTACGGTCGACTTTGGGGATCACTTGCGGTCGAGGATCATTTGCGGTCCATTTTGGGGATCACTTGCGGTCTCGGGATCATTTGCGGTACTGTACAGTACGCCACTAAGGATATTCCTTACATCGGCCTTAGTACATACATACATACATATACTTTATTTCTGCTCGAAATTTACAGAGTAGCTCTAGAGCTAAAATCTTCGAGAAAATAAGTTAAAATAAAATAAAATATGCTATACTACAATTCCGATATTATTTATAAACTATATACAACATTATGCATGCAGAGGGAAATATAACTTGTAGATCTACTGTGGAAAAGCTTCATATCTGAGGATCTCCTGCGTGAATTCTTAGTAATTCTTATGCTTTAAGCTTTAAGTTCTCCTGATAAATTTCAATTTTTACTTCTTGATTTGACGACTACGCGCTGATCGAGCGTGACCTTTTAAATGGCATTAGAAAAATTAAATAAAAGTTTGCCTTCTTCAGATGCTGTTTGTGATCTAATTTACATTCTTTTCTTTGCGTTTCTATATGAGCCGTAATTTACTTGCTAAAATGCCCAATTACGACGTGCACTTCAGAAATTACAGTATTCTTTTGTCTCGTTCTGTTGTTAAAACTGGCTTCAATTACCTTCCAAATTTAGTAAGTCTGCGCAAATATTTGAAATATTGGCGAATATTGGTTTGCTTATCTTAAAACGTTTCACAAAGCAATTACCTTGAATTACCGGAAATATTAGGCAATATGTTTACATTTTGCAAACAATAACACTAAGTCCACTCAGCCACATTTTAAATATCAATTTCAGCCTCCCCATAAGCGATGTTTGAGGAAAATTCAAAGAATTTGAACAGCGTGATATCGTAGATTCTCATGGTTAAATTAAAAACGTGATAATCATCCAATATCGTGCTGTTTTAATTCTTTCAAAGATTATACACCTTAAAGGACTCCATAAAGCGATAAGCGCAACAATTTAGATGGTCGGTTCCGTGCCAATGAATCGGGAAATGTTGCGTCATTGTAAGACGAACAAAGATCACAATTTACGCCGCCCGGAAGAGTTAACTAGTTGACCCGAACAGACAACTTTCTATGTTGAGAACATTGTCTCATACAATCCAAAAACACCTACTGTATTCGCAGATTAACCCAAGGGCTAGATTCTAAGTCGGGGTACCTATAGATCTGTCTCTATGTGGGTCATTTAGAGCCTGCGCAATACGCAATCTTTACACTGGTCGCAGTATATCTATAAGGCATGCCAAATTGATATTAAATGGCTGGTAAGACAAATTTGCTTTACAACGGTTAATATATTCTAACCGGAAATTAATGTTTAATGCGAGTGTTTGGAAATCAGACGAAAAACTGCTCATTTTTGCACCGCTAATTTCTCCTGCTACAATCATTTTGTTTGAGAAGTAATATCAAGCATTCGACACAGTGTTCAATCAACAAATGAAACACCTCGAAGTTCGTCAAAAATACTCCGCTGCGCGTCGTATTTTCAACTCTCTTCTCGGTGTTTCATCTAGTGATGAAACACTGCGTCTCATCATATTCCTTGAAAACCTGTCAAAAGAAATCAAGGCTTTTCAAGAGAGAATATCCTCTTTTGGGCTTCTTTAGCTCTTTAATCCTCTACGTATAGACGTCTGATAATGCAGACTGGGTTGTTAGCAATCATTGAGTGCATACTAGTTGTAGATTCGACCACAGAGAATATCGAATTGAGTTTACAATACGTGCCGTGCCGAACGTTCCAGTGAAAATGTTACAAACGTGCCGCTGAAAAAATAACACAGGTAGTAAAAGTTAACCGTACACAAACTTCTACTTAAAGTATGTCCGTGATAATTTTACTTCATGAACAGCAGTTTGGATTCTTTTGTGTTCCCTTAGAACTGACAAGCCGGCAGACGCGGGTGAATAAGGAAAAGCGTACGACAAACAGGGACGATGATACCGCGAAAGAAGTGGTTGTTGAGGCAAAATACGACCGCGCGTATTTCCCAGTCCTGCATTGACAAATAAACAAAAGAGTGACTGCGCCGTAATAAAGGGGAAAATTTCAGGGGCGGATCCAGGAATATTTGATTGGAGGGTCCAAACTTTGGTTCAGAAAGGACTGTTTAACTTTTGTGTGGCAAATTACTTCTCACAGAGACGACCACGTGTTTCTCAATCTGTGAACGTCGGTCGTCGTTGGCGCGGGAAATACTGCTTTGCGAGCAGAGGCGAACAGATCATAGGAGGGTACCCAAAAACAAGCACATTTTTGAATTTCCCTGGAATTAAGTTTAGTGGCAAAATGCAACGCGTGTTTCATTAAAAAAAAAAATCAGCCAGTTAAAAAGCGGCAAAGTCCGCAAAGTCTAAATTTATCGCAGTGAAAAAAAAAAAAGAAAGAAGACATAAATATTGAACAAAGCTAACTTCCCGGTACAGTTGTTATAGGCAAAATACGAACACAAGCATATCTCTGTCGACTATATACGTCCACTATTAATAAATAAACTAGAAATACGTTATCGCAAAAATCTCGCGAAGCTGATTAGGGTCAGCGGTGAGAAGAGAGGGAAACAAGCCAAATTGAAAAAAATATTAACAAAAAAAACTAAAACTAAACAGAAAAAAAATGTGCAAAGAAAACAAATACGGCCACCCGGAAACCGAGATTCGGACCTACACTATAACCGGTGAGAAGCCATCTTCCAGACCAATGGGCTACGCCGCCGGCAGTGACATTACGGAATGTAGCACCAACTTAGAACGACTGCTGTAACTATGCGAAAGACAATTTTCACTTCATTCAAGAATTTAATGGCAAAATTCATTCAAAAACTTTGCTCCGAGTTCTTGTCAAGGCGACACAGCTTGAACGTTGGCTTCGTTCTCGTTCCATTTTTATGGCTATTGAAATCATCAATATTCATTCCAAGGATTAGCCGGGGAAAAAAACAAGGTATCATTTCGCACTATTGATTATTTACGATTCATGTTTCGTTTCGTTCTTAACCCTTTTTCTTCTCGCTAGTTTGCAATGAAAGTAAACCAGAACAGCGATGTCTGTTTCTAACCACTCGACCGGTTGCAAAGCCTAAACCTATGAATTCATGTTTCCTAAATTACGACGACGTCATTAGTTTACTAAACCTAAGCCTGTGTACACCCGCCCCATGCCCTAAAAACATAATCTCCCCGATTATTTGAAGGGAGGACTGTACACAGGCTACGTAAACCAAACCAGCATGCGCTTGTTCATGAACGAAGTGTCTCTTTGTTGGTTATGTTTGAGTAGTCTTGTACCATCAGTGCTTCACGCGTCCTTGATACTATTCACAATACGAAGTGTTATGTTTAGAAAAGAACTGCTGATATGAACTACTGCTGTGATATTAACAACTGCTGATATTAACAGCTGCTGTCATATTTTTGACAACAGCTGATATCTGTTCTTCACCAGCCCAGCGTGACGTTTTAAAAACCGACGTCTCGTGTTGGTATCATCAAAATGAAACTGAAAGTTGTCAGGATAAACACAAGCAAAGTAGAGAGAACCAAAACAAATAAATCGTCAAAGCATTCGGCACACAGTCATCATGACATCAAAAGAGGTACCGCATATTCATGAAAAGCCAATGAAAATTTGGAGAAAAAAATTTCTCTCCATGTCTAAACTTGACCGCTTCACATAGCGAAAATTTCAATGTCCAAATATCCCACGTAGACTCACTAAGGTCTATTTTTATTTTAAACAAGACGCACGACTGCGTGAACTCGGCCTTCTTTTAGTTTACCTTTAATTGAGCAGAAAAATGTGCTTTTGGTAATTATGGTACTCGGCAGCCCATGTGAACTTTGATGTTGAACTGATATGAATAAATGCAAAAGAATATACCCTAGCAAAACAGGCTGGAGAACCTTGAACGTTCCAAAGGAGCACACATGACCATGAATGTATAACAATGTAATGCGCCAAAGTAGTAGGCTTTTGTACATTATGCTTTCGATTCCCCACTAAGGTCACTAAAATGCTCCACCTTGACGCTCCAATTTTTCTACTAAAATGCTCGTTTTCCCCCAGAAAAGTCACTAAACTACTAGTTAGTGCTCATAATCCTGACAGAGGCTTTTTTTATTATTCTAAGAGCAAAAGATAACTCCCTAAACCGCTGTATTGTGGTGACATTTGAGTTTAGTTTTGAATTTTGACATTACGTGGTCATTTTCTCTTTTTAAAATTTATTTTTTCATTTCCATTTTCTCTCTCTCTCAAAAAAAATAATTTTCTGAAAAAATTCCCCTAAAATGCGCGAAATAATGCAAGCATAATGAACAAAAGCCTACAAAGTAGTTTTGTAGCTAGACGGTTTTCTTTTATTATTTTTAAAAAAATTAGCATAATCTTGATCCGAATAACAATATGAACAGCCATAAATATTAGTGGTAAACTAATATTTTGAGGACCAAAATTCTAAAGTAACACCCTATATGTAGAACAAGAGAACAGGTTGGAATAACTATGCCGGGATTTTTTTTTGCTTCCTGAAGTGCTTATTGTGAATGCTAAACCGCTACAAAGGAGTAAAAAAAAAAACAGTGTCGGGTTGTTCATAGCTAGGTTATAAGATAACCCAGAGTTGATGTGAAATTTGTTTTACATATGAAAGCTTAAAGCGAACGCAGTTAAATTCGTTTTGACAACAATTTGATGATTGGATGCTATAAAAAAAATACATGAGAGAAAATTATCCGAAAAAGTGCTTTCGATACAAAAACAAAGAAACCCAGATTAACATATAACCCTAGGTTAGCGCTAATTGGCATTCGAACAACTGGGTCCACATATTTTCATGCATAAGATCTTTATTCATTTCATTGTCACTCTCATGCAGGTACTTAAAAGGCAAACTACCGGTATCGTTACCATCGATACATTTACCATCAGAAAACCGTCACAGTCTTTCAAGTGTGGCTCCCATACTCACCACTTGTTCAAGTCATAAGACTCAAGACTCATGACAAGTGGTACGAGTCGTGAGCTCTGCGACTGGTTCAAGTGGTACGTTTGAGTGAAATAAAGTAAAGTACATTACTTGGCACACAAAAATGGCGCATGAACAAGAACACACGGAGCAAGAAACCACATTATTAATTTGCCACAATATTGAAAGTAGAAAACGTCAGTATTTAAGGGTCAATAAAACTATATTGGTTTAACTTGTTTTGGACCAGTGCACATTTGACTCGTAGGAGTCGTACCACTTAACAGAGCCCCCTAACGACAAATTTGCTCCCATGTGAGAACTGCATGGGAATTCATATTTTTACAAAGCACTTTTCCTTTTAATAGTATACATTGTGGAAATACAAAAAATGTATTTTCTCGCTAAAAAGTCATTTCTTTTTCGCCCAGTTTTCCTTTTATTAGTATTGTTATTGTAATATTTTAAATATGTTTCTTTAACTTTCACTGTTAAAGTTTTTTGCTAAAAATATTTTTACTAGTACTAGTAAAGTTTTTTAAATACTTTGCAAACCCGTGAGAACTACGACAGAAATAACTTTTTCCAAGTCCGCTTTCAAAATATATTATCATTGTCATAACAGAGTGCCTATAGGTCAGGGCTCCAATTGTGCCGGAAAAAGGAAACCAAAAATTTGTACCTTTTCATGTTACCGCAAGCGCAATCTAGCTACTACACGGTGTAGGTGTCGCAATTTTTCTAACCTGTCAACCAGAATCATTCTTGTCAAATTCCAAAAATGATTGTTTTTTTGACACTGAGATGATTTTAGAGACGTAATAATAGCGTATTCTAATAATTGTATGATAATTCCCGCTTGGCTGCGTGCCACTGAAATCTCAATCCGGAAATATTACGGGCTAAAAATGAGGAACAAACAACGGCAGTGCCACTTTAAGGCACAATTTACGAAGTGCAACAGAGTTCACAGGTCGATCTGAACCGGCAACTTTCTACGGGGACGAGATCGCAGGAACTTGTTCAGCAAAAAGAGATCAATAAGAAAGGTAAGAAAGAAAAGAGACGGAATCAATCCTAAATCTATCCCCTTAAATTCGCAGGTACTTCAGTGTTGGAGGAAAAACTTCTCTCAATGTCTAAACTTGACCGCTATACGAAGTAAAATTTGAATGTCAAAATATCCCAGGTAGACGCACTACGACGCACTTTTGAGGCCAATACCAGCGTATACAAAAGCTCAAGTGTGCCTCAGGAACGTGGCATAAATTGAGACTGGTGTTTGAATGAAACGTGAGGTCAAATGGTCACTTAACAAATTTGGCATTAGACCAACAACAATTATTATTCTTAGTATAATTACATCAATGACTATCGAAAATAGAGCGCTGTGATTGGCTAGGAGCTTCGCTTTATCCCGCTATAATCACCGCGCGGTGATTATAGCATTGAAGGCTAGCAGTTTTCAAAATGGCAGCCAGATTTTTTGATGTTTCGGGGTCGGAAATTGATCAATAGTTTTATTTTCTCGAATAATCATCAATGTAATTATACTAAAACAATTAGTCGCCTCAGGCGACGTGAATATTGGCGAATAGTCACCTCGACTTCGTCTCGGTGACTATTCGCCGATATTCACGTCGCCTTCGGCGACTAATTGTTAAATAGTTCAAAATTCTATATTTACACATATCTCTAGCCTCCCACGCAGACGTTCTTAGGGGTTTGTCACGCGTTTCTGCCCCACGTTCGCTGACATATCTCCAGCACCTTTACTAAGAAACAGGATTTGAAAATTCATGCAGTTGAACTCCGCTTTACGGACACCCGCTTAATACGAACACCTCGTTATTACGGACAGTTTTCCTTGTCCCTGAGGAAAGCCCTCACCTTTTCTCTAAATTCAAGCCGCTTAATACGGAAGGCCGTCAATGCGTCCGGGGGGGGGGGTGACTCCGCACATGAAAGGGGTGGAAATGCACGTCGTCTCGCTTAGGGGTGTAAATTTCGGATTTCGGTCTCACTTAGGGTGTTCTGGGCAAAACGCCATTGTATATAGCTGTGAAGATCTCGTTTAGGGTTGCACGTGAAAAAATATAAAAATATGTATATTGTCTGTGTTTTAACATGGTCTCTTTTAGGGGTCAAAAAAAGCTTAGGCTACTTCAAGATCGGTCTCTTTTAGGGGTTTAATTCAAAATTTCCGACGAGCATCCGGAACCGGTTCTCCAAATCCTGACCCGATTTCAGACCAAAAAATGGAATTTTCCGTACCCGTTTTCAGACCAGACCTCTAAAATCCATACCCGTTTTCAGACCTGGCCTGTAGGCAGAAATTATGTTATCATTACATAGATTAGAGTGCAAACAAACAAACTCATCAAATCCGATCCATTTCAAATTCGCATATTTCTCTTTCTTTCTTACTCATTTGGAATTGAAACGATAAATACGTTCATACAATCCCGTAGTTCCCCCGAAAACCATACCCGATTCCAGACCAAAGTGGGCAAAGGGTAAACCCGTTTTCAGACCAAAACGGCCCAAAAACCCTTCCCGATGGGGCGAAACACACCCATATAGCTTATAATGACGCCATTCTTTATCCCTAACTCTTGGGTGGAAATATGAAAAATGTGTATTCTGAAATACCGGTAATCCAGCTGGCTTGAAATGTGTTCGTAGATCCGAGAATTAAGATGTTTTAACACTTTTCCCACTTGAACACAATTTTATCTTAAAATGAAAATAAAATTTTGTTCTCAGAGATTTGCTCTGTAAATTACACATTACTAGCGTGATGATTATTTGCTTGTTCAACGAACTGCGATGTTTGTTTTCTTCCGGTATTCCAGAAAGTCGTTTGTATCAGGAGCCTAAATAGGCTCCTGTTCGTATACCATTATTCAGATATGTTTTGCATCTATGTAGGGGTGTAGAATAACAACGTCATTTTTGGATTATGGAGATGAGTGTTAACCCAAGAAGAATCAAAGAAAAAAATGAAATAAGATAGCCATAAAATCAAAAAGGATTCCGCAACAATCATCTGTTTTGCTGTGATAATTATCTTAAAAGGTTAAATTACAACTCACAGAAATTTTGAAGGTTTTATGCTCTCTCTTCATCGTGATCATTCATCTTCTAATTTAAAATGGCTACGATTATTCCTTTCTTTGATCGAATATCCTAAAACTGCTCAAGGTTCCTCAAGATTAGCCGAAAAGTCTCCATTATGGCTCATGACGCATTCCAAGCAGGCCTGAATGGTTACACATTCCAAACATATTTGCGCTAATAATAGGACTGACATGGGTGTTACGTCATAAGTGACGTGACAAAACAAGCAAGGTTTGCAACATTCGCTGTAAGTATCGTAGACAATTTTTCCTTACTACAGCAGTATAAATGAAGTAAAATCAAAATACGAATGATCATGAACAAGCCATACGGATCAATTCGTGACCATTCTTGACTTTTCATCAGTCGTTGAAAAAAACTGGCCGTTGTCGCAGTTTATTTTGGGCAGTTCGGGACATGCGCTAGTGGCCGTTGCCGTTGGAAACGAATTCGATCGCTGATAGCCATGCGCGGTATTTAGACGACGTCACCCATCCCAGGCGCATGTCCCACGTAATCATAACCAACCACCTGCGGATTCTGACGACATTACATCTAATAAATAATTAGTTCTAGCGCTATTTTAAGAACAGTGATCTCAGATGTGCTCTGCCTCACTAAACGGCTCGCTAGCAAAACCTGTTAAGCCCTTAACAAAAAAAAAAAGTTGAAAGAACAAGGAAAGATGGAGAATGATTGCTGACACAGGGAGGCATGAAACTCTTGCCAGACCTGAACAGGCCGAAACATCAGCTTGTGAAAGTTGCGTATAACCATAACCCTCCCACGATACCCAATCCTCACTTCCTTTTGAATAATCTTATGTATTTTTTCTTTGTTTTTACTCAGTTTATCGATTGCTCTCTCAGTTGGAAACAAATCAAATGGCATTAAAAACTGCAAAAGCGTATTTAACTTGTCATAAACAACTCCTTATAGACTGGGTGTTATTAAACACAATTCTAATGTCGTTTTCTCTTGCAGATGGCCACATCAAAAAATTTTAACGAAAACATGGTAAGATCAACCCGTCAGGACCGTGATCAATTGTGTGTTTAAAACAAAGTGCACCTGTTGCATGAATAATTGATAAAGATGGTTAACATGCCTGATGTTTTTGCATTTAAGGGGAGTAACGATGAGTCTAGTTCCTCTGATGAGGACGACAAAATTCAAGGGTAAGAAATAACCATTGAACGTAAAATTCTTACAAAAAAAGTCACAACTAAACGTTTGGAGCGATGAGTGCGGAAAATTAACTGTCTTTTTTTGTTTGATTCTTTGTCAGTGTAAAAATAAAACACTACTTTCGAACTTTCCTAATTCTTTTAGGACCTGTTTGCCGAGCATCAAACTTTTAAACCAGTTTTCAAGTTGTTCGCTATTTTTTTGTTTTTGAAATGTGAGATTTTGATTAGGAAAAGATACCGTGGAAATAAGTAACCGCTAAAACTTGAATTCTTATGAATACTTTACCGTTAAAAGACCTGGTAGGTTCAGTTTCGAAACAAGGTTCTCGTTTAGGTTTTTACTTCGTTATTAAATTCGTTAAAATGTTTTGTTTCCCCTCTCCTTTCCTTCGATATTTCTTCGTTGAATAATTTGTATTATGGAGGTATTTATGTAATGTACTCATGTAACAGTTTATGTACTGTTTCCGAGACGGAACGAAAAATAATAAATAAAATAAACTTTTCTTGAATTACCTGTGTTTGATGTCATTTAGTGACGCCACTGAACCAATGGACATTGTGATTGATGTACAGGAGCCGCCTGGTGAGGGCTACATGTACTCCCTTGAAACGGACTCGTTTTTTCATCAGGTAAAGTGCTTTTATCATCTGTAAGACAATAAATGAATCTTTTGTGATCAAACAACAGTAAAGACTCTGACAGAATTATTTCACATTAACTAGAATTAATCGTGGAAGGCTGGTTTTCAGGATCGCTTCATAAAATCTTCAGCGATCACAGCGATATACTCAAGAGGTGTAAGAATAGGATCATATGAGTTATAACTTTATACCAAAGACGATGGAACTGAATCGAAATTTGGTACAACGTGAGATTCACCACGGGTAAAATAAAAATTTAAATCATCACCATCGTTCAAGAAAGTCAAGTCAAAATGGTGACGGGATTAACACTTGGCATGACTCTTCATTGCACCTCAATAAACAATTACGAGGGCGAACGTCCTTAGTCTTAAATTATTAAAAACTCTAATTATAAAGTTCAAGAAGAATGATTTCAAACGTAGAAGATAAAATTGTGTTTATCCTTCATTCGCCACCGTTTCGCCTTCATTGTTACTTTTTGTACCACGTGATATGCCACGTGACTATAATTTTACTTTAAAGCAGAAGACCACATCACTAAAGTGGAACTCGACAACCGCTGGGCCATGAAATCCTGGTCGTAGTATTACCGGATTATCGTATTACCGGGCTCTTCAAGAAATAATAATAAAAAATGATTCCTAGTTTTTTTCACGGATGCGTCGTGGTCGTATAAACGGGATGGTCTTATAGCGAGGTAGTCGTAAGGTGGGGTTGAACTGTACTTACATTTGGGAATAGTTTCATCCCATATATATACAAGCATAAGAGCAGTCAAGTATTGTTTCTTCTCAGAGTCCAGAGAGGGGAAGGGAGGAGGAGGAGGAAGACAATGAGGGTGAAAGCCAAGCAGTGGTTGAGGGCGAGGGAGCTGCTCAGACTTGGGACCAAGAATTTGATCAGCCCGTTTGGTGAGAAACGTAAAATTAGCGTAAATTTATCAGTAAATTAACGCGTATACTATTACTTGTAAGAAAATGGTCTGGTCTGGTGCGCCAGAGTGTTCTGAGAGCGTTTGCGCGGAGGAATAACCTTTTAAAGGTACAGAGATAGAAGTATAATAAATTGAAAATTAAACACTTTCCCTTCTTCTACTCATAAGATATCGAACCTCGCCCGATGGCAACTTGTGTTTGCAAATGCTACCGTCTAGAATGCATACATTAAACCCCTTTTTTCGCTCAATTAAAACTTTTTCTTTGAAATATTCTTTTTGGGGAATTACTTAAAACGTCTGGGCAGAAGAGACAATGCTGTGGACCCCACACCCAAAACCACTTTCTACAAATTTACTCGTGTTAAAGTAAATTAAAAAAATAAACACGTAAATAAATAAAACAGAATAAAAGAAAAATGGGTGCTCTCCCTTACTCCTCTCCAAAGTCTAATATTGTACCGCTGGTGAAAGAATAAAACATTGGTAGAAGGATCGAGAACATGAAGACCCCATTTGACGAAAATAATTATATTAACACTAGTAATAACGAAGCGTCAGCGTCTCAAAATAAGTCCTTCTCTCGAATGTTAAGCTTGACATATAGCCTCTCCTCGAACACGTGCTTTTTTTTTTAGGTCTGAGAATTTAACAGTAGAATCTGAAAGAATGCGTGGTCATTACCCGCAGGTAGGTACTTTTGCTGCTTAGCCTAAGGATACAACATTCAAGGGCCTTGTGCGTGATAAAGAAGTAACAAGGCAAACATAAAACAGCCTTCCGGGCCCGTCAATTACATGGACCTTTGAGAAACAGGAACCTCTGGTCAGAATAAAGGCTGAACTTCTCTTTTGAGTCTTAACACCATGCGCCAATTTAGAACATTAAACTGGGCCTTAGACCCATTTAAACGTTGCATTTTACATGTTCCGAATTCAATTCGAGAATTAAATGTATGTGAAATGCGACGTTTGAATCAATTAAATTTCACAATAAATACAACTTTTGCCGAATTTGCGACTAAATCAGTCGAAGATTCGACTTGGGTGCGACATTTAATTTGGACGTGAATATCGTTACAGTAAAACCTCACCTTACGGCCACCTCGGTAATACGGTCACCTCGTTATTACGGCCACTATTTTTTGGCCGCCTGGCGAAAACCGCCATCTATTTTCTTGTATAAAAGGTCCTCGTTAATACGGCCAAATTTTTTTGGCCTATTGGTGACCGTGTTAACAGGGTTCCATTGTATAATTAATTATTACCCACAATTCCTGTAAATACCATGCACAGAACAGTCTTAACAAATATCGAAAAATGGCGAGAGACGAAGCAGTGTCGTTCTTGCTTCTTGAAGACAAAGTATATCAACCTTGTCCCCAGGGCTTAAAACGTGGTCGACAATACATGCATGTATACTGATTTGTATGACGTGGGGTAATTATTTATGTACAGAGAGGTGCTCGGTTTTCGACAAGTAATAACCGCTCAGTAGACATCCTAGTCTGGCAAAGTAGTTGAACCAGGCCTTGGAAAATATCCAAAAAACGTTTCAGATTCTAACTTAAATTTCATTATACTTTTTAACAGGAACAACAGGACGTTGATCCTTTGGCTATATTTTTTCTGGCCTTTTTCTTATACATGTATTTATGTCGTAATAATCCAAATAGACTGATGGAACTAGATTAAATCTTGAACACTTATTGTAATAATCAGTTTATTATAAGATTTGTATAAATAAACTTGTATTTAAAAAAATTGGATTGCTTTTATTGTACTGGAGGAACCGCTTTACCTTTACGTTGTGGCTACAGCGGGTTCACTCTTTTAAAAAGACTACAGGTGAATGTTATATCCACTGATTCAGTAATGCATCACAGGACAGGGTTTTCAGTTACTATCATTAATCCACTTAATAACAATTTGTACAATGGATGGTGTTATCCATGTCTAAAATGCTGAGGCTTGTTATGAAAAACGGTTGGTGAAAATACATAAAATCAGACTTTCTTAGCCTTCGTAGCTGACGGGATTAGCGTGGTAGTGCTGTATTGGTTTGGCGGCGGAGCCGCGAGAAGAGTGGGTGCCAGTCGATTTGAAATCCGGCCCGCCACAATTCTTGGGTATTGAAGAGTCCGCATCGACGCGTACGAGAGTTTCTAATTGGCTGAGAAGTGATAGAAAAGCCAATCAAATGATAATTAATATCTTTACTACCTGATTATCTCAAATTGAGCAAGCAAAAATAAGATTCGCGCTTGAATAAGTGTTAACGTAGGTTGCCAAAGTAGAGCAAGGGCTCGACAACTCAGGGGGTACCACTACTTCGTGACAATTTTAGTGTGTTAAGAAAATAAACCTGACTGAAGCTCCGTTCATACCAAATAAAAACTTATTTTATTAAACCTGAATGAAAATTGGGCGCAGAAAACTAAGACTGGCTTTCGCATAGCATTTAAGTAAGCTTTGAGTTGTGCTTTTATTTCCGCTAAAATTGTCGTCAACCAACATCAATTAGCTACTTTTATGAAGAAAACAATTCTGAATGTATTTCAAGGACTTAACAAAAAAGAGCGCCATCAGTGCTAGTGGTCAGTGGTCGTTCAGTGGGTGCATGCTTAGTAGAACGCTACATCGTCCACGTGACATATTATTGAATGCCTAGGCATTCGACATACCAGGTGTACAAACGTAAATTTTATCTAGTTTTTCTGAACGAATCTGAGTACTTCCGCTACGTGGTTAGTTAGTACACGCAACTGGCTTTCGGAAAAGTTTGAGACAAACCAAAATGACTTGTGCAAAACCGCTGGAAATCTTTTATCTTTTTTATTGTTCCAAAATAAAGACCTTTATAACGTTGGTGCGTGTTACGAGTACTTCTTAATTATTTTAAATCACTTTCCGTGTTTTTATTGCCTGTATGAACAACTCTCCTATAGCCACTCAAAAAAAATATTACTTAAAATAACCGCTATTACGTTTTCTAAAAATGAAAAAAACATTAATATGAAGATATATTTGCAGGGACTACTTCACTGAGTATGAAATAAAAACTTGATCAAGGTTCGCACTTGAATAAGCACAAAGTTTCAGAAAATATGTTATTTGGCGGTAATAAGCCTTGAAATGACAATAATAATAGATCACACTATCGTCTCCAGGCAGGACCCTCGACCTCTGTTTTGCTTTCAATTTGCAAACTTTCTGCTTGATCACTCACTTATGCAGTGAAACGGGTTTAACCCTTAAAGCCCCAGTATCCACATACAAATTCTCCAAACTGATCTCCATACATTTCCTTAAAGAATTAGTTGAGAGAATTTGTTCAAAGATCAAAGTATTTTTTCTTGGGTGATCATTTTATTGATTCTCATAACTTGTCTCTCTACAGTGTATGGATAATTGTAAGGAGAAAATTGATCTTGGACACTATTAGGACTTAAAGGGCTAAATTGATGCAAAAGTAAAAGAATGGCGCAAGTAGATGTGAATGATCAAGATTAGAGTGATAGACACAGATTTTGAAAAGACGACTGTGCCGCAGTTTCAGGCGGGTAGTACAAGCTCAGAAGGACAATTTTAGATTTAAACAGTAATGAGCCCACCTTTAATGCAACTAAACTGACGGAGCGAAAAATGGCAGCAATGCGTTGTAACACTCAAATTTAATCTTTCAGTTTTCTCTCCGTTTACTTGCAAAGATAGAGACCAGAATCAACTCTAACCCAACTCCTTCGATTCACCGACCTTTAGGGCCAGTTATTTAAACGGAGTTCAGCCAGTGTTTAACAAAAGGTCTTCTCAGCCATTTTCAGTTCGCCGAAGGCTTAATGTAAACACCGTGTATTGTGAAGAGTTTCATGAATGCATATGGCGAAGACTAGAACTGAAAGCATTTGTCTTTTTAAAATGAGCCACTAAAAAAGAGATCTGAAGGTCCAAAGACTTCCTAAACCGCGGGCTAAGTTAGACTTCGTTTTAATAACTGACCCTTAATATTTAACGGCCGTACAGGCTTAGGTAAGAAAACTTCGCAGCCTATGCTGCGCTTTAATATTGTTCGTTGTATAAAAGTCTAAGAATCATAAAAAAGTCTATGAAGAATTAATTAAACATTATCGTTATGTAAAGACTTGCAAATCTGTAAGTGCACGTATCTGCTTTAAGAGTCCCACTGTTTTCTGTTAACTTCACTGTATAGCAAACATCATTGTTTTAACTAACATTACGCTGTCTGAGGTCCAAAACAGATGCCAAAAAACAAGTCAAACAAAAACCTGCATGCAAGCTCGACGTGATAAATTATCATAACGCATTGCATTGAGTTGGCCAAATATGGAAGTTACCTAATATCATATTAACGCATTATCTAGTCACATGAGAGGATTTCAAACCATTCAACCGAGTTATAACAGAGGTCAGAAATTTCACATTCCTTCATACTTTCAGGATACATTTAGGCAATTTATTTCTACACAATGGAAGTTTTTTACACCTTGCTTTTTCATCAAACGTTAATACCGCTTAGTCACAAACACTGTGGGACTGTCGACCACTATTTTTCTCTATATCTGCCCGAACTTCCACATCACGTAACTACGGAAAACAAGACAAGCTAGGAACAACTGAATATGGTATTATCGAAGGGAGTCTGTCGAGCATAGCCAGAGATATCAACGTCAATCGGATAGAAGAATACTTTGCAGGAAGAAGTGAAATGGATTGAAAGGTAAGGGTAACTTTATGGATACCGAAAAACTCAAGGACTTTGATCAGTCGTTTTTCTGTTGTCATTTGATGATTATGCTGTAGATCATCCCGAGTCCTGACGCTGTTGAAAAGTTCGCTAACCAAGAAAAACACTGTTTTGACTGCAAATTGTTCTGGTATAATTACAAAGAAGCATAACAGTTAAGACTCAGATTCTTTTAGAAAGTGATCAAAAGCGATCTGAGACCCTCATCTGACTGCGTAACAAAGACTTCTTTTTCAGATACGTAGACGTCACGAATGACCGCCTACTACTGCTTGACCTAAAGTATGAAACTGTCTTCGAACCTCAACCGCAGCTGTGATTTAGAGGTTTTTCACGGTCATGGTTCCACTGGTAAACAACACTAAACGGATACACGTATTCTTCCACTACGGTTCTCAAGAGAACGGGATGTCACGGTTTAAGCCCGTTTGTTCCGTACAGAGCTTGGACATATCTATCGTGTCACGCACTACACAGCCGGAAACCTCTTCTTCGCAAGCAGACTAGAACCCATTACTGTGCCAAGTTGTTCAGAAAGAAAGGGACAAAATCAAAAGGAATAAATGTTTACATGAAACTGATAAGAGTGCCCATGCGTGCAGGCAAGTTTACCGCTGACTGAAGCACGCACCAATGCACCTTGAACATCCTTGACACAACTGAAAATCAGCAAAGCTACCTCATCGTTGGATTGAAATAGCTTCTCTTCGCTTCACGAAAGGTAAGAAAAAGTGAAATTTACGGAAATGAGAATCTCGTAAGTAGAGCCGTTGATATTTTGTAAACAAGTAGAAAAGCTCTTCAAGATAATTTACCAACACGAGAAAGCATACGTACTTTCTTAGTTGTTTCGTACAGCTGTGTGACCCCGTCTATCATGATATTCCGAACAACATCTAGAGAACATTTATCTAAGCCAAACACTTTACACGATAAAACTGGAGGGAAAGCGTATCTGTATAATTGTAGTCTACATATTTAACTTATCGTGGTCAGCCAAGTCAGTGTCATAGTGAAAAGTGTGAAACGCGATGGCCACTTTATCGACGTAGCGCCCAAAACTTCACACCGAAAATTATCCTTTTATAATATGCACGAAGTCTACAGTATCAAAAATGTCTTACGGGCGAATGCTTTCGTATCATGAGGGTCATAGAGTACTGGAAGTTTGATGTTACTTTGGAACAACTAGTAAAAGTAATTCGCAGATTGAACTACTAGCAACGAATGCCTTATCACATGTTTGCTTCAACAAATCTTGATACAAGCATAATTGTTATTTCTTTTAATAGGGAATTCATAACATACAAACTAAAGCACAGGCAGTATCATCGTTAACCATGAAGTGTACAAACAGATCGTTGAGTAAACCAAATATTTAATCCAAGTTTATCACGTATAACAAATAAACAAAGTGCGACCTTGAATCTTTCTTCGCGTAAAGAACGAAACTTAATGGAAACAGCCAAGGGCTTACATCTTATTAGGGTTTTGCTACCACCTGTAGAACTTAAACACAACACTGTCTCAACGACAAATTTGTACTTTTAACACTAAAATGATCATTTTAAGTACCCTCGGAAATAGGGTTTCCACCACTACCGCAACTTACTATGCCGCGCGATTGTCAAATTCCACCTTATTACTGAAAAAGAATTAACAGTTACACGACCATCTACGAAATTTATCAGGCATAAAATTTGATCTTCCAGAGCACACCAAGCCGGCGAGATTTGAGTGCAAAAAGAACCCTTTTCTTTGTTTAGGGATTTGATGCCTTGTGTTGGTAAAACCGAAATTACTAAATTGTTAAATAGACACAGCTGTGTCGCTGTGTCTAAGTAATCGGATAGCTAATCAAATATCAATATAATAGCTCAAATTAATTTCGCCCGGATTTATGAATAATGCGATAATCTCAAAAGAAGTGATAACAGCCCCCCCAATTAGCCTCCTCAAACAAAATAGCACTCTTCAGGCATGTCGGTCGCCTTGCGGAATTTTAAAAAAAATAACCATTCGAGGGTGAAACCTACTATTGTGACAGGCAATTAATTACTGATATCCTAAAGGTACTTACTTTGAAACACAATGCAGGAAGTAACTGACCATGTTGCGCTTGTCTGCCCACGAAGAATACAACACAGACCAGTGTTTGTGATGAGTGCGCACCGTTGTAGAGATTTGTGAACTAAGAGCAATGAAGTATTAAAATAATAGTGTGAATTTTTTTGTCTTTTCAGTCCGTATGGCGGAAACTAAACAGGTAAGACCCTTAAAATTTTAAAGAAGCTTGAATTTTCAATAATATTGTATCTAAATCATAATGTGATGTTGGGTTTTCAAGTTACAGTAATTTTGTGACTACGTTTGCACAGCAAAACAAAAACGTAATGTTATTGGCTAAACAACTCATCACCCTGTTTGTCGCCGATTACACGTATTTGCTTCGAACTGGTTCATTTGTGTGTTAAAGATTCAAAGAAAATTTATCCAAAAAATGTCTTGCACTTTCCCCAGATCACCCTGACTTCACCCCTTCCATTTGTTTGCCACTTAATTCTACAGGGTGTCATTAACCGAGTTTAGAAGAAAGCTATCTATAAAATCCTCAGCGTTTTAAGGGGGCTAAGACGTTATGAGTTATTCCAAAGTCGTTGTCAGTTCAGATCTTGCATAAAACGTTGACAATTTCTATTACTATTACTTTTAAGGATGAAAATGAAAACTCATCTGATGAGGACGACAAAAATAGGTAAGAGTAATAAATAGACAGATATAGTAGCGTTCGTTTGTCTAGCAAGTAAACTTTTAGACAATAACTGAAAAATAAAAACCTTCTTAGTGTACTTGTTTAAAAATGTGAGCCGAAATAAAAATGTTCCACTACGTTCAAAACCTTATTCGGGGCATCTAAGAAGCCAATAGACTGTGCGAGGTGTATTAATGCTCTCATATGGTCCCTTGTTGCCCTTCACCTTGGTCGCATATTAGAAACAATCGTTAAAGATAATTTCTGAATACTTTTATTGTAAAGATCACCTAAAACTGATTCTCCTGCTTTGCAGAATTCACAGCCTTCCCCTCGAACTTACACAGCTGGTCTTGCTGAAAATTACGCGATTTTCCTCTTACAATTAGTTTGCCTGGACGTAATGAATGCATAATAGTACTGAATAGGCCATTTCCGAGTTCTCCCAGGCCTCTGTTCCAAAACGAGGGTAGGTGCTCAGCCTTTGATATGGAAATCATTTTTCATTCTCATGCAAATAAAACTCATTTTCACAAGAAAGGTTGTGCACCTAGCCTCATTTTAAAAGTGAGGGTTTTTGGAACTCGGAAGTGGCCTATTCAGTATACAATCAGAGTTAACATTTCTTACCCGTATGTTGATGCCATTTCAGTGACAGTCTTCAAAGTACGGACACTAGAGAAGACAATGGGTATTCCCTGGAAAGGGAATCACTCTTTCATCAGGTGAGATCTTGAGGTTATCATCGTGAATCTCTCAACATCTGCCAAAATAAATAACTATTGCTTAGAAACATCACCTCGATCAGACTACATATGGCAATAATATGTTCCACATCTAGCAAATACCACGAAATCCTACTCTTTATAAAGTGTAATGGCATCCTTAATTAGTTCTCTATCATTTATTTTAAGAACCAAGCAGAGGAGGAGGAAGAGGAAGAAACAATGAATCAAGAAGCGCAACAAGTCACGGACCAGGAATGTGGTCCACGTGGAGCTATCTGGTAAGACAAAAACTTGTATGGAAAAAATGATAATTAAATAAAGCCCAACTTGACCGCCTATGATCAAGTAGGACTAGTATATAAACCCGGCAGTACGCGACTTGCAGGGCTCGAAAATACTCACAGACGCGGAAAATGCAAGTGGGTCAAAGGTTTAATTGCATTTTCCGCGTCTGTGAGTATTTCGAGCCCTGCCAGTCGCGTACTGCCGGGTTTATATACTACTCCTATTTGATCATAGGCGGTCAAGTTGGGCTTTATTCAATTATCATTTTTACACCAGTTGACTATTAAAAAAGGAAACACTCCATGAATTTGAATTCAGTTGTATATCATAAAGATTTAACATAATTCTGCACATGTCTTATTTCAGTGGTTTAGCTTCTCAGCTGCCCTATCACAGTTCTGCAGTCTCTCAGGTAGGTACAAAATGTCGATCACAGTGCAGTGTATAACTTTGTGGATGGTAACTAAATAATTATCGCTTTGACCCTGTGGCAAATAAGCTTTTGATTACTATATTTGTCGTTCTTCTTTTCTTTTTTGGTTGTTTTGTTTTTTGTTTATTCAATTTTAATTTGTAGCAAATCAATAAACGATGTACGGTTTCTTCACTGACTTCTTCTTTTTTAGAACCAACCAGAAAGATCTGCCCAGCTAGCAGCTGCAGGGCAAGTAAGGTAATGAACGTTAAGACACACACGTAACTGGGTTGTGCTTTATAGATGTCAGAATGTCCAGACAATATAAAAGGGGGATGGACAAAACTTTTTTTCACTTCCAGATGGACTGTGATAGTGATGCAAGATAATCAATGTAAGGAATTTAAAATAAACTTTTTTCTGTACATGAACCCTCCGCATGTTACCGAGGTGAAGGTTCACAGATGATGCCATTAGGGAACGTTTGTAATTGACCAATTCTACCACCACAATACAATGGGTCGTGAAAGTTGCATGAGCTCTAAAACACAAGGCCACATCTTCAGCAAAACAAGTTTTCAACAAAAGAAACCTGGTTATTGACGACACCTTAGCAACTCTATAATTCGATTCTCCTCGCCTACTGTTGTACATTTATCTCACTTTTAGGTCAGAAAATTTAGTGGCAAATTCGGAACGGGCGCGTGCACAGCCGCAGGTAGGTAATGAGAGGGAAATAGGGTATTAACATAGCATTACGTACGCCCCATGTATTATAGATTAATACAAGGGTATCTTGCAGTTAAAACTTATGAGACTTCCTTTTCCATACGCTTATGTAAATAAACGCGATAAACTTGGAAGAATAGAAAAGCGATTCTGAGAATTGTTTGATAGGCAGGTTCGTAAGCTTCGCAATCACGGAACTCCACTAAGCTTTGAAAACAATGTAACCTACTTTTAAAAAAACGAACGCAAAGTGCCTTGCTTTTAGCATCTAAATGCGATGGAAAAAAGCATAACGATGCAATTTTTTTTATAGAGACGTATATTAAGGCGAACTTAAAGGCCACGAAAGCCAAGTTAAACTTGCTACGCTATAAACAGGAAAATGATATCATGATGCGTTGCAAGACCATTTTTATTCTTGGTAGAATACATTTCTTGCTAACTTAGCTGTCGTGTATTAATCTGATGAAGTAATGGTACAACACTATAGCGTGACCTCTCGTTCGAGGCATCTACATCGAGGGGACAGCCTTTCTAGTCTTAGCCTCGGTACCAGAGGTTTTTATCTCGTGCGTCGTAGATGTTTCGGGGCCGGCCGCAGGCCGAACACACGAGCAGCGCATTTAAAGTCCCTGGCACCCAGGGTATTTCAGTCTTGACAGACCACGCAAATGTCCCTATAACATACACATTATTCAAAGAACGCCGGACGTATACTTTTTTACAGTCCTAACGGTATTTCGACTTTCTGCTGACAAAAACACCTAACTGTCTTAAGCAACTGGTGTAACTGACAAATATAAGAGAAGATAACTAACCTAGAGTTATCACACCCCAAGTATTGGACGTGTGACAATTTAAGGAACATACAATACAATAACCTTTATTTAACGTGGTCAATGTTCTTAGCTAATTAGCTACTTTACAGACATGCCACGAAGATGTACGACATTTTATTGTAAAATGTACATTTTTACTTTTCGGGTATTTTTTCAAGTCTAACTTAAACTTTATCTTCCACAGCACCACGAGGAACCTGGTCCCATGGCAGTAATAACGCTTGTACTTGTCTTGTATTCATTAATTGCTATGTAGGCATTATTTAAATAAAAGTTGTGTTTAAATCATGCTGTTTGGTTTAATTGTCCTGACAAAACCATACCCTTCAGTTCACTTTAATGCAACAAAGGAGACTGGGGCGAGAACAGAGAAGGCGTTCATTCTTGAACAAACCTCAGGCCACACTCTGAGTATCAAAAAGCTGGACGGTACTATCCACTAAAATATAAATATATTTCTTAGTGGATTACACAATTGGATATCCTTTGTTAACCATTATAAACAAAATTTGCGAACGTCATACGTGCGTAAACAGAAAAAGAGGCAATGTATGAAGTGTCACGCTTTAACGTAGAAATTAAAACTCACGCAACTTTAACGTTTACACGCGACACTTCATACATTAGGAAAGTTAAGCAAAGACATTTTTGAGGAGGACGTCAACCGGACATAAGGTCTTTTCCTTTACAATATGCCTGGCCCCAGTTGTTCAAAAGGCGGGTAGCGCTATCCACCGGATATATCGTTATTCAGTGGATAGTGCAACTGGTTTTTCCTAATACTTAGCCATTGGATAGAGATTTATCCGATGGATAGCGCTATCCATTTTTACAACAACTGGGGCCAGGACGCTACCACTGAAATTTGTAGTGGTAAGCGTCTTTATTCTTGTAGGACAATTTTGCCGAAAATTTGGGCAAAACCACGGCCCGAGAATGAAAAAGGTCTACTTCTGGTTAACGTGCGTCGCCTAAGAACGTCTCCCTACTGCCTCCATTTTATCAACACGCGTAAAAATCTACGTGCGTATGCACGTTACAATTACGCGACAATGGAAATCCACATTAAAAGAAGGACTTTCGCTCCGAATACTTGAACAATTTGTTGCGAAACAGGAGTTACACATACCATACCGCCCCATACCGCATGCGTGCTACTAGTTGGCTTTGTTATTTTCAACCACTTTCTGCTAATGTTAACTTTCTCATGACTTGATTTAACGTTGTATAAACTCTGAGTCTCAGAGTTAGCTGTTTTGTGTTAAAGTCTAATTTTAAGAAAAAACAGCTACAATAGCCGTAGCATTTGTTGAAATGCCTGTCAGGTTACACCCCACGCAATATTGATTCACGTCGCAATATTGATTCACGTATTACTCCATTTGCAAAAATAAAACAAAACAAAACAAAAACATGCGACTCTCAACACCAGGGAAGGAGAGGTGAAGAACAGAGAAAGATAAGACAAGACGATTGTGAACTGAGGTATGAAATGAAAAATCCTCAGCTTTCGTCTAGTGTTTCAACAAAATTTGAAGAGTACTGTTGCAGTCCACCGCCGATAACACTTGCGATCTTTACGTTAAATGAAGGGGTAAACACGGTAATCCATTACAGGTTGCGGTCCAGTACTTTTTCCCCATAAAAATCATACATTCCAAGACCAATATATTTCAATGATAATCGATAATGGTCAAATTATGATCTCGTGCACTGTTTCCTCCTTGTTTAGATAATAGCGTACCGTTAAAAACAAGAGAGTTACTTGCAAGCAGGCTTTTTGCGACACTTTTCGACACAACGTAAAAAGTAAGGATTTAGTAGAACTGCTAAGGATGGCCGCAAAAGGCCTAGCCTGCTACACAACCGTTTTTAGTGTCGTCACGCAACGTTCCTCCCCACTAACGGCTGCTGAAAATCGAACTACATTCCTTTCCCGCGATTTGCCAATTAGAATTCAGCTCCCATTTTCTGGAAGGTGTTCGCGCCACGTTTGCGGTATGGTGACTCCTCCAATCACAGCTTTGCTTTTATCGTTGCCCCATGTTTGAATGACAGAACAAGCAAAACTTTTGTCGCGTGAAAACAAGCAGTCAACTAGAGTGGTGTTGTTGTAGTCGAATCCTTTCAAAATTTTTTAGATAAGCAGCAACAGCAAGCAAGTCGAGCAAATATGATGCACAACATGGATGTGCTTATAAAGTTGCCGGGTATAGTTTCGGGAAATCGCTTATCGATAATTTAAAAGATTGCTTTTGTTTGAATCAGACATGTACACCAACACAATGAGCACATCCGGCACATGAAATTCATCATACATATGCACGTAAAAAAAAAAACCGATCCTGATAAGGGTCTTGTAGGCCTATCAAACCCTTTTTTTTTCACTTGGAATTTTGTTAACCACTTAAAACAACTTTTATGCAAATAACCTTTTCGTTGCTTGCAGACACAGAGCCCATCAAAATTCAGCGACGATGGATTGATTTGTGGAAAACTTAGAAGCGTGTTCGCTCCTAGCGCCCTGCGGCTCACGTATTGTCAAGTTTCTCATACATGTTTGGTTTGTTCGTTAGACCACAAACACAAAGGGAAACCAATGTGGTTCGATTTTCCGCAGCCGTTAGTGGGGAGGAGCGTTGGGTGACGACACTAAAAACGGCTGTGTAGCAGACTACAAAAGGCCAAACGCTTTAATTGAATTGCACCTTATATGGACAGGCTGATAGAGTTGTTAAGAGTTCCCAAATCGCCCCCTTTTTAGCAGACGTCTTTCAATTCCAAGAAAACCTTGAGCGGAAAGCAAAACTCGGTAATACCGGATGAAGCAACACCGACTGACCTTCCTAGCCACCATAAACCGCGCCCACTACTACAGAAGTTCACAGTAACGATATTCCTTCCTTGGTATCCAGCATCCCGAATAGAAACGAAGAAGGTTTATGTGACACCTGCTGGCACTTGTCTATTACGAGACTATCAGAGCCATGCAGACAATCTACAGGAACGAAGCTCACAAAAAACTTTGCTTCACCATGCACATAAATTGTCCTCGTCTTCTCCGTCGGTAGAGTAAGGTCGATTAAAGACAGTACGCGTACGAGTGAGGAAGTACTTACAACACCAAAAAGACCAGAAAAAAAGTTACCATTACAAAGTTTGGTGTCTCAAAGGTTTCTAACTATTGAATTCACGCCGGAAACGAATTCACTGCAGATAATTATGTTTTAATCAATTTCTCGTAAAATGTGGTAGAAGATATATATTAGCTTGTAAGCTACTCTAAAAATTCGAGAATAAATTAAGTTCATGTTATATTGTTATGTTATGTTATGTAGTAAGTAGCAATAATTCCTGAACTCGGCTAAATATGTAACATATCAATGCAAGTCATTGTTTTTACGTTCTCAGTCGCTAACTGAGTAGTTAGAGCCAAACGGAGAGGATCTTTTGCTGGACTTCGAAGCAGTACTAGACAGTATGGACGCCTTGCGAGCCTATTTCGTTAACAGCTTTCCACTTTGTCCCATGATTCCCTGCAAGCTTCGACAATCGCTTATTGAGCGCATGAAGTTTGGCTCGAGGATATCAGACAAATCAAAAGACAAACTAAGCAACAGCGGTAAGTAAAGAACCTCAAAGAGAAGACACCCATACTTTTTAGATTTCACTTACTGCGGGCTGCGCCATGCCTTGTGATTCAGAAAAGAAGAGAATATAATCAATGTTACACTTTCACTTCGTACACAACAGGTTGTTTGAAAGTAATCGCTCCTTGTGTGCGTATAAAAATTGTTAAAATCAACATGGAATTAGAACAACAAATACAGATACAGAAAGGACAACATTTGGAAGTGGGGTTTACTAGATCATGACATAATCTAGGACTCTTAAACGGTTCAAAAGTAGCCGCATGTCATTGTACTAAGTGTCTAATACTGACTGAATTCAAGACGATTTACGATAGTAAGGTACAATTTTGCGGCTATCGAGTAACGCAACCTTCGCACTAATTAAGCTGTTTTTAATCAGTCGATAAGTAAGGAGATAAATGTTTCCACTACGCACATAATGCCTAATGTGAGCAGATAAGTGATCCTTTCGATTCGTCTTATCATGTAGACTCACAATGGCGGCGTAAACAATCACGATGATTCCGCTCCACTGATGCAAGAGTACATAACGTAAAGCTCCCGCCCACATTCAAAAGCCACGCGACATTTCTTTACTTGACTGATTAAGAGGTATTATAATAATATTGACGGAACTTTAGATAAACACCAGAGCCACTTGACACACGTTTTAAATAAACGCTCGACAACACAGACCACATACTGCTATTTGTAGATTGAAAACATCGACTTTGACGCAATAGTTAGCTCACTGGTAGACTGTTCACAATCCTCTATTTTTCCATAAGATCATCGAGATCGAGCGCTTTGCGTTACGGGCTGCCATCTTGCATGAAAAAACCGCCCCCGTCCCCTAAGTAGTTTTGACACTTATGCAAGATGGCAGCCTGTAACGCAAGGCGCTCGATCTCGACGATCTTACGGAAAAATAGAGGACTGTGAACAGTCTAGGTCACAGGCAGCAGAGGAGTTATTTGTGCCCTTGATTACAGTTAAATTTTTCAGCTAATAGCGCGATGCGCCTTTGTTTGGATGAAACCGTCAAACGATCTTGTTGCTGATGTAAAATATAATCATTACGCAAGTTCATATTCGATTCTAAAGTAAACAAAGGCGTATCGCGCTATGAGCCAAACAATTTAACTATAATCAAGGACACAAATAACTCCTCTGTTCCCTGTGGTTAGATCACACAGATTACCGTCAAGTTACGTTTCAAATTAAGCCAATCTCAGCTGGCTTTCCAGACGTATCGTCCTATTCAAAACAAAGAACATTACATGGGAACAAAGCGCGTAAGAAAAAGGAAATATTTTAAAAAGCTAAAAACAAAAAAAATTACTTTACACCTGTCTCTGAAGTTGACATTAGCGGAAGTTCGAGTATGTCAAAGACAATTAATAGTAAATAGTTCAGTGCCCACAACTTTAGAAAACCAAATACCTTGGAAAATACATCAACGTTGTGCGTCAACATTTACTGTGCTACTACTAAAACTCTACTGGAAAAGTGTTTCATCCATGTTTAAAGAGTTTACTTAATAAACTTTTTCTTTTTCAAGCCTTATGAAAAAAACATTATCATTTATTGAGCAACGTCGGCTTGGCATGAAAAAATGGCTTAGAGCGAGGTTTTGTTAAAAACTAGCTTAAGTCATATTTAATAACTGGCCCTTACCGTTCACGGTTTACTGACCAAGCTCTCAGTAATTTCTCATACGCACATATCGTGTCTCTAATTCACGCACGCTACAGACTTGCCACGAATTACTTCCACCAATGTTAAATCTTAGATAACTAAGATAAAATAATGTTGAAATCAAGCACTAACAACGGACAAACTATTTAAGGAGTATAGGAAGTAGGTTCAGGAATTGAATGCCCCCCACACAACGCTCGTATTTAAAATACCAGGAAGTCACGTCAGTTCATTCCAATAAGACAAATACACTCTTTTCTTTCATAAGAATGTTGTATTTCAGGCGCTGGCTGAATACTCTTATTTTTCTGCCGATTTTTGGCTTGTACAATTCTTGAGTTATAGCTTTTGACATTTCCATTTAAGAATGTATTGGGCTATACACTGCAGTTAATGCACGTTTTTTCGTTCTGATGGCTAAATTTGCCGTTAAGGGAAAGGAATAATTTTACGGTTAAGTTAAAAACGTATAATTGTATTGTGAACGGGCTGTGTCTTGGCATTCGCGAAAATGTTACAAACTTGCCGTTGGAAAGAAAAAATAGGTAGTAAAATTTCAACGTGTACTAACTGGTATTCAAAGATGTGCGAGAAAAATTTTACTTCTGGAACAGCAGTTGTGATTCTTTTATGTCCCCTAAGAAGTGACAAGCCGGCGGACGCGGGTGAATGAGAAAAAGCGCGGTTTGAAACAGGGACGATGAGGCGAAACAAGTGGTTGTTTATAGGCAAAATACCAGCGACCACCGGTATTTCTCTGTCGTGTATATACGTCCAGTATAAATAAATAAACTTTTTACCGGCAAGGACTGCGCAATAAATGGCCTGAAATGTACATCATGGAATGTAAAACCAATCTAGAACGACTGCTGTAACTATGCGAAAGGCAATTTTCACTTCATTTTAAGAAATTCATATCAAACTTCATTCCAAAACTTTGCTCTGAGTTCTTAGAGAGATATTTGTTTGATACGAAGATGTGAATTTTTCATTTGCAAAAAAAATTCCTCTCTCACGTTAAGTTCCTTAACGATTAAAGACGCGTTACTGGTAATACTAGAAAGCCCTGACAAAGCCCTATCAATCGGTTTATCGACTGCTCACTCAGATGGAAAAAAATCGAAAGGAGCGTATCTACCTCTTCATAAATAACTCTTAATGGAACAATATAAAATGAAACAATATATTGAACAAATGGAACAATATATTCACAATAAAATTTTTGAATGAACTATCATCACAACAGGTCAACAGATGGTAGACCATCTTAACAAATTTGCTAATACATGTCTGAAAGACATCTCTTATGATATCGATGACGCGATAAAAGATCTTTCGGATGTTCTTTGCAGTGTTGCTGAAGCCACGTTACCTGTTAAATCAGGTTTTACCTGTGTTGAAAAAAATCCAAAAATTCCCGGAAAAAGAAAAAGAAGTGGTTTGATAAATCTTCTTTCGAAGTTCGAAAAGAGAAGTACTGCGCTTTGGAAAAGTAACTTCGAGATTTCCCTCTGATCCCAATGTGTGAGGTACATTTTTTGTAATAAAGAAAGCTTTTAAGAAATTAGGAAAAACGAAGAAAAGATCTTTTAAAGAATTCTTACTTCAAAAAATTGCTTCTTTTGAGTCTGACAATCCTAAGGATTTCTGGGAATGGTAAACGAATTAAGACAAAAATCAGCCAACCAAATATCAGACAAAGTCGATGCAGACGAATGGTTCACCTATTTTTGAAAACTCAATATAATTTAATAAATAACAACCAAATTGGCTTCCGAAAAGGCTATAGGACGTCTGACCACGTTTTTGTTCTGAAGTCCCTAAATATTGATCTTTATACGAAAAATGATAAAAAGGTATACGCCTGCTTTGACGACTTTCAAAAGACCTATGACACAAATTGGAGAAGTGGCCTTTTCTATAAGCTAATGAAATATGGATTTTCTCAAAAGATTGTACTTCTACTGAAAAGCATGTATGACAGAGTTGTTTCAACGGTAAAAGTAAAAAGCGAGCTAACGGGGACGTTTATTCCTTTAGTAGGAGATACGACAGGGTTGTAACCTCAGTCCAACATTATTTAACATATTGTTGATCTATTTGACTCCACTTGTGATCCCACGATCATGGGAGAATACAAAATCAATTGTATACTATATGCAGAGCCACTGAATCTGGGCGCTACAAGAAGATACCCAGAGTTGGGAGACTTTGCCCCCTTTGTAATAAATCCGAAATTGGTAATGAATTCCACTATTTGTTGAAATGTACTCACTCATCACTTTCTCATATATGGGTATCTTCTTGGAGAGCCCATACTCGAACAGTAATTTTACGCATATGTCTTGTAAGGCACTATTTCTATATATCATGTCTACGTGCGATCAAAACATCATAAATCTTAATGCCTCTTTATCTTATATTGAAAATATTCTAAATTGTTATAAATCCGAACTCTAATTTAACTTTCTTACCATGAGTAGAAAAGAAGCCGTACATAGCCAAGTAATTTTTCTATTTATGTTAATTTTCAATATATAGTTGCTATTCCTTTCTTTCTTTCTTAACTTTTATTTTACTTTGTTTCATTTATAATTTGATTGTTTTGGTACTGAAATCTTCATGTCGAAGATAAAGTCAATAAAGTTGTTGTCGTTGTTATCTTAATAGACTGGGTGTTGTAAAACGCAATTGTAATGTCGTTTTCTCTTGCAGATGGCCACATCAAAAACGTTTACCGAAAGCATGGTAAGATTAACCCATCAGGACATCAGTTGTGTGTTTTAAGCAAAAGTGCACCTGTTGCACAAATAACTTGCGTGAAATGACTTACATGCCTGATGTTTTTACATTTAAGGAAGGGCACGATGAATCAAGTTCCTCTGATGAGGACGACAAAAATCAGAGGTAATAAAAAAGCATTGAACGTAAAATTCTTCCAAAAAAGTCACAAAACGTTTGGAGCAATGAATGCGGAAAATTAACTATCTTTCTTTTATTTGATTCTTGTCAGTGTAAAATAATAAGCGTTCGAACGTTTCTGATTCTTCTAGGATATAAAAGATATCAACTAATTTTCAAGTTGTTCGCTATTTCTTTTGTTATGAAATAAGACATTTTGATTAGGGAAGACAAGATACCGTGGAAATAAAGAAGCGCTAAAACTTAAATTCTACTGAATGCTACATTGCTAAAAGACCTGGGAGGTTCAGTTTGGAAACGAGATTCTCGTTTAGGTTTTGCCGCTATATTAAATTCGTTAAAAAACCTCGTTTCCCTTCTCCTTCCCTTCGTTGTTTCTTCGTTAAATGATTTGTATTAAAGAAGTATTCATGAAATGTAATCATGCAAAACGTTTTGTACTGTTTCCGAGATGGATGCTTTCAAAACATGGACGAACGTCTTGCAGGAAGTCAACAAAAGTTTTCTCGTGGTACGAAAAATAATAAAAGGAAATAAACTATTCTTGAATTCTCTTTACTTGTGTTTGATGTAATTTAGTGACGCCACTGAACCCATGGACATTGATCTTGCCGTACAGGAGCCGCCTTGTGAGGGCTACATGTACTCCCTTGAAACGGAGACGTTTTTCCAACAGGTAAGTTGCTTTTATTATCTGTAAGCCAACTAATAAATAGTTTGTGATCTATATCAGTTAAACAGCAGTAAACTCTATGACAGGATTAATCCACTTTAACTAAAATTAATCGTGGAAAGCGGGTTTTCAGGATCGCTAAATAAAATCTTCAGCGATGACAGCTGAAGAGGTGTAAGAATAGGATTATATGAGTTACAACTTTGCCAAAGACGAATGAAGTGAATCGAAATTTGGTACGACGTGAGATTCACCTCCTAAACTCCCGGATAAAATAAACATTTAAATCATCACCATCGTTTCACTAAGTCAAGTCAAAATCATCAACAAAATGGTGACGGGATTAACACTTGGCATGACCGTTTATTGCAACTCAATAAACAATTACGAGGGCAAATTTCCTTAGTCTTAAATTATTCAAAACTTTAATGGTAAAGTTCAAGAAGAATGATTTCAAGCGTAGAAGGTAAAATTGTGTTTATCCTTCATTCGCCACCGTTTCACCTTCATTGTTAC
The DNA here is from genome assembly GCA_038088405.1 of Porites divaricata. Lineage (NCBI taxonomy): Eukaryota > Metazoa > Cnidaria > Anthozoa > Scleractinia > Poritidae > Porites > Porites divaricata. The sequence goes on from JBBMOI010000009.1 coordinate 1,632,068, forward strand.
TTTTTGTACCACGTGATATGCCACGTGACTATAATTTTACTTTAAAGCAGAAGACCACATCACTTAAGTGGAACTCGACAACCGCTGGGCCATGAAATCCTGGTCGTAGTATTACTGGATTATCGTATTACCGGGCTCTTCAAGAAATAATAAAAAATGATACCTAGTTTTTTTCACGGATGCGTCGTGGTCGTATACAGCTATTTCGAGAAGGTTGTGACTAGAATGGTTACCCCAAAGTCAGATTGTCATCTTCGCTCAACATACATGATAGGAGTCATAACTTAAAGTAGTAAATAAGAAAAGAAAGAAAACAGAAGAAAACAGTAAGTAGTTCGTTGGACTTGAACCCGTGTAATTTGATATATAATCCACATCCGTATTCACTACACCATCAAGGGCTAACTGCCGAGACCAGTTAATTTTAACGTACTTTACATGGCGTTGATCATTACATTATTGAAAGTTAACCGTTTTTAAAACTGCGCTAACCCTAATCACTGTACTTCGGTGCTAAACCCTGTATCCAACTCTTTTCCTTGCACATTTGTCTTTTACTCTGATTTCCCCACTTTTTAAATTCGCATAGCGTGGAGTAGAGTATAGCGTTGTGTAATAAACATAAGGTGTCCAACCCGATTTTGAGATATCCATTCTAGTCATAACCATTTCGAGAAAGGTTGTCGGAAACAATGTGCACGCGACAATCCCGAAAGGTAATATGGGATATGATCGATACACTGTTCCTGACGACTGTAGCTGTCGACCCTACTTTTGTTGCTTTCCGTTAGAACTCGCAAACACATTTTCATGGCCTTTCGTGTCAATTCTTTCAAATTTCTCTGAAGAACAGTGAACTCAAAACCACCCACAATGCCTTTCGGGATTGTCGCGTGCACTTTTTCCGACAACCTTTCTCGAAATAGCTGTAAACGGCATGGTCTTATAGCGAGGAAGTCGTAAGGTGGGGTTGAACTGTACTTACATTTGGAGATAGTTTCATCCCGTATATGTACAAGCATAAGAGCAGTCAAGTATTGTTTCTTCTCAGAGTCTAGAGAGGGGAAGGGAGGAGGAGGAAGACAATGAGGGTGAAAGCCAAGCAGTGGTTGAGGGCGAGGGAGCTGTTCAGACTTGGGACCAAGAATTTGATCAGCCCGTTTGGTGAGAAACGTAAACGTTAGCGTAAATTTATCAGTAAATTAACGCGTATACTTGTAAGAAAATGGTCTGGTCTGGTGCGCCAGAGTGTTCTGAGAGCGTTTGCGCGGAGGAATAACCTTTTAAAGGTATAGAGATAGAAGTATCGTAAATTGAAAATTAAACACTTTCCCTTCTACTCATAAGATATCGAACCTCGCCCGATGGCAACTTGTGTTTGCAAATGCTACAGTCTAAAATGCATACACTAAACCCCTTTTTTCGCTCAATTAAAACTTTTTCTTTGAAATATTCTTTTTGGGGAATTTCTTAAAACGTCTGGACAGAAGAGACAATGCTGTGGACCCCACACCCAAAACCACCTTCTACAAATTTATTCGTGTTAAAGTAAATTAAAAAAATAAACACGTAAATAAATAAAACAGAATAAAAGAAAAATGGGTGCTCTCCCTTGCTCCTCTCCAACGTGCAATATTGTACCGCTGGTGAACGAATAAAACATTGGTAGGAGGATCGAGAACACGAAGACCCCATTTGACGAAAATAATTATATCAATACTAGTAATAATGACGCTTCAGCGTCTCAAAATAAGTTCTTGGGCGAACTTGCTCCTCTCGAACGTTAAGCTTGATATATAGCCTCTCCACGACCACGTGCCTTTTTTTTTAGGTCTGAGAATTTAACAGTAGAATCTGAAAGAATGCGTGGTCATTATCCGCAGGTAGGTACTTTGCTGCTTAGCCTAATGATACAACATTCAAGGGCCTTGTGTGTAAAAAAGAAGTTGTGTAGCCGTCCTGTTTTGAACTCAAATACCGTGGTCACGGGTCCTTTTCTCGAAAGCATCGCTAACTTTCCGTGCCCGAGGCGATATCCGAACAATGGTAGTGTGAGTCTTAGCCCTTAACAAGTTCATTTTGATACTTTATCTAATAATTTTCAAAAACATTAAAACCTTGATTTTGAATGTAAACACGGCATAAAATAAAACAGCCTTCCGGGCCCGTCAAATACCAGGACCCTCGAGAAACGGATAAACGCTAAATTCTCTTTTGGGCCTTCAGGCCATACGCCAATTTAGAGCAACGAAACTGCGCTTTAGGCCCGTTTAAACATCGCATTTCACATCTGCTGGACTGTTCACAGTCCCCTATTTTTCCGTATCGAGGGCTTGGCGTTACGGGGGACCATCTTGGAGGAGTGCCAAATCTACTTAGGGGATGGGGGACGGTTTAAAAGGAAGCTAGAAATATATTTTTCCGCCTCCCTTCCCCCACGGCTATAAGTCCCGCCCCATCGGTACACAAGTGTAAAATCAAGATGGCTGCCCGTAACGCAAAGCCCTCGATCTCGACGATCTGTGAACAGTTTACACATGTGCTGAATTCAAATCGAGAATCAAATGCATGTGAAATGCAACGTTTGAATAAATTTAATTCGACGAAAATCAATCAAATCAATTGAATTAAATTGAACTAAATTCGCCGAATCTGCGACTAAAACAATGCTGAATATTTCTATTGAGGTTCGACATTTGATTCAGACGTCTTCACATGTGTCACAAATAATTAATTATTACCCACAATTTGCCGGGATTTCATGCACAGAAGAGGCTAAACCACGCTCAAAAAATGGCGGGAGGTGAAGCAATGTGTTGTTCTTGCTTTTTGAAGACAAAATATATCAACCTCGTCCCCACGTCTTAAAACGAGGTTGACAATATATTTGTACGACGTGAGGAAATAATTTTTGTAGACACGGAAGTGTTCGGTTTTCGACCAGTTAGCATCAGCGAAATAAGGCTCAGTAGACATCCTGCTCTAGCAAAGTAGTTGAACCAGGCCTTGGAAAATTTCAAAAAGACGTTTTTAGGTTCTAACTTAAATTTCATTATACTTTTTAACAGGAGCAAGAGGAGATTAATCCTTTGGCTGTGTATATTCTAGCAGTTTTCATATACTTATGTAATAATCAATATATAAGATTTGTGTAAATAAACTTGTATTTTAATAATTTTGCCTACTTTTATTGTGATGGTGGAACCTCCTTTACTTTGTGGCCAGAGAGGGTTCTTTAAAAAGACCGCGAACATCTTAATCATTGGCGATGCAACATTCCTGTAACAATTTTGATCAAAGAAAAAAAAACCCTGGCTTTGTTTCCTTAGCTAGAGGTGAATGTTATAACCACTGATCTAGTGCGCGACAGGACAGTGTACTCAATTATTATCGCTAATCCACTTAACGATTATTTGTAACCAGTCAAAAGTACCAAAATTAAAAAATAACCCATATACTTTTTCTAAAAAATAGTACAAAACATTAATATGAAGATATATTTGCACGTACTAATTGTTTGAGTATGAAATAAAAACTTGATTAAGGTTCACAACTGAATATGCAGAAAGTTCCAAAAGATATATTAGCTGGTGGGAATAAGCCCTGCTTTCAATTTGCAAACTTTCTGCTTGATCACTCACTTATGCAGTGAAACGGGTTTAAATTGACGAAAAGGTAAAAGAATGGCGCAGATAAATACGCAAGATCAAGATCACAGTGACAGACACAGATTTAGACTGCACCGCAATTTCGGGAAAATGACAGTAATACGTTGTAACAATAGAAATTTTATCTTTCAATAGATATAGATCAAAATCAACTCCAACAATTCACTGATTCGGCCGCGCAGATATATAGTCTGCAAACTTTACAGCTCATGGTTGTATAAAAGTGTAAAAATCATTCGGATCAAAACGACTATTAATATTTATTTTAACTGTTCTTTTTTAAGTTGAGTTGCAAATCTGTAAGTACATGAATCTGTTGAGAGTTGCACTGTTACCTGTTAATTTCACTGTAAACTAAACTTTATTAGTAAAATCCAACTAGTGATCTATTATCAATGCTGCGTTCTGATTGGTTGAGCTACTACTAGGCTATATGTTATAGCCCACTAGTAGCGAAAGCGCCGGCTTTTTGGCGGCAAAAAAAGGATTTAGGTCTAGCTTTAACCAGCTAAAGTTGTTTTGCTCGATACTTTTCAACCTCGTTCCCAGGGTTTTCTCCTACCCGCCCTACGGAGCGAGAGGGAGAGAGACCCTGGAAAACGCTGGTCACGTGGCTCCAGAACAAAATTAATTCTGAGGGAGGAGTCCCTTGTCTCACATTTTTTGTGTCTGGTTTATTCGCAACGTTCCCGCAGTGATCGCAACAGCAAGATAGATTTGCCAACCCTACTACAACTATAACTGAAACTAACGGAAATTTCTGCCTAAACCAAACTATCAGATAAACAAGTGAATTACCAGAGAAGGAATAAAAAACAAGCATTGTCGCCGGTTAAAGACCGTTTAACCGATGACACCAATCGCTAAAAATCTAGGATCTTGAGTTATACACAAGCGAGTTAATTTTTTGAAGGTAAAATCCCTGTATGTTGAACTTCTATATTAAAAGTTTCAATGTTTGTCTGACAGCGGCTGGTAATCGGGCCAAATAAACCTACACCATTTGCGGTCTTAGCGGTTCGGTGTGACAAAATCCCGGGACAAAACATGGCAGTTACATTGAGAGCAAGGAATTCAGTTAACACATTTACGATCAAAGTAATTTATTAGATCTCGTGACTTCACGGAAAGCTATAGCCTAAAATGTCGGCATTTTCCACCCCCTAACCTTTCCAGGTGATCTGTGACGTCATTGCAGGGGCCTGGGGAAAGAAATTTTAATGCCGTATTCCATAAACCAACGCGCGCACCAATTCAATTCAATTCAATCTGTTCCCGTCAGCTTTGGTTTATGGGATACGGCATTAAAATTTCTTTCCCCAGGCCCCCGAAGTGACGTCACAGATCACCTGGTTGTTATGATGCGGCAAAAGAAAAGGAGTTTGTCTAATGGTCGTGGATCGTGGGTACAAGTCGTGGGTCGTGGGTGTGGGTAATGTTTAAAAACAGGAGCCTATAACCTGTTAAAAACTAATTTTTAATCATAATTAATAATTAACAATGTTACTACTTTTTTTAAAAATATTAATAATTTAATTACAATATTACAAGTTTTCGAATTTTTAACTACTCGATAACTAATAACATAACGAAACGAACATAACACAATGTATGAAAATGGGTGGGGATGGGTAAAGGCAGGAATCCATTGGAGCTATTTTCAGGACTGGTGTAATCTCTTGATAATATTTTGAGAAATTTTCTTTGGTCAAACGCTTGAACAACACGCACACAAGTTAACTTAGAATAAGTGTTGACTGGCCAAACACGACTCATAAGCTCGCGACAATGTGAAACGTGACCTTGAGAGTTAGCTTGAACGGGAGTTTTTTTTCCCTTTTTCCTCTCTCACGCGAAGGTTACTTGCACTTTACAGTGCATGTAGCATTCTAAACTTCAGTTGACTGAGTAAATCTTGTTTTTGCCGCACCACACAGGCTTTCCGCTTACATTAATTAAGAGGTCATGAAGCTGGTTTGTTACATGCAAACTGACTAATCATTTCCCGTAGTTTATGCTTCTGTAGGTGTCCCTGATAGGATTTGATCTCAGCTGCACTTGCAAAGTTTTTTAATTTTCTTTGACCTCTGTTTCATACGGCTACACAAAGATTTTAGTTTCTTTGATTTTCTCCGTAATGCCTGGATCTGAATAACTACATGCATGCATGTGAGTTTATTTGTCCGTGAATGTGGTTATTTCCTGCTATGTCAGTAAATGACAGTATGACGCTGGGCCCAGCTCTTAGGTGTTGTTTGCACGATGTCGAATTTTCACGGACAGTAAGATCTTCAGATTTGAGTTGTACGCTGTAACTTGAACTAAAGCTACATCATGTACGGAGAATTATGCTATGCATCAGCCAAGATCATTCTCTAAGCGCTGATGTAGTCCATTTAATTTTTTCTTGAGATAAGTGAATTTTTGGACTGGAGCGCGATGATTTGTATTTCCTTCGTAGGTATTCTCTTTTGTTTTTGCTCAACAGTGTATGCGACTGTTCTAAATTCTTAAGCAAGACTGCAGTTTCGGAACTATAGCGTTCCTCGTTTCTTCACTTTTTCGGATATTTAAATGGGAGAGCTAGCCTCATCGTATAACTTATAATATGGGAAACTTCCCGGTACTGAGACAATCCGTTCTCATTGTTGTTCGCGTTTTTAGTGACGTTCTTGCAAGACCCTTTGAAAGCGTTTTTGACCAGTTTATAGTGGAGACAAAGTTTGACAGCTTTCCTATGTTAACTTTATATTTGAAGACAAAAATTAGTTCAACGTTATTTCTTTTTCTTTTCAACTGCTCCTGTACCCACCGCCACTCCCTGCGCTGGCGGTCGACGATCCCTTGTAGAATAACAGAGTAGGGGAAGTGTTGTATAATTTTCATACATTGTGTTATGTTCGTTTTGTTATCGAGTAGTTAAAAAAATCAAAAACTTGTAATGTTGTAAATTATTAATATTTAACAAAACTTAGTAACATTGTTAATTGTGATTAAAAATTAGTTTTTAAACATTACCCACACCCACACCCGCGACCCACGACTTGTACCCACGACCCACGACCATTAGACAAACTCGAGAAAAGTGGTAAATAGATCAAAGATAAAAATAATTATATACCAACGCTACATGGAAGACAACAGGAAATAGTATAAACAGAGACAAAACAGACAACATAACCTACCAAGCGAAAGACTCTTGATTATGGTCCATATGAAAACTTTATTTAAAAACACATGTGGCTCAGTGATTTGTAAAAATCCTCTAAAGCATACCTAAACATCCAGAAAATTAACAAGGAACTATAAACGGTTGGCAGTCGTGCAAGCCACTCATATTTTGTAACAAAGAAGCTTACGGCAATCCTGATAATTAAAAACGAGGACCAAGAAAAAACTGCAAAAACACAGAGCCTTAGTTAAAAATATTTTCTTTCAAGATTCTCTTTACCTCTTTCGATTTGAACAATAGCTAACAATCAGCCTGACTGTCCGGGCCGCGTATTCTCTCTTCCTGTTACTTCGAGGTCGGTGAGGACAGCGACGTTTAATACGTTTTTTCGGCGCCCTCCATAATAGTAGTATTGAAAACACATACAGATGCTGCACATTTGTTTTCTTAATTGGCGTCCACAACATAGACGTGGCAATTCAAATCTAGTGCGTTTCGGTATGAATACTACTACCAGGATACCGAAATTATTTTTGACTGTACAAACGGTGAATCCTCCGCGATTTCCGTTGTATGTGCCAAATAAAAGCATCGCTGATAAAAATCAGATTAACATCCAGATATTCTGCAGGAAGTTACGCTTTCGCTGTCAAAGGATTTTGTAGGTACACAGTTTCATGGCTACACTGACCTGTCTACGCTCTGTATGGACAAATCTCACACTTACCTGCCCCTTCCCCAAATCGTTTGTTTGTAATCTCCCAGATTCTGGGAGACACGTGACCAACGTTTTCCAGGGTCTCTGTCTCTCTCTCTCTCGCTCCGTAGGGTGGGTAGGAGAGAACCCTGGGAACGAGGTTGGATATTTTTGACCAGCTAGTTAGATTTTACAAAAACAATTATTCCTCTCGCCCTCATGGACTCTGAGTCAATAGCCCATTCGGCCTTCGGCCTCATGGGCTATTGACTCAGAGCACATTCGAGCTCGAGGAATAATTGTTAATTATACGTCGTCTGAGAGCGACAGTTGAGCAGATACCGACGCAGTTAGTAAATCAACCGTGCAAGCTCGACGTGATAAAAATAACATTACGCACAAAGCTGGCCAAATATGGAAGCGGTTACCTAATATCATAAAGCCGTATTGTATTATCAAGTGAAAACATTTCAACCATGAATTTTTAAACATTCCTTGTTCCTTTCAGTATACAACATAGACGAATTCAGGCTTTTTACTTTCACCTAACGTTCACACTTCTTTGTAACATGAACTGTGAGACTGTCGGCCACTTAATTTTTCTAATCAGTGAACTTCCACATCGCTTAACTACGGAAAACAAGATAAACTAGGAACAACAATAAACGCTATGATAGACACCAGGGGAGATTTCGTCTGTCGAGTATAAGGAGAAGTTAAGACCAATCGGATCCAAGAATACTTTGCAGGAAAAAGTGAAAAGGATTGAAAGGTAAGGATAACTTAATGAAGAAGGAAAAATCAAGGACTTCGATTAGACTTTTCTCCTTCTGACATTTGATTAATATGCTGTAGAACATTGCGAGTCACTGACCTCATTGAGAAGCCCGCTAAATGACAGAATAACTGTTTCAACTACAAACTAACCTTCTAGATCAATTAGAACAGTGTAGCCATAAGACTGGGATTCTTTAAAAAACTGAATTTATTTTGACGCAAGCTCATTACGCACAATATTCCTTTTCAGATACATCATCCACCAATACTTGACCTGAAGTGTGAAACTGTCTTAGAAACTCAACCCCAACTGTAATTAGCCCATGAGGTTTGTTACAGTCATGGCTTAACTGGTAAACAACACTAAACGGATACACGTATTCTTCAACTGCAGTTCAAAAGAATATGCGACGTCATGGTTTAAGACCATTTGTTCCGTACAAGGCTGAGATAAATCAATCGCGTCACGCAATAATAAGACCTTTTCTCCGCAAGCAGGCAAGGACCTATCACTGTGCCAAGTTGTTCAGAAAAAAACGGAAAAAATCGAAAGGGATAAATTTGCACAAACGTATGAAAAATAAACTAATGAGAGTGCCCATGCGTGGCAAATTTACCGTTGAGAGTACGCGGACGCAGCAATTCAAGTCGACCTGGAGAACAGAAAATTATCCTTGGCACAACAATTCCGTATATCTAACTCATCGTGGGATTGAAATAATTTCTCTTCGCTTCAGGAAAGGTAAGAAAAAGTGAACTCAAAGGATTTTACGAACGTGTAGGAAGAGTTGCTTATATTTTGCGAACAAATAGGAAAGCTCTTTAAGATAATTTAACAACATAAGAAGCATACCACTTTCTGATTTGTCTTGGCACTGGCGACTGTGTGACCTTGTCATCATGATAACCCCGACAATATCTAGAGAACATTTCCCTAAACCAAACATGTTATACCACAGACCTGAAGAATAATCGTAACTATGCTATTGTAGTCTATAAAATAAACTTAAAAATCGAGTCAGCCAAATCAGTATAGTGCAAAGTAGTTTAGCGCAATGGCCGACAGACTAAGCACAAAACGTTTCTCAACGAAAACTATCCTGTTACTATTTGCATGAAGTTCAGTTCACACATTATGTCTTACAGGAGAATGCTTTCGTATTATAAGGGCCTTAAAGTTGATGTTACTTAACAACACCTCGTAAAATTAATTTGCAGGTTGAACTAAATGAGCAAGGAATGCATTATCACATGTTTGGTTTATCACATCTTGATACCACACTAATATTTACTTCACCGGAACGTAAACGCAACACTATATTTAAGTATATTGACGACAAATGTGTGCTTTCAACGCTAAAATGGTCATTAATAAGTACTGAAGGAAATAAGGTTACCACCAATACCGCAACTCACCTGCAAGTGTTTGTCGAGGAGAAAACAAAAATTCCTTGTGAAATAAAAATTAGAAAAATCTTTAGGGAAATTTATGGGCCATAACAGTTGATCTTCTAGCATATCACAGGGAACAGAAGCCCACGAGATTTGAGTGCGGTGAGAATCCCTTGCAGTGTTTAGGGATTTCGATGCCTTGTGTTTGCAAAACGGAAATTACTAGATTGATAAATAAACACAGCTGTGTCGCTGTGTCTAAGTAATCGGATAGCTAATCACTTATCAAAATAACAGCACAGATTAATTTCGTCCGGATTTCGTAAATAAATGTGATAATCTCAAAAGTAGTGATAACAGCCCTCTAATTAGCGCTCTCAAAGAAAATAACATTCATCAAGTTGCAACTCATTTCAAATTAATAGACATTTAAGTCGCCTTGTGGAATTTCAAAACTTAACAATTCGAGTGTGAAACCTACTATTGTGACAAAACAATATATCACTGATATCCTAAAGGTACTTAGCTTTGAGACACAATGCGGGAAGTAATTGACCATGTTGCACTTTCACTGCATGTCTGCTCATGGAGAACACAACACAAAGGGTCTGCAGCAGACCAACGTTTGTGCTAGACAGCAATATAGGGATTTGGGAACTAAGAGGAATGAAGTCTTAAAATAACATTGGTATTTTTCAGTTCTTTTCAGTCGCCATGGCGGAACCTAAACAGGTAAGGCCCTTCAATTTTTAGAGAAGCTTGATTTTTCAATAATATTCCATCTATAGCATAAAGTGATGTTGGGTTTTACGATCACGTTTGCATAGCAAAAAAATAACGTAATCAGGGTTCATACCAAAAATTGCCACCATTTTTAAAGACTTTTCAAGGACCACATTCGATTTTCAAGGCCACTACCTACCAAGAATATATTTTCACAGATTGTACAAAAATGCACATTCCAGTCCATTCTAACAAGACGTTAAGGCTTGAACCGTTTGCTCCACCAACTTCTCTACATTTTTCAGTTCAATTGTCTCAAATTGACGGTTAATTCTTACATAAAACAAAAAACGCTTTATGTAAATCACCTTAAATTGCTCTTAGCTATGACTTATTTTCAATCTTGGAAAAGCAAAAAGCATTAAGAAAAAAAACCCTTTCCAGGCCACTTCATTCGACGTTAAAGAAAATTCAAGGACTTTTTAAGGAACTGCACAGAAATTTAAGGACCTTTTCAAGGAAAAATTGAATTCAAGGCCTTTTCAAGAACTCTCCCTAAAATTCAAGGACTTTTCAAGACTGTGTGAACCCATGTAATGTTATACTGGCTCAAAAAGTCATTAACGGCCCGAAAGCGCGCAATGGTCCCCTTGCTCGTCTCCGTTTACACGTATTTGCTTCGAACAAGTTCATTGGTGTATTTCAATTTACCATAGTAATTGTTGTTTTCGATCTACCTCACTTATTTGAGGGTAAATTCTGAACTCTTTCTCGTATGTTAAAGATTCAACGAAAATTATGAATATTCTCAGCGTTTTTAAGAAGTTAAGATGTTGTGCTTTATTCAAACGTCATTGTCAGATCAGAACTTGCATTAGACGTTGACAATTTTTATTACTATTATTTTAAGGATGAAAATGAAAACTCATCTGATGAGGAGGACAAAAATAGGTAAGAGTACAATAGACAGATATAGTAGCGTCAATATTGCAGTTTGTTCGCCAATCAGTTTTCGCATGAATGAGTTGTTATGTGTGTTTTTTCGCTTGTTTAAAAACGTAAGCCGAAAAATGTCCGCTGCGTTCAAAACCTTTTCTTTTTCTGGGCTTCTAAGAGCTATCAGAGTATGAGAGGGTGTGTTAATACTCTCAAATGGTCCCTTGTGGCATACACTTTGTTAACTTAACTGCACACTGGTCATCCTATTAGCATATCAGAATCACAATCAGAAACGTCTATTTTCCAAACCCACAAAGTAGTTCAATCTGTTAAAACCAAAGAATAACAACCAGAGCAATAACAGAATTCGGTCTAACCGAAAGAGGGTAATTTCCGAAGACGCTTCTGGTAAAAACTGCTTAACAACTTAGCAGAAATCACAACCTTCCCCTCGAACCTTACACAGCTCGTCTTGCTGGAAATTTCGCAATTTTCCTTTTGCCATTAGTTTGCGTGGACGTAACATACTGTATAAAAGTACTGATTTTAGTAAACTGACAATGTTAATTTTGATTACCTATACGTTGACGCCATTTCAGTCACAATGCCCAAAGCACGGACACAGAAGTTGTCGAAGAGGAACATCCTAGGGAGGACAATGGGTATTCCCTGGAAAGGGAATCACCCTGTCATCAGGTGAGCTCTTGAGATCATCATCGTGAATCTCTTAACATCTGCCAAAATAAATAACTATTGCTTAGAAAACATCGCCTCGATCAGACTACATGTCGTAATAACATGATCCACGTCTAGCAAATATCACGAAATCTTGCTCTTTATAAAGTGTAATGGGATCCTAAATTAATTCTCTATTGTTTATTTTAAGAACCAAGCAGAGAGGAGAGAGGAAGAAGGAGAAAACGTGAACGAACAAGCACAGGAAACCACGGACCAGGAATGTGGTCCGCGTGGAACTATCTGGTAGGATAAAATGATCATTAAAAAAAGCCCAACTTGACCGCCTGTGATCTAGCCTGTTCCAAGCTCCCCAGTATCTGAACCCCTGGAACAGGCTACCTGTGATCAAGTAGGAATAGTAAAAAAATCCGGCAGTAGACGACTGGCAGGGCTCGAAATACTCACAGACGCGGAAACTGCAAGTGGGTCAAAGGGTTGAAATGACCTAGTAGACTAAGGAAACACTACATGAATTTGAATTCAGTTGCATATAAGGATGTAACATTTCTGCACATGTCTTATTTCAGTGGTTTAGCTTCCCAGCAGCCCTATCACAGTTCTGCAGTCTCTCAGGTAGGTACAAGAAACTAATAATGATCACAGTTCAGTGGATAACTTTGTGGTAACTAAATAATTATCGCTCTGGCCCTGCAGGAAATAAGTTTTTGATTGCTATGTTTGTTGTTGTTCTTTTCTTTTCAATTTTAAATTGCAGCAAATCAGTAAAAGGCGATTACAAGATGTGCGGTTTCTTAAACACTCCTTTTTTTTTCCAGAACCAACCAGAGAGATATGCCAAGCTAGCAGCTGCAGAGCAAATAAGGTAATGAACGTGAAGACACACATGCAACTGGATTGTGCTTTATAAATGTCAGAATGTCCAGAAAATATACAAGGGGGGATGGGCAAAAAGTTTTTGTCCATTTCCAAATGGATTGTGATAATTATGCAAAATAATCAATGTAAGGAATTTAAAATAAAATTCCATTTTTCTCTTTACGAACCCTCTGGATGCTACTGAGGTAAGGTTCGCAAATGATACCACCAGGGAACGTTTGTAATTGACCAATTCAAACACCACAGTACAATTAGCCTTCCCGCAGACGTCCTGTGGGGTTTGTTTTTGTTCGTCACGCATTCATTTCTCCCCACGGAGAAATGAATGTGTGACGAACAAAAACAAACCCCACAGGACGTCTGCGGGGAGGCTACAGTACAATGCGCCTTGAAAGTTGCATTTGATCCAACACACAAGGTCACATCTTCAGCAAAACAATTTTTCAACAAAAGAAACATGGTTATTGACAAAGCTGTTGCAAAGATCTTACGACACCTTAACAACTCTGTAATTCGATTCTCCACCCTTACTGTTGTACATTTATCTCACTTTCAGGTCCGAGAATTTAGTGGCAAATTCGGAACGGGCGCGTGCACAGCCGCAGGTAGGTAGTGAGTGAAATAGAGTGTTAACACAGTATTCAAGAATGTACGCCCCGTGTATTATACATCAATGAAAGGGTACCTTGCAGTTAAAAATTATGACTGAGACCTCCTTTTCCCTGAGCTAATGTAAATAAACAAGATAAACTTAGCAGAATAGAAAAGTGATTCTGAGAATTGTTTGATAGGCAGGTTCGTAAGCTTCACAATCACGGAACTCCATTAAGCCTTGAAAACAATGTAACCCACTCAAAAAAGCACGCAGAAGTGCCTTGTTTGGAGCATCTAAATGCGCTGGGGAAAAAAAAGATGCAATTATTTCATAGAGACGTATATTAAGGCGGACTTAAAGGCTATGAAATCCAAGTTAAACTTGCTACGCTTTAACCAGGAAAATGATATTATGATGGGTTGCGAGACCTTTTTCCTCCCCGCTAGAATACACTTCTTGCTAACTTGGCTGCCGTGTATTAATTTGATGAAGCAATGGTACAGTACTACTGCGTGGCCTCTCGTTCGAGGCATTTACGTCAAGGGGACAGCCAGCTTCAGTCTTACCCTGGACACCAGGGCCGGGTTGTTCAAAGCCGGGTTAAGATAACCCAGGGTTAGTACGAAATTTGAATTCAGATATGAAAGCTTAAAAAGCAAATTCAGCTTAATTCTTTTTGTCTACAATTTGACGATTAGCTACTCTAAAAAGAATAGAGAAAATTTTCAGAGAAAATGCTTTTGATGAAAAGAAAAAGAGACCCGGGTTAAAATTTAACCCTGGGTTAGCGCTAACCGGCCTTCGAACAACTCGGCCCTGAGGTTTTTTTCTCGCGTGTGGCGCTTGAATGCGGCGTACATGTTGCGGGTTCGGCCGCAGGCCAAAGCCACAAGCAGCACGTGAAAAGTCTCTGGCACCCAGGGCCGGGTTGTTCGAAGGTGGGTTAAGATAACCCAGGGTTATTGCAAAATTTGAACTCAGATATCAGAGCTTAAAAAGCAAATTCAGTTTAATTCTCTTTGCCTGCAATTTGATGATTGGATACTCTAAAAAAATATAGAAAATCATCTGAGAGAGTTCTTTTGATGATAAGAAAAAGAAGCCCTGGTTAAAAATTAACCCTGGGTTAGCGCTAACCGGCGTTCGAACAACTGGACCCAGGGTACTTTAGTCTCGACAGACCTCGCAAATGTTGCCCTATAATATACAAATTGTTCAAGGAACGCCGAATGTATACTGTATACTGTATACTGTAACAATTGTGTCTGTAGTCTACGAATGTGAAAGGATTTAAATAAAATAGGCTAACCTTGGTTAAGTTGTCTGTTTCTTATTTAGTAAGTGGTTTCCTATCAGATTTATGGCCATTTGATGGGTTTTATCGGAACCGGTGTGCTCGCTCTACAGTCCTTTTCCATAAATCGGAGCGGAAACCACATGGCTGGCATAACCAGCCAATGAGCCCTTTTACAAAGAAAAACCATGCACATACGTAAAGTGAACGATGTAGCGAACTAATGAGCATGCGAATACGGATCGACCACCGACCACTAGAACTGGTAGCGTTCTAACATCATTTATATACATTATAAGAAAAAAAATTATGGGTTTCTTAAAACTAAAGTTAACGATCAGTTCTGAAAATGTATGATCTCTCTTTTTTTTTTTAAGACGGGGCAAGAGGTTTCAAATGGAGAAGACAATAGTCAGCTGAGCCAGTAAGATCTCTTCCTCATTCCTTAATAGTCTTAATATTTTTATACATTTTTATGTAGAAAGTTTGGAGAAGTACACATTCCATCAAATTTACTTATAAAAACATGAGGTTTTCCTTATGAAACCCTTGATGTCTTATTTTTTCTTCTTATGCCTCTATGTCTCGTAGCTAAGGAACTGTCTGGATAAAAAAAAAACAATTAACGGGAAAATGTTTGTTCTAGGGGTCAGCCTCACGAAGAGGAAGACGAACAGCAAAATTTACAGCTGGTTAATAGAAACAATACATTGGAGGATGGAAATGTATGTAAGAGTCTTAGCCATCATTTAGACCTACACAAAAGTGATTTTATGAAAGGTCAGATGTAAAAGTGCATGACCTTTAGTTCTGATTTTTTGCTTGCTCATGTTATCAAAATTCATCCCACCTTTAACTGAGAACTGTTAACAAGACAGGTTCCAATAACAAAGATTTCTTAGAAAGAAAATGGATACTGACCCCTTATTGACATTATTTAATATCTAATACTCTGTTCTGTGAAAAAAAAGGACAGGTTCCACATTGTTTTCAACCACCACGACTCCAACAACGTATTTACCTTCTTTTATAATAGCTCTTTCCTCTGCCCGGTTGGACGGAAAAAGGACAAAGAGTGCAGCAGTGCACTGAAGAGAACCCCCCAGGGTATGGCATAAAATAAATAGAGGATATTACATGGCCGCGCGGAGGCGAACGAGTGAAATATTTTTTCAACACGAGAGGAGAAATTTCCAAGCGGCCATGTAATGTTCTACTTATTATATAAACATCAATGACCTACCAAACCATTTCACTTTAATAGTTTTTCGGTGTGGAAGGCGCGATTTATTTTGAAGCCATAGGAACAGTGATATTTTCACATGTGAAGATAACACGTTATTTTCACACGTGAAGATATCAAGTTTTCGAGCGAAAGCTCAGCTGGTATTTCATTGGCGTTTATATAATAATGTTACTCGCGTTCTCCTAAAAAAAAATGCAAAATCAAATTATTCCCAGAACCTCCCTGGACTCTTGATTATCGGATCTGTTCAGTGCAAATGTATGGTACAACGGGCGACAAAAACGTGAAACGAGCTGAAAAGCCTCGTTGTGCGTTTAGCAACCCAAATTCAAACGTGTCTTGCAACAAATCAGGTTGTTGCAGGTCGCAAAACGTTGTTGTGGAAATTAGAGAGCAGTTCTTCTTTTTGCAACAAGATCTATACATGCAGCGCCTTTTAACTGCCCAAGGCAAACTTTTTTAGCAACATGTGACGTAGCTTCCGTGTATATTGTGACTTCCGAGTAATTTTAACCAATAAGAAGTTTGTATTCATACATCTTGCAACAGCCTGATTTGTCGCAAGACAGGTTTGAACGTCAACATCGCTTTTCAACTCGTTTTGCGGCGATGTTGCAAAACAAGTTGCATGTTTTTGTTACCCCTTAAGCCGTAGCTTTAAACTCGCATGACGCTTTGGCAACTCTCCTTTTTCCACTGAACTAGTCTGATTCTACTCAATAAGCAATTGGCCAAACGAAACGAGCGCATAAATCAGTGGGCGTAGAACAATTGTAAAACGTTTGTGCTCTGAAGCAGTCTTTTCCGCTTTATTTCTTCTTCGTGCGTGTTCTAGAAGGTAAGATGACAGATACAGCTTTGCTATTTTTACCCTGAAGATATCTTGATCAGTCGAAAATGTTTGGTTTAATATTTATACAACATTTTAGACATAAGATAGTAGTTTAGACTCAGTCCTATTTCTTTTTTATTTATATATTCAATTCAATATTTATCCAGGGGTATCCAATTTAGCAGAGCTAGTTTAAACGGAGCCCTGACACAACACAAAAACAAAGACATTAAACATTAAAACTAGACAATTAATTACGTTAAAAAGGCAACATGTTCCGCAGGCGTTACTATTTAAAATGGCGCTTTAGCTTGATTTTAAATTCGCTGAGCATCGCTACTTGTCTCATGATTCTCGGTAGGGTGTTGTAATTCCGAGCACCGTTTATTCTGAAGCTACCTTGGTATTTAGTAGTTTTTGCGAAGGGAGGGCGCAGTAAATCACGGCTTCTGGTGTTATAGCCATGGACAAGGTGCGCGTGCCTAAACTCTGTAAGTAAGTACAAAGGCACTACTCCGTAAAGACACTTATGGACTTAGACACATTTGAGATAATTTCATTTTCTTGGCTACTCACTTAATTTATGGTAATCAAAATGTAATACTCCTCAATAATATTGCAATTAAAGACACAATATAAAGAGTAAAACAACACTTCTTTTGATCTTTCCTTTTAGGGGTATGGACACTGAATCAGGAACCCCACAGGTAGGCATTTTTGACGTACAAATGTAGCTTAGGTTTCTTCTAGAACAAGTGAAACGCGAAGATCGTAGATTTTTGAGTCCGGGTTTAGATTTTTTATCTAATGAATCCACTTGGGCCATCAGTTTCTCTTTATGTTCACAATCCAGTATTGTATCTTTTTTGTAGAAAAAAAAAAAAGGAAAAGAAAATCCGTTTTTGGATGCAGGAACCTGTATTTGCATTCTCCCAAAGAAACGTACCACCCTTGGACGAGCTTTCTAATGGTGTCGTATGTTAAATTTAAGATAGTTTTATTACAAAAATATATTTGGGAGTTTAATCTCTAGTTTCTTCGAAACTTAATAGACCGGATGCAAAAATGGCTGTTGGATTAATATTCTTTTGTTTAAATCAAAATTAGCCTGACTAACCTCGTTCTTCAGTACAAAATTAAAAGGAATACATTATCTCAAGCGGGGCTAGTCAGGCTAATTTTAATTTAAACAAAAGAATAATAATCCAGTAGCCATTTTTGCATTGGGTCCATGAGTATGGGCACCCTTGGCATGATGTTTTGTTTATTCTTTCTTACATGTCGCTTTTATTTTACATTTTTTCACAGGAACACGACTGTTTGTGCGAGACATGTCAAAGCACATAGATAAATGATGTAATTCCTGTTAGGTTATAATTTCTTAAAATACTCAAAGGAGAGCAAAGGCTGTAATCAAGACCACTACATAGCTCTCTCTTTCTCTCTCTGTCTCTCTGTGTCAGGTTCATATTTATTGTAGATACTGCATAGAAAGAATGTAATGTAAACATTTATAAGATCACTGTACTGAACTGAACTAAACAACTTCATTAACGTGTCACATCTTCTAGCTGGACACATGTAGCCCACCAATCTACTTGTAGCACAAAAATTTACACATGCAATAAGTTTGACCCACATAACAAGAACAATCGCGACCGGGACAAGGTGAAACATATTTCCGTAGTTTGGAATTCTGCGCTATTTATTATGTAAAGAAGCCCGTGTTCAAAAAAACATTATGACTATCCGTGACATTTCATGTAAACATTACGTGACCTTTTATGCCCCATCGTGAGGTGCAATACTGTAATTGGTTTTTTGGTAGAATCCGACATCATGCATGATATGGAATATGCAAGAAAAAGATAAAAAAATCTGACTTTACGCTAGGAAAAAACGAAAGAATTGGACATAAATAGTGTGTATTTTTATATAAAGTATAAAATTAAATCATTAAAGAAACAAATTAGTTAACACAAAGTAAAAGTTGATTTTGGATTTATAAAGCTGGATGTGTTTGTTTCCTTGATGGCCATCTCTACGAATAAGGTTTTACTTAGGGGTAAAATACACGTGAACTTGATATTCGTTTTCTGTCTTATAAGGAAAGCCATACGTAAAGATAAGGATCCTTATTTTACGTCGATAATTCGTTGTTAACAGCACTTCAACTGACAAACCTGAGGCCCACAGTGCGCTCATTTTACCCCCCTCTCTCACACAGTGCTCAACACTGAAAATTAACGAAAAGATATGTTTCAGCCCCAAAGTGTCAATTCAGCCCTGCAGGCCAAAGTCTGATTCAGACCTTCCTGGAGCCAATTGAGCACAATTTAGGCCAAAAAAGCTCAATCAAAAGGCTATTCCAGTCCACGGTAGGGCCCATTTCAGCCCTGGGACCAAATCAGCCCTAGCTAATTGGACTGTATTGGCCCTGATTTAAGGGAGCCAAATTAGACTCAAAAATAGGACTGTATTTTACTCACTGAAACGGCCCTATTTTTGGGGCTAAAACAGATCTTTCTGATTTGCAGTGTACTTTACGGGTATTTCAGTTAAGGTACTTGAAGGTACACGGAAAGTAAAGAACTGAGTTGAAACAAGGATTTGAGGTCACATCAAGCTTTACTACTCTAATCATTTGGATCATTTGATCACTGCATCGACCTTGATCGAACTTGATTAAACTGCTCAATCGTATAAGTGCGTGCGATCGTGTTCGGTAATTGAACAAACTTGATATCTAACAGAGATTTTGACGGCGGCTATCAAACACAGTCAAGTGTTACATTAGTTTCCATTTCATTGTTAGATCAGGGGTATTGGGACTGCAAAATCTGCTCAGCCGTCACGATGACTTCATTCGTAGTTTGGTGGAATGAGACAAGAATCTAATCCTTAACAATTCAGTGACGGCCACATTAAACCGATTAATACATTTTGCACGCGGCCTAAACGAATTGTCTCCGTTGTTGGCTAAGCTTTTTAACGCAGTTCATTACCAAAAAATCACTTGTGTCAGAAACAGGTCAACAAGATTGGGTTTGGCCTTGGGTTTGGCTGACCACATGAGCAGTGGCCTTCTGTTATAAAGGAATACATGATGAGATCTGGAAGGTCTGAAGGCAAGAATGATTAATAAACCGCAGGTGCAGGGAATAATCTTTTCAGGCTTGTGCTTGTAGTTACATTTCAATACTGGGAACCAGAACAGAAACAACTAAGAACGTAGAGCAGGTTTGTTGGACGTAACATTCATACAGACGTTGCCTTACCTATAATCCTTCTAGTGCTAAAAAGCGATCATAAGGAAACAAAGGCAAGACAGGCTAGCCAAAAACTCTACCATGTTTGGTTTCCTTTTTTTTTTCAATCGCGCGCTTCTTTTCGGAAGCCCCTTGCTTAATTTCTAAATGCCAGGGTCGCAGCTTCCGCCAAAATTAAAATTCTCATCTGTCACCCCTGTATTCATTTACTATAGAAGTAGTGGGGACAGGTTGATAAAATATCAACCAAATACATCTTGTGTCATCTTGTCCTTAATTCTCATGACCTCGCTATTTTACAAAGAATTGCTATTACAAGGAGAAATTTGATGCTGATCACTCAGGGTTTAAAGGGTTAAACATAGCCGTAACCCAATTTTAACACTGGGAATCAGACAAGAAAGCCCAGGTTCATAAGGTATTTATGTGGCTCGTTGAAAGCTATACTTTTGCCCAATATCCCGATTTATTTCAGTCTTACAATATCGACCGCTATTTTCCGAGAAATATCTGCCACTAATTCCGAGAAGTGCTTGTGTACCTACGGAAACAACTTCATGTAAAACGTTCCGGAAGTGCCACATCAAACGGACAACAGATTGAAATCAGTCAAACAAAGGCGAAATGAACAATCGAGAATTTAATGTAACCGTTGACAAAAAGTTCACTAAATCACACACCGAATTAGCGTGACTGTCAGATAGTCAAATAAAATCACTTCTTTACAACTGTCACTAATCGAGTGTTACGACCGAGCGTTGATTTAAAACACAATCTTGAAATATGCTCATTCGAACTAACATCTGGAGACATCAGCTCATTTCTTGCTTTAGAACATCATGATTTCTTATCCAAGGGAAATATTAAGGGACAAATCCCTTAAGCCAGAAAACCTATTTATATAATAAAACGGTAAAATCCCTCCTAGATCTGTAGAGCGAGACGTGATTTGGTGGGAGAAGTAATTTTTCTATTCCACAGCAGAGGATTTACTCGCCAAAGGTTTTTTACTTCCCACGTTTAACAATTTCTTCTCAGTTAATTCTACATAAATCAAACATTTTTGTCGTTGACCTGAAAACAGTGTAGATGTTGTGGTTCAATTTTATCCTTGGTTTAAGTTTTATTTCCGTTTGTTTTAAACTCATTATCATACATTACCATACCCCAAAACACAGAGAAATAAAATTTAAACCAAAGATTAAATTGAACCACAACAATACTGAACGCATTTTAACGAAGGTCAACCGTCGCTAGAAAAATAAACACATGAATTAAGTCATCTGACAGTCTGATGACAGTGAAGCAAAAAAGGAAAAGAGAAAAACAAGCCTACAACCCAAAGGTGCTATGGGCACTATTGTGGAAGGGGCAGTTGAAGGGGAAAATAAAAGCTGAAAAAACTATTATAATCGAGACACTTGTATCACTGCTGCATGTCTGGGCACATAACAGTAAAGGGAAAAATCCCTGAAATGCACTGATGATCACCTAGAGAAGGATATTTAAGGAGCGTACGAGGTAAGGATTGGCCGTGTCAAAGACTCGGGAAGCTGTTCAAGTCAGTTCAAAAACAGAAGATTAAATGATGCCGCAGACAAAAACAATAAGAAAGCTAGAAGACAACTAAAAGCATTTATTGCTGGAGTTGCACCGATAAAGAAGAATTTGGAAAGAGGTAGGCACATGCTCAGTGTATTATGCGACAACTGAAAATATTTACATTTTGCAAGAAATTAATATGGATTCGAAAGCTTTTAAAAAGCGGCACAAGGTTCGACAGTTTCTTCTGATCTCTGAGTTAATCGTTCGTTGAAGAGATTTCTTTCTTGGCTTGGACTGGTAGTTGAAGTTAAAATTCTATCGCAAGGCCATTGTTTTATTAACAAGTACTAACAAGCTATGCCGTTTCCTGTGCTATTGGGTAATACATACAATAATTTATTTTTCATTTTGTGTCCAGTGAGAGCTTTTTGAAATAAGAGCTGCTGAGCAAACTTTCCACTGGTGTCTTTAATAACAACTGAACTTTTTTCTTCAGGTTTGCGAAGTGGCATATACAGATTCCACGGTTTCACGGTCACAGTATGTTTAGAATCGTAGCCGCATTCGCCTCGAAATCGCGGAAGTCAGTTCGTGAGACCCTTCATTTCTTCCTGAAGACCGTCACACATGGTATCATCTTATAGCACGCGATGTGTTTACATCAAACTAATGACAAAAATTGTGTAGTGGAAATCAAAGACACGACATTCCTTGTAGGTTTGATTGAATAATGTCGTAAGCCTACCATAAAGACGTCGCAAGTAATACAGCTGTAACCTGTAACACTCAGCCAGAAGCGAATACTACAGCTGTACGAGATGGTCACGATTGGTTGGAGTCTAAATCACATTACTCTCATGTGTAAAGAAAAGCGCGCCAAACGCTTAGAAGGCAGTATATAACATACACGATGGCGACGAATTTCTATGAGCTGCGGTGAGTACCTGGTTTAAAGTTTTTTTTATCCCTTTTAACACACCTTAAGACAAACATTAGGATATGAGTAGCCAACTTTTGAAGTTGCTAATGTAGCTACAGTCTATATCAAAAATCAAAAGGGGTATTGTTTTTACTTCCCTTATAAAGCAACCATCAGACACGTCACAAGATATACATTACTCCTGTTTGACATGAAACAACACTGTCATCACAGAGAGAGAACCCACGTGTGTCCGCTGTGAGCAACGAACGTTCGCTAAGGAGCTTTGTCCTTTCCTTTGAAAATACACTGTGTAGGGGTACTTTTTCAAACGCAACACTCAGATAAGTACGCAATCTTCGCAGCTGATTGTTTGGTTGAAATTACGATGGTCAAAGTTATCAAGCAGTTACCTCTCGGTGATCAGGCATTATCAAAGAGCGAAAGCACGCCCACCTAGAATCCAAGACACTTAGGTGCACCCAGAAGGCCCGATGAAGTGCCAAATACCGGTTACTAGCTGTAACCAAGTAGGAATCTCAATTTAGGCCAGACAATCAAACTTCACATGTAGGTAACTGAATCAATTGCCCTCCATTTCAATTTTTTTTCTTTGTTTTTTCTTCAATTTTACAGACTTCAGAGTAGATCATGGAAGCTCCAACGCAAAACATCGCTTTTAATGTAAGTATTGGAACGCGCGATTTACTAGAAAGTATTATTATTAACTCATGGTGTGAATGAACAATGTTGCCAAAAATTGGGAAAATCGCTAAATATTTGTTGCATTAAATCTAATAATCAATCCTCCAATACCGCATTGTTCAGTAAAAGAATGTGGAAACGAATAGATAGCTACAATTATGACTACATATGCCTAAAAATGGAACAGTCGCCACCTTGATCGCCAGTGATTCTGCTTTGTATGCTACTGTGTAGAGTGTATCAGGAGATGACAATCACCATTCAGTCTTTTCCTGAAAACATATCCACTTCAAATGAATTCGCGTTTTGATTCAGTGGATAAATTCCCAAAACGTGATTATTCGCAGTTCGTAAAAGGTAACCGTCTTGTTTGTTTGCTTTTGTTATTGCATGTAGCATGTAGATCATATGTTGCAGTTGTTGCTTGTCCTTCATACATTCTACACCAAAACGTGCTAAAAGATAAAAATATCTTAGACAACTGCGAGTATGTTTTAGCAAACTTGTCAGGCTATGGTCGCTTGCGTACTGAACAGCTCAATGCTAAACATGTATCTCGCTTTTTCTTCAATTTTAGGAGCAGCCAAACACAGGGTGAGTCAGTAACCCTTAGGAGTAATTCAAAAAATAATTTATTGCACATAAAATTAGGTCTCCCTCATAGAGTCTAGCCTTTCCTAGACTTCAGCTGGACTCTAATAAATTGGCTGTTTTTCAAACGAAATCATGGAAAAAGCTTGTACTATAGTATATCAACAGGTGCTAGATAAAATGAGTACAGCTAACAATCATGCATGTAAATAAAGTGATCACATTTGAATGGGTAATAACGCTTATGGTTTCTTACGTATTTAAACCAGAGCACGACAAAAAAAATACCAAACTTAACACAGCTGAACAACACAGAATACTTATAAAAGTCATATATATGGCTCTGAAAGATTATCAAGATTTTAGGGCCATGATAACAGTATTGGTCAAAACTTGTAGTGTAAATGTGATCATGAATTATAATTCAGTTCACTTTTATGAGTCGAAATCACAAACAAAAAATGTATTCAGATTGAGTCGCTAGTAATATAACCTTTTATTGTGTAAATATTAGACAATTATTTGGGCAGGTGTGTAACACCTACTGTATGTATATTGTTAACCTGGTAATTAGTGTACAATTTATAACAGTTTGCAGACTAACTGTAAGAGTAGACATCTGAAGAAATTAACTCTTAGCTCAGGTCTTAAAGGAGTCACATCACAATCCAAACATGTATTAAATCCTTTACCCCTTTTAAACCTTCCACACACTCTGGACACAAGCTCCACAACATTAAAATGCATGCATGCTCATTGAAAGTTACTATTTTGAGGAAAGCATTAGGTACATGATTTCTCACTACAAAAACTGTCACCGCTGACCAATATTTTGGACACAACAAATGACTTTCTGAACAGGATATTAAAAAAAATACTGTCACTAAAGATGAACACATGCACCTATTCCATGCAATGCTGAAATAATTTGAACATTACTTACCCTCAGACTTCATCTTTGTTGCATTCCAGGTTTCCCCAAGATCAAATTTCTTCCCTAGAGGTAACAAAAGTTTTCTTTAATGAATGGCTTTCTAACAGATTAGTCAGGAATTAATACACACACACTTCAAAGGTCTAGTCATGAACTGAGATATTCAAATCAGCAACAAATAACTATTACAGTAAAACCCTAATTAACCAACTGCCTGGCTTAAGTGGAAGGTGGGTGCCTGGGATACCCAGGTGCATCCACTGTGGCCAGCCAGCCCCCAGATAGAAAACTGCCCCCATGGCTGGCAAATCCCCGCAACCCAGCCATGAGCCCCCATTCCAGGCACCCGTCACACTGATGAAACAGTGGAAGGAAGAAAAATAGGGATGGGACGGGGGGGGGGGGGGGGGGGGAAAGACGCAAAATGAACCGCTCCACAGACCACTGCACAAACGCTCGATGAAGAACTCACAGATCCTAGCTGTGTACAAAGTTACCACATACCATGTGAGCCTGCACTTATGGGATTGACCACTGGATCCCCGCTAAGCTCGTGGGCCGCTTGACCACTAGGCTTGTGAACCACATGACCGCTTAACTTGTGGACCACTTAACCGCTAAGCTTGTGAACTGCTAGACCACTAAGCTTGTGGACTGCTTGACCGCTAAGCTCGTGGTGGTTAACTTAGTTAAATTACATTTAACCAAATTTAAAATAATGAAATGCCTGGGGACTAAGAGAATGTGTTCATTACTCTCAAGGTAAAGCTGCACAAGTCATGTGGCTCACAACTGGCTAGAGTTAATCCCAGGTTCTGTAGCATGAAGCACCTATTATTGCTACCAACCCTCCCCCCCCTCCCCAACTGGAAGGGATGATAGTCCATCCCAGGGTGACCTCCAACATTATGTTCAAATGATACCGCAACGAATTTCATTCCAGAACAAGTTCATTTAATCTCCACATATTTCTCTGTATTTGTTTACTTAAATGACATTTTGTTCCTGTACAAGTCATTCCGGAATTACTTCATTCTGGTTATCAATCCAAGTGAAATTCTCATTCTGTTATTGAACTTTATTCAGGAAGCATGAAAGCTGAAAACAACTTCCCCATAAACTGAAAAATGCAGATTACATGTAGTCTTGAGCAAGTGGCACATATGTATCTGATCTGGCACAAAAACTGTCTATGTAAGCAAGAACATCTTAGACTTAACCAGTGATTTTACCATGTGAAAGCAGTGTAAACTTCATTCTAGAACAACACTTATTCTGAAATCATTCCTGACCAGTTTCATGTAAACAGACCATAAGATGACAACATGACAGCAAGACTTGAACTTGGAACAACAGTTCCAAACTCAAGGTGTTACTATACTACTCAGTCACCATCCTCCACAGACACCCCAGTGAGGACATCATACACCCTGTAGGCCAATCAATTTCCCAGTCCCTAATGGCACTTCAGGGTTAAACTGTGCAAAAGGATAGTACTCTTCTGAAAATAATTCAACTACAGACACCACCACACATTACATTGAATTCAAAACACTTACACAAGATTTGGAACGAAAGAGAAGCAGTACTCATGTGCAAAAAATGTCTTAAAATGGATGGTTTCAAATTTTGTCAGCCCTCCCATCATTTGAGGGTAGGGGGCAGGGGCGGTGTTTACATGCTGCATAGCAACTATGAGTGTCACAGTTAACCACATGCATGACTTTGACACCAGTATGAATTTCACACATTTCTCTTGTGCAGCTTGGAGAGCATCATGAAAGGGTCAGCACTGAAGAAATGAGGTAGTATAATTATTTATTGTTATCTAAAGCTGCAAGTAAAAATTAATATGTGGGAATGTTAAGACAACAGAGAACCTCATTTTGCTTATTTCTTCCAGTGATGTTAAGATCCAGTGGCCACTAATTAACTTACTTTTAATTATTATTAGTATTTGAATTTTCAAGCATTCCCATATATTCATGGTCAAGGGCAGGCCCTTAGTTATTTTTAACATCCAGTGTACAGCCTCACACAATTTTTGCAGACAAGTAAAGCTTTTCAAAATTCAATAATTTACCATGTTTATTCGAATACGCAACCAATCTAGAATAAGCACCCACCTCAAATAAGTGCCCATCCTTAAGGCAGAAAAAGTTAATAAGTGCCTAGCTTCGAAGAAGCACCCACTACCACCCAACCCCACCTTCCCTCCTACTCCCACTAAATCTCAAATACCATATTTATTCGAATAAGCCCAACCTTGAATTAGCGCCCACCTTGAATAAGCGCCCATCATGAAGCTGCAGATAATGACTTTCAACAACCAAAAAAAGATAACTTTTCTAAACAATTTAATCATGATTTGATACCAATACCCACCACTGTTTTAAGGTGGCTGAACACAGTTTTGGCAGTTTGTGAGTATATGTCATTTGCCAAATTATAGCAAGAGCAAGAGCTCACAAGCTGAAACTTGGCATATGAAAAATATACTGATGGAAGATTTTGATTGACAGGTTAAAATTTGACATTTTCGTAGTTTCCATGGCAACACGAACGATTGAATACAACCTTAAAATTTCACTTTTGCTCAGTTTACAGAAAATTCACTCATTAGATTTTCCTATAAACTTGCACATAGCTTACTATAACTAATCATAACCATTTGAAACTTATTTGACCAAATTTTAACAGAGGGGTTTTTAGATAATCCATAATATAATTGTACTGTAATTATTAAATGTGTCAAAAAAATCGTCTGTTTAACTTCCATTTTAAAGTTCTCATTATCTAAAATACGATAAAAGTAAAAATTCCTCCAAATATCACAAAATTTTAATGAGTAGATTTTGAGAAATCGTCTTCTTTTTACCATTGCTTTTTCGGCGCCATGTTTGTTTGTCTGAGTTAAAACACTCGCCGTCACGCGAGTTACCGCTGACCGCCCGCAAAACTGTGTTCAGCCACCTTAACGTGAATGCACCGAAAATTAATTCATTGGCGTAAACCATAAGACGAATAAAAAATCACCCTTCGCTTTGTTGAACGTGATGATTAAGCCATTCACTATATACAGGCAAGTAAAAGGTTAAATCACAAAGAAGCCTACTATCTCTTGGCCTTTTCTATACTGGAGGCCCTTTGGTTGAAGCCGAAAAATAATCCGCTATTGAATGCGTTCTTTTCTGGGCGGCCATGCTCACTTGCTCGCAACACGGATACATTTCAGGTAGTCGTTTATAAAGCACAGTTCTTTTCGCAATGTGTTATGGGGCGATTCTTGTTTTTAACACATAACGAACGAGGGGATTTCATGCCGCATGTAATACAGTGGAAATTGCACGGTAAAGTATGTTTTACACTCGAGACTCATCAAAAAAAGGGCACGATTGTAACTTAAAACTGTTTTTGATCGCTCCTTGTATTAAAAAGAAGTTCTTTGAGATGTAAAGCAGCCGGGCAAAGTCGTGTTCACAGCCGGTCAATTTGCCCGGTGCCCGGCCCTTAATGAACCCCCTGCGTTGGCGAAGAAATTACCGGTAAATGACTAAATCACAGCTTCGAGGCAAACAACTATGTCTCCCAAACATTATATTTAAAGTTAAAAACAACAGAGATAAACTTTGAAAAACTATTAGTCTGAACAGTTATAAAAAACCGTAACTGCAATCCGTTTTATTCTTCGTCAATTTTGCCCATCCGTACCTTCTTTTTAATGCACTGTCGCTTAATCCTTGAATGATTTAAGCGTTTATTTTGTTGTTACGTTTGTTTGATGGTCACAAACCTCCAATAAGACCCTGCTCCTTTTCTCTATTAATGTTATAGGAAAACCAGTAGCATGGCTCAAAGGAACAACCAAGTAAGTACAAAACAAATTTTCGTTCCTGAAAAATGAAAGCTGACTTCTGTTACCTGGGTTGGAAGGAAGGGCATAGGGGTCTAACTTCTCTGCTCCCAAGGTTGGAAGGAAGGGCCTAGGGGTGTAATTTTTCTGTTCCCTGGGTTAGAAGAAAGGGCCTAGGGGTCTAACGTTTCTGCTCCCTAGGTTAGAAGAAAGGGCCTAGGGGTGTAACTTTTCTGCTCCCTGGGTTGGAAGGAAGGGCATAGAGGTCTAACTTTTCTGTTCCCCGGGTTAGAAGAAAAGGCCAAGGGGTCTAACTTTTCTGCTCCCTGGGTTAGAAGAAAGGGCCAAGGGGTGTAACGTTTCTGCTCCTAGGGTAGAAGAAAGGGCCTAGGGGTGTAACTTTTCTGCTCCCTGGGTTGGAAGGAAGGGCATAGGGGTGTAACGTTTCTGTTCCCTGGGTTAGAAGAAAGGGCCAAGGGGTCTAACTTTTCTGCTCCCTGGGTTGGAAGGAAGGGCCTAGGGGTGTAAGTTTTCGGTTCCCTGGGTTGGAAGGAAGGGCACAGGGGTCTAACTTTTCTGTTCCCTGGGTTAGAGGGAAGGGCATAGGGGTCTAACGTTTTTGCTCCCCGGGTTGGAAGGAAGGGCATAGGGGTCTAACGTTTTTGCTCCCTGGGTTGGAAGGAAGGGCCTAGGGATCAAACTTTTCTGCTCCCTGGGTTGGAAGGAAGGGTCTAGGGATCAAACTGCTGCCTGGGTTGGAAGAAAGGGCATAGGGGTCTGTTACTCACACTCCTTTCCATATCTGAGCAAAAGGAGACAGTCTGGGCAACACTTATAATGACTAAGATTACTAACCCCTGGTGACACATGTACTTGTAATCATTATTCTAACAACTGTTTTATCCTTATTATTTCAGCACTTTGGAAATGGGTAAGTAAAACCATTCTCACTAACGCTTTAACACTGTGGCACGTCAGTATGAAAATCATAGCCATCTATAGTCATTTTTATAAGGCAGTCCACTTATCATTATTCTGTTATTATTATGTGTTTAAACCTAATAGCCCTACTGGAAAGTAAATGTTGTTGTAAAGTTTGCACATGTTAATAGTTTTGGTGGAGCTGATTAGTATGAAAACACATATATGTACTTGGCCACCAATTAATATGAAAAAAGACAGATGGTACAATGTAGTGTTGTTTGATGAAAAAAATGGCTGTCCAACATTGCCCCATGAGGGACACTCAAGATGAAAATCATGATCACCTCAACTAAAATATGAGACTCAAAAAAAATCTGACAACTACAGAGCAAGCCCAGTCATGCAAGTCAAGCCAAAAAAAAAATGCACCTGAGGCAAATAACTGAATTAAAGTGCAACCGCCCCCCCTGATTTTTTTCATTTCGCAAAATCTGTCCTGATGACTTGTGTGGAAAAATTATCGTGATTGATAAAATCCCCATCCATTATGGAGCACTTGTGGGAGCTGGGTATGAACTTTGTTGTGACGTCATCAAAGAGGACCATTTGCTGCGTACTCATAAGATAATGGGTGGCAAAAGTGTTTTATGTGAGCCCATTGCTTCTTCTCTTGATACATTCAGCACATGTATCACCCCAGAATGGAATTTTAAGGAGCACGACACCTCTTAGGGTAAGGGCTGTGTTGCTACAACCAAAACCAACGCAGGCATCAGGCATGATTCCATTTCATGTTGTTCGTGTGAAATTGATCTTCTTTGGTGACATCACAACAAAACTTGGACCCATTCTTTGCAGTGCTTAGCACTAGCTGCAAGAACTGCCAAGATTTGAAATGTTGAAATATTATTTAAAAAATGAAGGAAAGATGCCACAACAAACACCTTTTCACACAAGTAATCAGAATAATAAGGAGATTTCATTTAACAAAAAGCCTTTTTGGGAGTCAGTTGCACTAGAAAAGTATTATATAACAAAACTCAAAAGGCACACTCTGATTGTTCCTATAAGCTTTACCATTTCACTATTGGTGCATGCTGACAATAGGTTAGTTAAGACAATAAAACAACATACAATCAATAATTTTCTACTCCTAAGACATAGCTTTAGATGGTCTCGAGATAAATATTGGTAGAAAATGTAGAAAAATCATCTAGGTTAGCAACAAAAGCAAAGGGAATTGCAGTCTGCCCTAAGATAGGAAACAACTGGCTAACCAAAGTCTTGAGAGAAAATCTCTTAAATAACATGGTTTGCTTACACAAAATAATGCATGCAGGCATATTGCACTTGTTGGTGCCTTAGCTGTAAGGCTCAAATTCAGCTCTTCATAACAAGCTGGCCAAAATATTAGGGTATTCCAACAGACTACAGGTAATAACAATATCATTAATTTTATTATTATCATAATAAATTGGTACTTACTGACTTTCTCACTATCCTTTACAGCAATCAGGTCCCAGCAGCTAGGCACGACCTGGAAGTAAGTTACAAATTACTCTAAATTAAATTAATAGAATATCATAATTTAATATGTTTATGCCCAAGATACAGATCTAATAGCAAGGTCAGAATCTACATCTCCACCATTTAGCCAAAACAATGCCTTAACTGGGATTCCCTGAATATTCAATGCTGGATTTTTGCCCTCACTCTGTTGCTCATGTACTTGCGCAGAAAGCCTACAAAGTTAGTTTGGCTCTAGAACCTTACAAAAAAAGAACCTTATCCAAATCTACATAAATCTTGCTTATTTGCCATCCTAGGCCCAGTTGTTTCAAGGCTGACTTGCTCTAACCAGGGGTTAAATTTTAATCTGGGTTTCCTTTTACTTAAAAGCATTTTGCTCGGATCATTTTTCAATTGTTTTCAAAGCTTCCAATCATCAAATTGTAGTCAAAAAGAATTAAACTGAAGTTGCTTTTTACGCTTTCATATCTGAATTCAAATTTTGCAATAACCCTGGGTTACCTTAACCACCTGGTACCTGTAGAACAAATAGCTCACCACTGTGGGCCAGTAATGGATATGCTGATTTCTTCTAAAATATTTATGAGCATTATTAGAGTATTTATCATGGACAAAGCAATTGACAGCCCCATGTCTGGGAGGATAATGGCTGACAATTTTAATTCATAACATACACTCAGCCAATCAGAATTAGACTACTGAAAGGAAGGAATGTAGGTTCCACATTATTTTTACATTACAAGCTACAGCCAGGTGTGATTGTGACACAGGCTCAATAAACTAACTTCTTGTACTGTGACTTGCCACTTACATGTATTACTTTTATAGGGACAAATATCAGAAACAGGACAACCTATACGTCCTTGCTCAGACAGAACTTTGGGGGCTTTACCTGTGTACTAGTAAGTTACAAATACAATTAATACATACAGCTATTTCGGGAAAGGTTGTCAGAAAAAATTGTGCTT
Organism: Porites divaricata; assembly: GCA_038088405.1. Lineage (NCBI taxonomy): Eukaryota > Metazoa > Cnidaria > Anthozoa > Scleractinia > Poritidae > Porites > Porites divaricata. Next base: position 1,664,216 of record JBBMOI010000009.1, read on the forward strand.
GCCACAATCCTGAAAGGTAATATGGAATATGATCAATACCTTCTTCATGACACTGTAGCTGTCGAATCTACTATTGTTGCTTTCCTTTAGCACTCCCAAACATAAGTCCATGGCCTCCACTGCCATTCTTGCAAATTTCTTTGAAGAACAGTGAACTCAAAACCACACACAATACCTTTCAGCATTATCGCTTACACTTTTTCCAACAACTTTTCTCAAAGTAGCTGTATAAACATAGAGCGTTGGTTGCCAGTCAATAAAACACAAAGTAATGTCGTCAAACCTCCTCAAAGTAACCATCCAAGATGCAAAGATTTGGTTTTGTGTAGTTGAAGGGGTTGCTTATGAGAGATTCCAACTGAAGTGATTTTCCTGGAAAATCTGAATAGGTTGTTGCTTAGGTGACACATGGAGGTTCAACAATAGTAATTAATATAGGACTGTTGAACCTCTCAGCAAAAGCAACTACATATACAATGGGAGATGAGTGTCAGGGTATTTTACCTCCAGACTGAGCAGCCTGGCTTAAAGAACACTGAAACTGAAGAATGATCATCGCAGTAAATTTTTCAATTTAAGCAATTGGAAAGAAGAAGCCTGAAAAAAATCAGGGCTTCAACGGGATTCGAACCCGTGACCTCTGCGTTGCCGGTGCGTTGCTCCACCAACTGAGCTATGAAGCCACACATTGGGAGCGAGGTCAATTTATTGAATTATTTCATTACTTCACATCATCTCACTCCTCACGGGAGATATGAACTCAATAAATTGACCTCGCTCCCAGTGTGTGGCTTCATAGCTCAGTTGGTGGAGCAACGCACCGGCAACGCGGAGGTCACGGGTTCGAATCCCGTTAAGCCCTGATTTTTTCAGGCTTCTTCTTTCCAATTGCTTAAATTGGAAAATTTACTGCGATGATCATTCTTCAGTTTCATCTACAACCGCAGTTCAAAATGAATTATTTCATTACTTCACATCAAAGATAAAACTGTTGAGAAAGATGTTATAATAATGATGTCAAGAATGCGAGCTAAACACAGAAATTGAACCAAAGACCTCCCAAACACCAAGCAGTTGCTAAATCCACTGAGCTACAAATGATAGACTTACAGAAAGCTCATTTATTTTGTTTACTTTTATTTTACTTTATTTCAGTTGATTCTTATTTTATTTTCTTATTTTTTCTTATGTTGTTTTTTTCATTTTTATGTGGCTTGTTTTCTACTTTATTTGATTTCTTTTGGTATACAAAATTTTATCATAATTATGTAGGGGTATGGGATATGTTATTGTAAAGGTATCTATATTTTTTATTGCAATTAGGGGGAGGGTAACAGGTTTGTCAGTATTCTACTCATTAAATAAAGTTATTAACTAATTAATTAACCGGGAAAACCAGGGTAAAAGAGATGAATTATAAAGAAAATGGAGCATAACATAATATTTCACCAAAATTTTCAGTTCACTTTAACTGTGGAAAGACCAACTGACTGTCGAAAACAGGTTGTCAAATTGGTGACTTTCACTGCACTTTTTTTTCTTCTTGCCATGGCAATTAAAATGGTTGTAACTTGCAGCACTGTTCCTGAATACTGAATGAGTACTAAAACATTTTCTTGTTTTCAGTGATAGACAATATAGGGCAAGAGCAGTGTTTGCAGGATGGGTCATCAATCTTGATGCAAAAAAGGAATGGGTAAGTCTACGGCTGATGCCAAACCAGTTTATCACAAGAAGGCACTGAATCTAGTCTCATTCTCTAGCACTATTCTGTTGTAGTTAAAATACTCAATACATTAAATGCATTTTTAAATTCTTTGCTTGGTCTATTCTATGACCAGTAAGTGCTTAAATTGCCCTAAATTGAGTGATCTAGCCAATTAATGGCAGTTTAAAAATTATTGAACTGAAGAGAGATAAGGACACAAAGAAAGCAAATTACATCAGAAACTAATTGATCATATTAAATGTTCAGGAAGGTACCCATGCAGAACAATGTATATTAATTCCTGAAGTAACAACTCTCCCAGAAACTCTTCTTCTTGGTTCACTGCTTGTAATTTTAAGATGACTCAACATAACTGAAAAACAGAGGTGAAATCTGATGTCCAGATTTCTTGACATTGGAGAAAAGAGTGGACTGAATTTGTATCTTGAAAGGTAGTGTCTGTGAAAGCAGTCCGGTTCATTCCAGGTCGAAAAAAAGTTTGCCCTCAAACTTTACCCAGTAAATCATTTTAGTTCATAAGTAAATGAAACGACTTTCGTTTTGAAAAATATTTTAAGAGACAGATTTTAGAGTGCTTAACTTTTAAACTGTCGAATGCTACAACTTTGCATCTGGCGAGAGCTGAAAACAGCACAAATTACTAAGCTTGCTTCTCCAAATCCACCAAAATGAAAAAAAAAAAGATTATTATTTCCGGGTTACAGTGTTTATAAACAGTATGAATAGCATGTGAATTTTGAATTTTGTTGAACTGTGGCTACAGAAAAATTAATTTACTACCACCTATGAGAGACCACTTTGAAAGGGCAGCAAGGTACCCTGACTTCCGTGCAAATATTTCTCAAGTGCAGTCTTGCCTGTTCTAATTTTCTTTTTGAATCAACTAAGGACGTGCTAGAAAGTATAGAAATACAAAAATACTTTGTGCTTAGGGCTCAAAATTAATTTTTTGGATTACTAACCCTTTGGGTTAGTGGGCACAAATTTTGCTAACCAAATTAGAAAGTTTACTATCCAAGAATCTGTTCTTGAACTTACAATATAAGAACTTATTAACTACTGAAAATTATGCTAATAAATGGGGCAAATTAAAATATGGAAGGATTGGTTCAAAACATTGTTTGTTTAGACTCATTGAACTGTAACCAGGTGAATGCCTTTTTGCATTCTTTGCGGAAAATTCCTCCTTCTTGTGTTAGCTTTTCTTCATACCGCCGGCTTCTGGGGAGCCTGCCATTGTGCCATAGTGTTGTAAACTGTACTTGTTCTTTGTTGTTTTTCCCAATCTTCCATTTCCTCTTCACAACTTTCACACGGCAACCTTTTTCTGCAAAAGCTATCCTAGGATTTCTACATCTGATCTGTATAAGTAATGAATATTGTAGGTTGCAAAAATGAGCCACTTTCAAAAGAAAACAAAACAAACGTAGACCCAAAGAAGATGGCGAAGGTATACTAAGATTTTGTCCAGATCTCCACATCCAACAATCCTGGTTACCTTGCCTCATGGGAAATATTTTTCGTGTTGTTCGATTGTGCGGTAGGCATATCTTTTAGAACAACAAATTGTTCAAGATAGAAAACAACCTTATGCAAAAAACAAATGCAACAGCCTTTCGTGAAAATTAATGCTCATTTGTAACAAGAATTTCTATGGATGAAAATACTTAATTTAACAGAAATTTTAACAAGCCATGTCGGGTTACTTGGGAACATTTTCAGTAACCAAACATTGGAAACTCTTAACTGTTGGTTAACAGGTTACTGTTAATTTCGAGCCCTGTGTGCTTTTGATCTTCCTTTAATGCTGAGACTTCGAACTTTTGGTGTTTTTGAGGACATGACGGATGTCAATTATGCAAATTAGCTTGACCAAGTAATTCCAAGGAAAACTAATTGTAATGTCCCATTGTTTTTCTTCCTTATTTGTTGGACATATTGCCAAAACAAATACATATACAATCTTTGAATTGTGATAATTGGTCCTAATTTCCAGATGGGGTATACCTTGAATGCACTCAGTTGTGCAATAAGAAAATGACTTGTCTGTTGAGACCTTTACCTTTTGGCTTTGTTGCTTATAGTTTATAAAAGTGAAAAGTTTAAGCGTCAAGTATCACTTTAAACCCTTGTTGTGTGACACTAGGCTAACACAACTCAGCGACTTAGCACTGTTTTCAAAACACAACGCACCTGGAATTAGTGAGATGAAAGGTCAATGTTTCACTGTTCAACTTCTTGTATATTTTTCAAAAATGATGAGAAACAAAAGCAAATACAATGCTGTAGATAGTTTTTAAAAGCGAAAAGATGTAATTTGTAATAGAATCAAATATGGTCGGTCTAAGCTGATCTTGCTTGAATCCATAAAAACAAATACAGTGTGCAAAACACATTGTTAACATAATATCTACATATCTGATTATCTTAGAATAGAAAAAACTGAACACACAAGATCGAGGCAAAGTGTGCTAGGCCAGTCCAAGATGGCGTCCAAACCATGAAATTGCATGGCATACAGAACAGTTACTACTTTGTGTACAGTACACGAATAGCAAGTGTTCTCCTTCATCGAAAGTAATAAACCACAACACCAGAACATTTTTTTTTGACATTTTTACAGCCATAAAATGCATCTGTAAGCCCTTTTGGGTTTTTTAAAAGACTGAAATGACAGATTCCCCTAAACTTTCATACACTTCAACTAGTGAAATCCCTACCCTTTCATATACCTGAAGCCTGAAAAAGGTACCCCTTTCGGGTGGAACCTCCCCGCATGGGCTATGTGGGGAGTATCCCCAGGGGGTTTTTTGTGTAGAAAACAAACAAACAAACAACAGCAGCAAGAACATATTAAGATTTGGCCGGTGGGTTTGTTTTTGTCATACATCATATCAAAAACATGTCAACCGAGTTGTACACAAATAAATGGACTACAGAGTTTGGTTTCAGTTATAGTTAGCATGTTCATGACAGAAAGCTTATAACTAATGTGGTCATTTTTATGTGTTGAAATATGTTGTCTATTATAGGTTAAGTATAGCCATATCTGCACTCAGATTGGTCATCTTTAGGGATTTAATTTTCAGCCTTGTTCCCAGGGTAATTTAACTTTATTCGAGTGTGTGGAGCGTGTTCGAGGTCACGTGCGAATCACCAAGGCTGTTCAGAATTATGTCTTTTGACAAGAAAACCTGTCTCTTTCATAAGCAACCCCCTGGGGTCAGAAGTGGTATAATTTGCAATTCTAATTTTCAATTATCCCATATTTTTGATTGACCTCAAGAGAGGTATCATTCAAGGTATTGTGGTGCTTTAAATTATTGGCCTCTATCATCCACTCTTTGAATGTTCAGTTGTGAAATAATATTGTAATCACAGCACCTACTGCTGTAAAAACAACAACAATAATAAGAAATGACAATAATGACATGACAATAACAAGACATGGCTCTCGGCCAAAAGAGGGGCTAAATGCACAACGCAGCATTGCTGTAGTCACTTTAGATACAATCAATAGCTTTGGAAAAATCGAGTACAGATGCAAGTTTTTTTCCATGCGGAAATCTGCTCTGAAATTTACGATTTCTGCTCTGGTGGCTGGGTAATAGCTTGTGCTTGTAGAAGTACATGTACACGTACGATGTAAACTGAGCCAGGACTACTTTCTAGCATTATCTTTGAGAGAACCGGAAGAAGTGACAAGGGACGGTTGTTTGATGCGATTTCATGATCCTCTTCCTTAACCCATTCGCCCCTGAACTGCCCGTAACCGCCCATGCGGATCCACATCGAAATTTTGCTTTCTGCGCATGCCTGAACTTCCCAAGCTGATATTTTGCATCTGGATCAGAAGGCCGTGAAGAGTATGTCCGGTAAACAGGTTTGTGGTAAGTTTTAGCTCTTTTTAGCATGACAGTGACCAGAAAACCACTCGACTAGCTTCAAAACACGTTTTTTGGCAAAATCTCTGGGAGTGAATGGGTTAAGGATTGGTACTACCTCAGCAAATTTCCAGGCGGTGGGAAAATTTGGTGTAAACAATGAGCATTTGGTAATGTCAGTAAGTGCCTGAAAAACATTATAAGGGGCACTTAAAAGCACTGCCTTTAATTTGTATAAAAAATAAAAGTGAAAGGAAAGGGGTAGTTCTTAAAAGAACTGTTTTTAAGACTCTGGAATGGTTGAGTTAAAAGTTAAAGGCTTTTTTAAGTGGCAAAGTCGGAAAGAGGACTGCTCCGTACAGGGTTCTAGTTGTGTAGCCAATTTTCATAGTCTAGGCCTGTCAGCCTACCACTTTTATTCCACTGTATGTACGCCATATTCTGGTTTAATCATGGCTTGCTTCATAAGAGAGTCCATAACCATCAGGAATGAGGAAGCTCCCATAATCATGTGAATGACTCATTAACACCAGTGTTAGAGCCTGTAGTTCTTACATGTAGTTGTGGTACAAATTTATGAAGATGTTGATATATTTGTCGGGAACGTCATACTACTTGATTATACATCAAGGTGATTGTCTATAGATGCCATTGAAGGCCTTCTTAAAATCTATAAATTAGATGCATAAGAGCCCCCTAATATTAAACAGACCATTCAATGTTTTGTAGCATGAAGATCTGGTCAGTGTGTCTTCATCCGGTCTTTTCAGGATAACGACAATAAACATTTTTCCAGCAATTGACAGCAGTGTTATTCCCCTCCAGTTTCCACATTAACCCATTCGCCCCTGAACCACCCGTAACCACCCGTGTGGATCCACGTCCTTCCTACCCCTCGTGACCTCATCAGTTTTAACGGTCAAGGCCAACTCTGTCTGCTAACTTGTGCAGAGTGAAGAGATCTTTCAAACCATACCAGAATGAGCAAAATTCAGTCAAGGACACCGGAGAAAAAGGCAAAAAACCATGCAAGATTGACCTGTAAATCTCCATGAAAATCTTGTTCCATTGCCCACCTACCTTTCCTTTCACCTAATCCTAAGATCCTAAAAGCTTTCCTAAAAACTCTTCCTATCAAAATGAAACCTACTAAATGCCCAGCAAGAGAAAAAAAAACGAGCAAGAAAAGCAAAAAAAAAGGGGGAGGAGAGAAAGGGAAAAGTAAAATTTTGCTTTCTGCGAATGCCCGAACTTCGCAAGCTGACATTTTGCCCCTGGATCAGAAGGCCGTGAAGTGTAGGACCGGTAAACGGGTTTGTGCTAGGAATTAGCTCTTTATAGCATGACAGTGACCAGAAAACCACTTAACTAGCTTCAAAATGAGTTTTTCGGCAAAATCTCCAGGAGCGAATGGGTTAATAAGTTTTCCCTTCTTTGGCAACTTGAAAATGATGCTATGGTGCCAAACATCAGGGACTTCCAGATTTCATTGAAGAGGCTGGTGAGTTCCTGCACAACAACACCTATGCCATGTTTCAACATTTCCACTGTGATTTCACCCAGCCCAGACTATGCCTCATTGTTTTTCAGCATCTTTTCTGTATTGCTTCCCTCACTCCTTCTCCAATTTCATTCATTGTGATGTTAATCTGTGGTAGAGGGGGATTGTCTATTGTAAACTCGAAGAGAGTATTATGAATGGGTTGGTTCTGACTAAAACGTTACTCCCATCTACTGTTCTGCTCATCATTACTTTGGCAGCAGTCTGAGCTTCTTCACATTTTGCCTGTATCCATTGCCTCTTATCAACTCTACATCCCCTCTAGACTTGCTACAAGGCATCCTCACGAGTTTCACCAGAGAAAAAGCCCCAAAAGCAGGTGGAGGGAGCTTTTTAGGCTGCGAGAGGGCTGAGCAAGAAATGAAGTCATGAGAGGATGACTTGCTTCACTTGAAGGGTTTTCAATTGCATTTTGTGCCAAAAATGGGGAGAGGTGTGACTAGTATTAATTTTGGTGTCTCTGGTTACATTGCAAACAATGAAAACATCCAATATGTGCGCGTTTCTCCAGGTTAGAAAGATCAAATTTGTTTACTTTGTGCTAGAGTCATCACAAATAAAGTTTTTAGGCATATAAAGTTAATGACATCAGGTGGGCAGAAACAACCAAAGCTTGTTTTGGAAGGAAGATCTCCAATGTGAGGGTAAGTTTTGAAATGTCGAGGAGGGCCATTGCAGAGGAGAAAGGAGTGATAACCTCAATAAAATGGCAAGTGTGCACTGCAAACAATGTGGTACCGACAAGAAAAAGAATCACAGCAACAAGAGAGTCCTGTTTGATGAATAATGATGAAAAATGTGTCAATAAATTTTGAGGATTGCCTCGGGATTAGATTCTCTTTCCGAGTTAAATAAAGATGTTTTTCCAAATAGTCATCTCCTATGTATGATGTTCTAATGAGACCAGAATTCAGGCTAGAGACCTGATCTTTCCTAGGAGAAATCAGTGGAGCAATTACCAGCATTTCAATCCTCTACCTTGCCTAGTAAACATTAAAATCTTGAATATGGAGCCAGCTCAAAGATAAGACTTTTCCCAGTTCCAGTTTTGGGTTGACACTAAAACATCTCTTCCTGAAAGATAAGCTTTGATTGTGCCTCTGATAGAAGAGCATCTTTTATCATTTTTGCAATTGACAAGTCACATTGCATTGTGCTTTATTACTTGTGATTGACATCTTTATCCCTAAGGGTCCCAAAGAGCTACATGTACTCTAGACCAATACTATTGGAGGTCCAAGTGCAGCGAGTGCAGCAAGTGCATACCACACCATGTTTAATAGGATGAGGAACTTTTTCAAAAGTCTACAATGTATACCTCCTCTTAATGGCTTCCTGTTGTTGTCTAAAATGGAAAAGCCTGTTGCTATATGTAAAATTAATTTCTCATGGTGGCAGCTTCAAGAGAAAACATGTTGTTGAAGTATTTTTCTCTCCATGTGTTTCTCCACACCTGAAAAAAGCTTGTTACCCTAAGTGTGATCTTACTGTACTTACTATTTTTTTGTTGGGCTGCCAACATGAGCCCTGATGTGGAAAAGGTAATTGAATTTAATTTGGTAAAATTTACAGAGGTGACTCCAACAAAAAGATCAAAGTCCACTACTAGCTTGCACCAGCTTTCCATAAGGTGAAGTAATAAAAGTTTGGCGCAGTGGCCTTTTTGGTGCCTCCAATGCTTATCAGTGGTTGCAGTTGCATGTATTAACCTGTCGACAATGTGACCTTCCACATGTAAATGTATGATGGCATTGATATGGGACCCTATTATCTCACTTGGTATGAAGGAAAAGGGGCTGCATTTGCTTTCATCACTTTCTAAGAAACAAGCACCACTTTCACTTTTTGCACTTGCTGTAGGCAGTACAAAGGCTTCACATTTTGCAGATTTAAAGTGTTCAAAATTGTCCTCACTACGGATGTGAAGGGGCAGATGATTCCATAAATTAGGGACTGCAGATGAAAAGGCAAGATCCCCTAAAGTCCTTTTCAGTTTTAAACTAGAATATTTTAAGATGAACTTTGCCTGAACAGAGACTGTAGCACAGCAGTTCTTTTATAGTGATCAAGTCACTCAAATACCCAGGCACATGACCATAGATACACGTAGCTTTAAATGTAAGAAGAACTATTTTAAAATTGATACCAAATTTAGCGGGAAGTTAATGTAAAGAACATGATACAGGTGTTACGTGACTGTAAAGAGGTACATTAGCTATAAGCCAAGCAGCCGCAGGCGTTGCAGTTTACAAAGGTGAACAGAGGGTTAAAAAAATCTATACGACCTATGATAAAAGCATAGACTAAGGTGCATGCAGATTCCTGAGACAAAATAATTATACTTTCGAATAAGCCACATATTGTACAAGTGAAAAAACTTATATTTGCATGTTTTGTCAAACTGTTCCTGAAGATTCAAATTAAAGTCAAACCATGTCCCCAATTTTCTTGCTACAGAGACAGGAGTAACATCAACGTTCCCCATGATAACTTTAGAGTGTTGCTGTTTAGTACCAATTACACATGAACTCCATTTTCTCGTCATTAAGTTTAAGCTTATCCATAAGCATCCACGCACAAATGTCCGATATACAACGTTCCATGGCTGCATCAATCAAACTGATTAGTTGCAGAGTAAGGACTAAACAACAGGTACATGAAAAGCTGCATGTCATCAACATAGGCATCTGCTTCAGGTACAATGCAGATGGTTTTCAATAACTTTAAAGAATTTGTGAGAGTAGATGGTAGACAAGAGTGGCCCCAAACTTTTCACTATAAATACGATTAAACCTGTTCATAATTATACCTTTCTGTTATTCTTGTCACTGGAATTATGCGGTAAAATTCAAGTGTAAATGAAAAGGAAGAGATACCACTCGTGGCACAAAAAAAAATACTCAGTGCAGCCGGCAGTCCAAAAACCCATGAAATATGAAAAACCAGAAGTCAATCAGCACTTGCATAGTAACTAGGTTACCTAGTAACAAGATATGATAATGGGCCCTTAAAACAGGCATAAACTATTAATGTAGAGACTGGATTTACAACATATTAAGACTGTTTCTTAACCTTGATGTATGTGCAGGGAGGAGATGCACTGTGATTGCGCCGTGATCAGCACAGGTGCTACTGCATCATGGCAGCACAGACTGGACTAAGCATTATTGTTTAGAAATGTTATGTTAATATTTATTTTATAAAAGACTTCCATTGTAACTTTTACTTATTGCATTGATGTAAGTGGGTGTAAGTGGATGTAAGTGGCTAAGTTGTTAATATTACAGCAACCTTGTAAAATGTAAAATTATAAATAAAGTGAAGAATTAACTTAAGTGTACCAACCTGTTTTTCAAATTCTGCATGACCTGTAGAGTAATCATTTACTGACCCACTTGGGTGGCTTGATTAACTTGCAGGAAAATGTTTTCCACCAGTCTTTTTGCTTAAAAGGTCTAAAATGAAAAAAAGAAACAGTTCTAAGATGACAAATAACTACAAAATGCAGTTTTCTTGTTATCAGTGTCAGAAAAAATGAGACAACACTCCCAAAAATAAAAAACATGTTTCAAAATAATTCTGTCCTGGTTGCATCAGAACAATAACAATATCATTCCTTTTTTAAAAAAAAATGAATCCAGACCATTAATATTTGGGGCATCAGTTTAGATAAAAAAATAAACAAGCAAAACTTGCATGAAATAGACTTTTATCAAGGACATAGATATAGGTATCATGAGTGTGTCTTATTGGAAAGCATCAGAAATTCTGAAAATGTCTTGTCAGTCTATAGTTAAGGGTGGTTCATTTGCCTCAGCACCCCCAACTCAAGGAAAATTTGCAATGCAGAAAAAATATACATTGTAGCAAAAAAAGGAAAAAAGAAGAAAAAGGAAACATGCCAGGATTTATTACTCAATTTCCTTTGGCACAAGTACAATGTAAAAGGAGTGTTATTGCTTCCACAAAGTTTATTTTTCAGATCAACACTAAATTTACAACAGTACCATGATATATTATTATTCTGTCATGAATAAGCTGCACTGCTGTATTATAATACACATGCATGTAGGCTGGCCCTAAAACAGGAGATTAAGAAAGCTTACGTAAATGTAAATCAAACTTGAACTGATGAAGATGTTTCTGTCAAAGAAAATTCGACCGCCTACATGTAATTTGTTACCTTAAAACATACCATGATAAAAACAATCACCTTCACCAACTGATTTTACATAACAGCTGTAACTTAAAAGGTCATTGCATTGTGGGTTGCATTGCAAAATTATCCATTTCAATTATCATATCATTCACCAGGGCACTTGTATTATGGGAGCAATTATGAATGGTGTGCAAGAAGAATGTAAGGCAAAAAGTCTGTTCCTTCTAACTTCTAAACTCTAAGTTTTCTTTTTGCTTGTTACATTTTGACAGTAGCCCTTTTTTATTATTGAGCTGTACAATGGTTTGTGCTCTACAATGTGATTCCTTTACATCTGATTGACTGTGAGAGGGTAGGTCTGGTTAAACATCCAAACGGACTTGTGACACTGCCCAGATGGAATGAAAAGAGTCTGTGACTCCAGTCTGTATAATAACACTGACTTGTCCAAACTTTTAAGTTTTTACAATCAATCAGAAGATGATGATGATTTTAATCATAATGATGAGGATAAGATGACTAAAATCATCATCATGATAATTAGATTATTCAAATCATCTTGCTTTTAAAAACTCTGCAATAATACAATGTAGTCCTGTCAGGTCACACAACCTATAAAACCTCATATTTAAGTTTGGTTGCCTTGCAGAAGAAGAAAGAGAAAATGAATTGAGTACTTCAATTAGCTTTTGTGTAACTATATCCTTGCTCTTTGCTTTGATGTCATTGATTTTACCTTCTTTTGTTTTTATGACCTTTACTGTACAATTACTGCAATCTAATGCATTATATTCAGGCAAGCATTGTTTCCAGATGTCTATGCATATAGACTGTTGTTATTTCAGTATACGTTGCCTTTGAAGACTGTGATTTCTTATGTGAAGTTTTTTCATTTGAACTTTTTTATACTGTAGCCTGAGCTCATGCAGTTTATATGCATCTAATTAAATAAGCCCTAAGAGTGCTCAGTACCAAATTCCTCCTTGTCATAACAATGCTTTATAAAACAGGGTGATCACAAGAATTAAGGACTAAACACACGATAAACTAGAGAGTTTTAGATGCGAGTTTACCACGAACCTCCAACTGCTGGAGGTCACGTGACAAGTCTTCCATGTCACGTTTGAGGTTTACGATGTGCGTTTTCAACGTGGGGTGGGAAGTGACAATTACAAACAAAATTTGACTTGGGTAGGTTTTCACGTATGTCATTTACCTGAAAGCTTTTAGCGTATAATTCTTGTTTTATCCCATGTAATAATACAAAAATCTTGTGGAGCAAGTCTTTATCCATTAACAGAGGCAGAAATTTGGGCAAAATGTTAAATTTGATACACTCTATTGGATCTTGAAAACAAGTCCCATTCATGGCTGCTGATTCAAAATGATGGCTGTAAATTTGCAAGAAGAACTGATGTAAGAATTTACAGCTCTTTGCTGCTAGATAACCCAGTGTTACCGTAAATTTCTTTTGTTTTCACTGATTGCGATTTCTTCAATTTCTAAATGGAAAAATAAACCTAGAATGGCTCCATTTCGTGAATCCACTTCTTTAATCCACTACCAATCTAAATCGAATTATTTTTTTGATGTTGAACTGCAAACGGGTAACCACAAACCGCGGTTAGAGGTTCGCAGTAAACTTGGATCTATAACTGTCTATTAAATCAATACTGTATTATCTCCCCACTACTTCTATTGCATAACTGTAGGGGCAACAAATGAGGATTTCTTATTTATTTGATATTAGGGTTTAAACAGTTATTTACCCCTTTTTGCTCCATTTCTTTTGACTCGGTACTTATGAACTGATATGATGAAACGCAATGGCTGGAAGCTCATAAGCTCTTCTTGTTTACAAACTCAGTCATAATTCAGAATTATGATTTTACTTACTTACAAAACCATGATAAAGTATTACTATTTCTATGGAAAACTATTTCCAAAAAATGGGCAAGGAGCTGAACTTAGGACTACCGGAAAACAACACAAGGCAATAGTCAGAAAGGGACTTGCATCAGGACATCCATTGCAAGTCTTTGGTGTGCTGACCACTTGGCCAGAATGTGACTGCTAGTGAGAGACAATAGTGTTGGGTTAGGATCAGGGTTATGAATATGACCCTTGGCAAATTTACTCTTGCAACTGCTGTAAGCAGTAAAGGTCGCTTCTGTACTCTGGCAGCTAGGAATTTGAAACAGCCACACACTGACAGTTTAAATTAACCTTTGACCTGAGTTGTATCTTACATCATAAAAAATTGAGGAGCCACCTCATTTGGGTAAGGACACCTTGGTTTAAGCCAAGATTAAGCTTACACTTAATATGAAGACTTAATGTGTCTACTTAAAATTATGTAAACGTTAATGCTTTCCAGTCTACTAAAAAGACCTACAACACCGATTGTGTACTGAAAATCGACCACGAACTACCTCATCTAGTGGACGCTACGTATACAATTTATAGATATAAAGCTAACTTAGCTCTACAAACTTACGAAAACGAAGAACATTCTTGGCATTCTCGAATTTTGAAGTCATTTGGGTCATTTGGGCGCAACTGCATGGCTTTGTATCACATGCAGTCTACAACATCGTTGACATTATTCTATTTTGCAATAAGGTGCTTTTTGTCTTTGTAATGATTTCATTGCCGCAAGAAACATAGAGAACCTGCGGTTGTAGTCCACGAAGGATCCAGCATAAACCTGATACTCCCAGACTATGGAAGCAAGACAACGACCCCACGAAAGTTCGCATGGCCTTCAAAGATCACGTGACCAAAACGGTGCCTTGTATTTTTTAACTTTCCCGTATCCCGTGCCCGTCCCGAAAAATTGTGTGAATTTTTATTGGCCGCAACGTCGAAGCACGTGCAAGTCAGGCAGGATTGCACAAGCCGATAAAAGATACTGCGTCAGCAAAGGAGGGAAAAGTAAGCTCACTGTGTAGAGGAGGAAGAGGACTCAAGGCTGTCCTCTTAATACGACGCAAGACTTGGCCTCGGGCGACTTGCTGGTGTTGGTTTCCTGTTGAGTTACGGTCAAAAAGCTAAGAATGTCTAGAATTTATTACTTGCAAAATCGTAGCTCTCTCGGTGACTTCGCGGCCTAGAAAGAACGCGCAATAAGTAGCATGTCTATCAAAAAGCTTTAGGAAAATGTTGTTAAATCGGGCAGCGGGCACGCGTTGATGTTCAAAGGTCGTTTCACGTGAATTCACATGTAACATAATCCTTGACTATGAACGTTACAAGCTGCACAGTTTTCTTCAAATTAGGATTGTTCATTAGTTAGTTTTTCAAAACAAGTTGTTACTTTTGCTCTGACAGGCGTGAAGTACGGTCGGCGACGCAAAACAATAGTTTTGTATTTTGAAAAATCGCTGAATAAGCAAGGGAGTCGGTCTTTTATGTTCTTTAAATATTTTTACCTTTTTACTGCTGTGTCTGCGAGGATAAAACATAACTAAGATTGTTATTCCAGTAAAATACGATGCATAAAAAAGAAAAGAGACGACTATTATAATTGTGATTGTTCTAGAATCGGGTATAAATCCCGCATTGTCTTTCGTGTCGTGACAAGGCATTACGTTTCACGTACTAAAAATAAATACGCAAAAGCTAACCGAATCTACATTTGTCCTGAACATAATTCCGAAATATTGTCAGTCATAATTCCGTTTTGCGCTTAAACGACGACTTTACAACAAGATGATCTATTCAAAAGAGATGATAGTTTTGGGGCGGCCCCCGGTGGGGGGGGGGGGGTACTTCCTTATAAAGAGGCTAAAGGGGATGTGCCGCTGGATGGGGTCGCATTTTCACGACTAGATTGACTATTAATGGGGTTGCATTTTCAAAAGAGTTACTAGAATGGGGTCGCACATTTTCGGATTTTTGGGGTAGAGAGTTGTTGATATTTACGGTTAGCAAACCTATCAGGATATTTATACTGTAGGTGAAAAGTAAAGTGTTCTTCATTCAATTTATTTAAAAAAATGGGTCAATTCATTTTTTGATGACCTATTTAAAGGATTGATAAGGTAGATACATAAATAGAAAGTGACTAAGTTGGGATCGCAAAAATTACATATTTCCCCAAGAGTGACTAATATGGGGTCTACAATAGGCCCTTTGCAGATAGCCATTCACGTGACACAAAACCGCCGTGCTGGTAAGCAAAAGTCGCACTGGGACAAGACAAACAAAAGACATCCATAATTTTAAACTGTAATTTTCTTTGTTTTTCTTGTCCCAGTGCGACTTTTGCTCACCAGCACGGCGGTTTTGTGTCACGTGAATGGCTAGCTGCAAAGGGCCTATTGGCCACAGAAAAGACTATAATGGGGTAGGGGCTCTGAGAGGCCAGCGGCACATACCCAGCAAAAATCAACGCAAGTAACCCCCCCCCCCGGGGGCGCCGCAGTTTCGTTGAAATCATAACAGTTTTCCTGGAAAGCTCCACGGGATCTCAGTCAATCTTAATAAGGAATTTTCTTTTCAACCTACATCAAAATGATTAGTAAAAAGAATAGTAAAGGAATGCAAATTTTAGTGAACTACCCCGTATTCCTAACATATATGGTGGTAATATTGATGTAAGTTTTGTTTTGAGTAGCAAAGGAACCCTTGTGTGTAACTCCTCTTCTAGTGTATTATTCCTTAACAGAACATCTCCGTCTCTCCTGCACACATTTGTTGCATACACTACTCAACTTCCATTTCCATCCAACATACCCGTAAATCTTTCTTAAACCCACACATCCCGCGTAAGCGCCTTCGGGCGTCTTCTTGTTTAAAATAGACTTGGATTTTTGGCTGTCAGGGAGACAAATTTTAACATGTGATATTTCTGATCATTACGCTTTGTAATGAAGATAGACAAATGACTGACAATATTGGCAAGTCTGATTACAACAACAAACGTAGTTCATCACCGTTTAGGCGTCAATTTTTCATCTAGCTTGAGGATTATTAAAATGCAATGAGATGCGTTTAAGTTTACCTTCCAAAGCCCGGTTATTTTCCTGAAACATTTTTCGTGATATTTGTATCTAGGCCTACCGCGAATCCCAAATCCCAAATATGAGCAGAACCGCTAACCGCTAACCGCAAACCACGGTTTTCCGTTTGCGGTAAGATCTTAAGATCTCTAATAAAATATTTTTCACGCGCAGCCTAGTGGCAAAGAATTTTCCAAGAGGTTCTGCGATTTACGTATTTCTAGTCTATGAAGTAAATTTCACCCCAAAATAGAGAATCCAAGACAGTCTTGAAATCCAAGATTCCACTCCATGGACTCCGGATTCCAGGTACTGGATTCCGGATTCTTTGTCAGTAGACCTTGGATTCTGGATTCTAATCTTTAGTAGGATTCGGGATTCCTTGAGATGTATTCCAGATTTCAAAGCCCAGGATTCCGGATTCCAAAAGCAAAAATTTCCCGGATTCTGGAATCCGGATTCCCTTACTTGGGCAAAACAATTTTTGAAAAGTCCCCCACTGAATCGCCGAAACCAGTTTGTAACGGACAGTGTCCTTTGTCGCGACGAACAGCTCAATATATTTTCTATTAAAAGTAAACCATATAACATGGAAACCCGGATAATACAGACACTTTGACATGTCCCTTTGATGTCTATATGCTTCGAAATTCGAGGAGATAACGCCCCAAACTGTACAAGGTGCTGATGACGACGACTAGTAACGATTGCTTATGTTGCGGCTTCGGTCAGCTGACTCTGGAGGACTGGCAGGAATACAGTGGCGGATCCAGGGAAGGGGCCCGGGTGGGCCTGCCCCCCCCCTTTATTTTTAGACCAAACTGAGGCCCGAAGGGCCGAAAATGTTTTTTGGAGACCGACCCTCCCCCTTATCTAAGGGTCTGGATGACAGCCCCCCCCCCCCCCCCCCCCCCCCCATCTCAAGGTCTGGATGAGGCACTGGAATACATACAAGTTGACTGTGACGGCTCCCTCCATTTATTTTGTCTGTTCATGCTTGTAATAGAAATACTTTCGATTGGGCGTAGCGTAGCGATAGAGAATAGAATGACTGTGCACGATTAGTAAGAAATGTTTTTATAATGAGGGTAAAATTACATTTTCATACAAATTATCATATATTATCATCCAATTTTTTTATTTATTTATTGAGTTCGTCTCATGAGAAGATCGACATTTGTCCCCGAGACAATCTTTACACGTTCTATCCGTCTGAAGAGGACGGATAGAACGAGTTTGTTGATCCAAACAGTGACGAAAACGTTGAAACTGGAATGCCGGATGCTGCACACTCACTCGCGTAAAATGGAGCGAGTTCACCTCACGTAGCATCCTCGGAGACCCAGGGGCAGATAGTGGGGACGAGGAAAAGTCTAAACGGGCGGAAAAATATATGGCACGAAGAAAAGTAAAGAACGGCGAGAAAAACCCCTGGGGACAATGTCTTACCAGACCAGTTCCAACTGGTCTGGTAAGACATTGTCCCCAGGGGTTTTTCTCGCCATTCTTTACTTTTCTTCGTGCCATATATTTTTACGCCCGTTTAAACTTTTCCTCGTCCCCACTATCTGCCCCTGGGTCTCCGAGGATGCTCACGTAGTTCATTGAGGAAAGATATCCTGACATTGCGTGTCTTGAACTTGAAAAACATTATTTTGTTTAAACCAGAGATCCTTTGATATCATTTCCGCGACATCAAAAAAATCGCAAAATATAAGAATTAGGAAAAAAAATTGTTGCGAAAACTAATGAAGCGACACTCCGAGGGGAGTTCGAATTCATGATGCCAACGGGGAATCCAGCAATTTCTGATAAGGGGGTCAAAACTTCTATAAACCACTGAAACCGTTTCATGAAGTTAACTTTTTCTGCCCTGACTTGCCATAACACGTCATTTTCCATTTAACTTGAACTCGAACCCCAAGTGGTAGAAAATTCAGTTTCATCACTTAGTAAATTACTAACACGTCTCCTAGACAGGATATATCGATCTTTTAAGGCATATTGGTGCATTATTGGTCAATTAGGGCAAGTGTATTTTTGCCGGTGTATTTAGAGGAAGTTCTAGGTCTCCTCGGACCCTCCCAGCCCCTGGATCCGCCACTGTGATGCCATGCGGTACTACTTTCATGCTACCGACTGTGAGTCATGTGTAAAACTTACTTAAAAGTTTAGTTTTGTAATGGTTCGGTAAATATCATTGTTTAAATATGGCAGTACATATCATACTCAACAAAAAGTTCCAGAGGCTGGTTTTGAGAAGACCTAAGGAGGGGACGCGATCCATTCAACCAAATCTTCCGGAAATGTCGGTCCAAAAGTGTGTGGATCGTTTCGATCCAACTACAAAAGTTTGCGGAAAAACGGTTTTTATCGGCTAGACAGATCTTGTGGGAAATTTGCCGTTCCATTTGTCCATTGCTCTTTCCAGTACCAAACTTTCCGGAAATTGCGGTCTTAAAAATGAATGGATCAATTCGATCTAACCGTCCTCCAGGGCCCGAAATCGGCACTGCTTGGTACAGCCAGCATCCTGCGCAAGGCGCTTTCTGTCTAAGGTCATTGAATTGATAGAAAGTATAAATGACAAGAGCTACAGTATCAATGTATACTGTTCGAAATGAAGGATAATAAGGGCACTGGGGTAGGACAGGTTGGTGCCTTAGCCTATCACGGGAATGTGGACGCTCCCGCTCACCAGAGTCTGGGGTGGCACCTTTGGCAAGTGTCAGCAACTCCTTAGCCACCCCCGTAAGGGTTACAGCAAAGGAATGGTGAGACCTATTGAGCCTTGGTCGGTATCCTTCCTAGAAACTTAAATTCAATTTTGTGCTTAAAATTTACCATCAAAAGGAACGCGGAAGACAATTATCGGCCGATAACATACCTACCCCTCATGTGCAAGCTTTTAACAGGGGTCACCTCAGAGGGTATGTACAACTTTCGGGATAAAAGCAAAAGGGTTGCCGGAGAGAAAGTACGGGGACAAAAGATCAGTTGTTGATTGAAAGGATGAGAAAACTGAAGAAGAGGCACAGGAACTTTACGGATTGACTACCGAAAGGCTTATGACATGGTTCTGCAAAGCTGGATAACAGAGTGCCTAGAACTCCTGGAAATAGCTGACAACATCAACGGGCAGACAGAGCTAACATCAAGGTATCTTTTAAGGCGATAGTTTGCCCCGCCCCATAACTGTTTGTAATCTGCTGAGAACCGTTGACCCTAGTGTTAAAAGAATTGAGCGAAGGCTATACCTCGAAGACAATGATGAATCGCTTGCTTTTCTTGGGTGATTTGAAGACTTTTGGGAAAAGTAAGAGGCAAGTGGAATCCCTAGATAATACGGTACACAGAATAAGTAAGGATGTAGGGTCTTGGTCAGTATTGTAAAGAGGTAAGACGGTTGGATGTGAAGGAATTGAACAAGAGTATGGGAAGATAATGAGGTGGAAAGAGGAGGTTGCAGATATCTAGAATTAGATTAAGTCAAAAGGTTTATGATAGGTGCTACCCGGACAGCTAAGTGTTTTGGAGGTTATGTTGGAGAGATATCATGTTTCGACGACATCCTGTCGGCGATGACAAAGATGTCCAAACCAGAAAGGAAGTTAGTTCAGGAAGTCCAAACTATCAGTAAGCTGCTTGCTGGAAATCTTTTGTCCAGCACTGCTGGTGAGCCCAGCTTTTGAAGACGTGGCTTAGACCCATAGGATGGGTGACGAAAAGGCTTAGAAAAATAGACGTTTTAAATGGTCACAAGCAGAGTACAGATAGTGTCCGTAGCTGAAATCGCCAAGGTCTGTTTTTATAACAGCGAGAACCACGAAAGAAACGTTGGCATCTTCAAAAAGTAGCAAACTTAGTCAGTTTTATAGGCATGTTTACTGTATTGGATGGTATACCAAGTCAGGACGGCCATGTTGCTTTTATTCGGTTTGTAAATATGTTGGCACGCAAATATATGATAAGTGGCAGAAATGCCTGTATGGAAGGCCAGATTTTTAGTCCTACCACCTTATAATGGGCTCCGCCTTCCCGGAGATTGAAAGTTGTGGCTCTATTTTAGAATGAGACAGTTGGTGGGGTAGATTGCCTTTGGGTACATAATAAAACAAGGGGTCCAGGGGCATTCTTCCCGGGAAATAGTTTTCTAAACGTCAGAAAAGCTGAATTTTGGCATTCTGGTAGCTGAGAAATTTTATTTTCATTATCGGAGATAATACCGTCACTGCAAAACTTAAAAGGATTTTTTTTGATGTCCCCTATTTACACCCCATATTTTTCGCCTGGCTACCCCTTTGAAGCCATATTTTTGGCATGATCCGCCTCAAATCCCACCAGCCCCCTCCCCCCCCCCTACCTGATAAAAAATGAACGGTCCCTTATGCCTAGAAATGCAAGAAAACCTCGGAACTTAGGAACTTCATATCAGACACAATGACTTCATGAAGACAAGAATTGCTTGCGTTTAGCGGGTGAGGATTAGGACTAGGGGACACTTCGTGATGTCTATCATAAGGAGCATGAATCTCATTAACTTGCAATCCTGGACATATCTTCGTCAGCAAGCTCTGAGGATCAATTACGTGAAGAGTCACGTAGGCAAGATTGCAGGATCTTCATTCTGCAGAGTGTGCAACGAGATGTGATCAGTGAGTGCAGTATACTTGCGCAGAAAGAATATAAGAATCATGAGGGGCGCGACAATGTAGCCAGAATGATTCATTGGGAGTTGAATTGTGTTTAAGGGCTGGACAGAGCAGAAAAATGGTACGTTAACACTAACTCGACAGTTTGCTGGGGACAGACGGGATCAAAAACAACTGTGAGAACTTACAGTGTAGCGTGAGAAAACAGCCGACATTTGGTGACGCTGCCACTGGTTTCCCCGCCAAATGACGTCTGAGAAACGAGCGCAGGAATTCCATACTGATGACGTGTCACTACCCAGATCTGGGTAGTGCATCTGATTGGTCGCGCCGCGTGGGAAATTTGATTCAACCAATCAAAAGCACTACCCAGATCTAGGTAGTGACGCGTCATCAGTATGGAATTTTTGCGCTCGTTTCTCAGACGTCATTTGGCAGGGAAACCAGTGGTAGCATCGCCACTGTTTTCTCAGGCTACTTACAGTGCGACAATGTAATAGAGGCGGAAAGACCGGATATCGTGGTCGTAGTAAATAAGGAGAGAGTTTGAAAAAATAATGGTGTGGCAATATCAGGTGACTGCAGTGTTGCCTTAAAAGGAAAGAAAACATTGAGAAACACCAAGATATAAAGAGTGCGATAGCGACCATATGGGCTATGCGAAAAGTGGAGTCTGATACCTGTTGTTGTAGGAGCTTTGGGAACTATCTCAAACCGCTTCAATGAGGGAGGGGATCGAGAAAATCAGAATAAGGGACCAAAGGACAAGCATCCAGAAGACCATAGAAACTGCAAGAATACTAAGAAGAGTCCTTAACTCTCAAGGGAAGTTTTCAGGTGACCAGCAAAACTGAACTTTTTTTATACCTGATAATAATAATAATAATAATAATAATAATAATAATAATTGTAATTGTAATAATAATAATTACAATGACAATTACAATAATAATGATTATAATAATGTTCTCTAAGTCTTTCCCAAACAAAAGATTTTCTCAAACTACTAGGACATCCTTTGTTCTGACTTGATCTCAATTGAAGAACTACAAAAAAAGATTGAGTTAAGTAATGCCAAAGTTATCATCAACTGAGATAGTAAAAAAGCCTTGGAAATATACCCTAAGGAAGGAGAAGGACACTAACTTCACAATAACGATAGAAAAAGATAGAGGAGTAGACCCAAGAACGTAATGGAATTTTAAATTCTCATTTCTAAGCCAAAAATAAGACTCTCTTGACCGAGATGACATACGTATTTTTCTATGCTATAAAAGTAATGCGGTAAATCCCATACATATGTTAGAAAAAAAAATCAAAAGCTTACAAGATCGTGTGCATTCCCTATGGTAGTCCGCACCTTTAAAATTGAATCTAAGGAGTACTCTATCGTAGGTCTATAAAGTCGTTTCTTATTTCCTAAGATGCTTTAAACAGTACAGACTGATTTTTGAAAAACGAATCGAGCACTGCTGTAGGTGTTGTTTCTCTTTATCCTGTCACTGTTGTTCCATGTTACTCTCTTTGTTTTTGCAGATATTTAGCGTGTATCTCGAGCCTTTTTCAGTCACAATAGTTTGATCTGGCTTTGGAAGATTTCTTCATCCTGCTCAAGTTGTGTATCAAGATCATTTCATTGTCGAAAAATTGATCATCGGAGCGCAACGAGGGGATCATGGCCTCGCACTCACGGTTAAATGTAAAGCGTCAATGGTTATACCATGTAAGTAATCAACAGAAAGTTTCAGTCATAAGTAGGTTGAGTATGATCGCCCGGGTGAACGTAGTCCGGAATAGGACTGTTGTTGTTGATAGTGACTGACGTTTCGACAACCTGTAAGGTAGTCATCTTCAGAGTGAAAGTGAGTTGTACC
Organism: Porites divaricata; assembly: GCA_038088405.1. NCBI lineage: Eukaryota > Metazoa > Cnidaria > Anthozoa > Scleractinia > Poritidae > Porites > Porites divaricata. The sequence continues at coordinate 1,687,078 of JBBMOI010000009.1, forward strand.
GTGTCAGTTGATGGTATTAAACTCTGGTTATTGACCTGATTGGTCAATTAAGTCGCGATGTTATTGGTCGTCTGTCAGTGAAGCCGTGATGTTATTGGCTATGAATACTCGTAATGTAACATAACACCGCGACTTTATTGACCAATCGGGTATCGACGACTTCCACGACCTCTGCCACTGCCCACGTGCGATGACTGATCGACAACTAAATAAATCCCAGCCTTTGTTTCTTTGTAATGATAGAGGTACAACTATCCTGGAAGTAATTTAATGATGTTAGTTCAGACAACGATAATTAACAATCCCTTTGAGAAGGACATCACTCTCGTCCCCGGCCAAAGCCGCGATACTTTTGGCTACAGCACGGATTCCGTAAAGTGTTGGTCCTCTTGAAACGAGACCGATGTGGGTATGCGAAGCCTGAGAAATTCACCTAGTGCTGCCCAGCGGCTTGCCCCGCAGAAATGGAAGGAAAAGGCTGTATTCCGTTCTTGGCCAGAATTCAGCAGCGTAAGACTCGTATGAACTAAAGGGGATGGAAAAAACCGTAATTGCGATACGAACCCTCCTCAAGATCCTAGAATGAGAATCTACCAAAATTTCTGACGCCCTTATAAAGGGTTTGACTTGGAGAATGTCACTAAAAACAATGGGCCATAGCCACCAAGACTTTTAGAGATGCAAAACAACAACAACAAAGCCGATTCTTTCTTTCGACTTAATTCAGTTAATGTCGACATTAACGTGGATAACAGAGAAAGAGCTAGAGCGAGAGATAAAAAAACAAAGGTAGGAGGCCAATTTCGTTGGACTGAGAATAACATGAAAGTTTTATAGAGGCACTGAGAAAATGAGAAATGCTAGCGAAAAAAAGTGACCAAGAACACATACAACATTTCCTCCATAAAACGTTTAACTAGGAAGTTTCTGGAAGTTTCACGTTGAAGTCGTGCAAAAAAGCAACTGCAAAGAAATGTACAAAAAAAGTGTGCTGCACGTGCAACGTTGTTTTTTCGCTAATTAGACCTACTAAATTTTTTTGGCTGTTTTTGTTGCAATCGCCGCTTAACATTACACGATATCATATTTTGTTAGAGTAATCTATAGACATTAACGACAGCGTCGCGTTTAGCCCTGGCTAAATCTATATATTAACAATGATTGGCATTGATTCGTTCATATTTCGCTCCCGTAGATAACACAACCGTCGTGGCGGAAAACTGGTGATGGGTAGCATAGTCTCAGCCTGGTCAGCCGGCTAAAAAAAAAAAAAAACACCCAACATTTTGCCACTGATTTCTTCGCCCTTTGCAGTCTCAAGCCTCAAAACGTTGAAGCGAACCACATAGGCATCAACACAGACTCTTGACAGATGACGATTATTTATTCTTCTGCAAAAGGTTTCCTACAAATTGGATCTACATCCCTGAGGTAAGAGGTGCATAAAACAAAAATACAAATTGGCGATGATTTTTATTTATGTCTAGTCATTGTACGCTAAATAAAAGTGTTTGGGTTTGTTCTACGAATGTGAGAAAGCGTAGTTAACTAGTAGGAACAATTAAAGTAAAGCCTGAGCATGTTTTATCTAAAAAAGCGGGTACTTTTCCAGGCCCTATCAAATAATTGGATCGTAGTGCCATAAATAATTACCTCGCTGTGACTCATTGACCAGTTAGAAGTTATTTTTTGTGAAAGCGCTGGTTAAAAATTCTTGGTTCAGGTCTCGACTCATTTTCAACTCTTTTCATGCTACAAATATCAAAATACTCACCGGACGAACTTTCTGCTCTAAGTTTGGAAAACAAAGCCTCAATCTTTGATTTAATCATGAGGACCGATTTGTCTTAACGCGAAGTTTTGCCGTGTTATCCGCAGCAAACGCAAACGAAGCTATCTTCTGAACGCTGGGGGCAACTGAGAATTAAGATGGAGATCTTGTCTATTGTTGTCACCCATGGGGCATAAAAATCAACGCTGATAACAAGTGACTGTTTGATGCTTGATTTAAAATGTTAACATACAATCGTGCAAAAAAAAAAGTATTGTTTAATACTGAGGCAACCACCATTTCTGTGACTATAAGACGCTGTCATTTTGTTTCGCGCTCGTGTAATTTAACTTTGTATTTTGCTCAGCTCCAATGTGACTTGCATCTACTTCGGTAAATAAAAACTCAACAAATGTTACCCCGCACAAAGCAATCGGCTTTGCATGCGTGTATCTATAAATCTTGCTATATATTGAATGCTTGTAAAAGTAATTGGAACGTATACAAGGTGTACAGTATGGTCGGAGAAGGGCCTCGCGTATTCCTTATTTGCGTATCCTTGTTTATTTCCTGATACCTTTTACTCTGGTTAAAAAGGGTGATCGCGTGACAGCGCCCCCTTCAAAAATGTAAAACCATGATGGCGGCTGACTGATAATGTATCTTAGCTATGGAAAGAATTCCAGTGAGTTGAGTCCTTCCAAGATTTTTAGATGTGAGTGTGAAACCACAATTTCCGCCTTTAACTCGCAAGCGAGAAGTGCTAATGAATGAGAGTGTTCGTCGATAAAGCCTAGTTTTCACTTAAAATATTTAAGGGCATTCATTTCATGACAGAGTTTGCATACTATATGGCGTTTCTTTTTACGGAGGTGATCCCACTTAGCGTTCGCCAGAAAGGTATTGAATGTACCGTTTTTCCAGGCGATGAAGTGTGTTACGAGATATAGTGAATAGCAAGGTAGAAGATTCTGATTTTGTACTTATGGTCTTTAGAACGTCTTTGATACCGTGCGCTTTGAACTTCTAAATGCAAGCTAGTCTTATTTATTCTGATGTCTGCGCTTACCGATCAGAGAGTAGAGTGATAAATAGATGTCTCGAAACTCAGTGTCCAGTTTGAACATGATTGAAACACAAAAGGCAGTCTATTTCGGTAAAAAAGAAACTTATGAATAAGCCCTGATGTGTGAGGACGTAATTTAAGATACATAAGCCATGAGAGATTTCAGAGCTGCCTCTAAGTACAGCATAATAAATTCGTCCACGGCGAGAATGCTTCGAATCGTCGCCGAATCATCGTTACTGTCAAATAATAAGAGCATAGACCTTCATTCCTGATCCATTAAAAACTGGCTAATTTTAAGAAAATCAGGATTAATATATTTTTGCGGCACAAAAAGATTTTAAAATATCGTTTTGGGGACTTCTAGGACTACGATGAGTATGATCTCCAAGTTTAGAAATTAAAAAAAAAAGGAAAATTAAGCAAATAGAGGAGATTAACTACAAAGATCCACCAAGGAAAAGCGGGACTCATTCTTCTATTAAAGTTCAACGATTATACGGTAAATTAACTCAAAAGACGTATTTAAAAGCATAGTTAAATATGCACTATCGATGTATAACTAAGGCGAGAGATATTGCTCTGATTGCTCGAGATGTTGAACAGTCACTTTTATAGTTAGCTGTTCAGCACTGAAACTAAAGCGGAAGACATTGGAACTGCGGATTATAAAAGATCTTGCCTAAAACAGACCTGGAAGTTTTAATTCAGTTTACAAGCGTTAAACTGTCCTTTCATAACTAAAGAATAAAGTGCCACACACTGAAAGCATGGATGGTTATACCTCAAGCTGACGACATCCATTGCATGACAGAAACACTATTGTCTTTCTGTAAACGATTATTTAAAGGCTAATGGATCACTTACCACGTCTACGTGATGTTTCTTAGATGATCATATTGTTTAGACGAATGCTGTTTAGCCACCAATGTGCGAGCGACATAAAATTATTACAGTAAAGTAACTTTACGTTCTATCGCCAAATGTAATATAACTAGTGAATAACGCTTCAGCCGGCATGACTAAATGCAGTGCCACAAACAGTCCAGCATGCCTTATGGGCCGCATTAGCTGTGTCTCGGGGCTGTTTCGCTCCCAGACACCCCGATTTGTACGCGGTCGATCGATTGTCGGCCACATGAGACGCGATCGCGACGAAGGGGAGGATGAGAAGGAGTGATGACTCTCGACTTCTTCTTCCTTTCCATCTCTCCCACACCTCCCGCGTGCGTGCAGATCTCCTACGCGCTTCCCTCGTTGATGCAATAAAAGAGAGGCAGGCAAAACAGACGACTGGTCATAAGTCAGGGCCGCGGGGGACACCTTAAGGTTAATTTCCACTGTTGCGTAATTTTAACGTGCGTACGTACGTAGATTTTCGCGCGGAAATGAAATAGAGGCAACGTATGGAAGGTCACGCTTAAACGCAAATTTGAACCTCGCTCAACTTTTACGTTTACGCGCCTCTCATACATCACCTCTATTTTGTTTACGCGCCTAAAATTTGCGTGCGTACACACGTAAATTTTACGTACGCAAATGAAATAAAGACAATGTATGAAAGGTCGAAAAAATTGTAAAAGTTGAACCTCGCTCAACTTTTACGTTTACGCGCGACACTTCATACATTGTCTCTATTTTATTTACGCGCGTAAAATTTACGTGTGTACACACGTAATATATAGATTTAGCCAAGGCCAAAAGCGAAGCTCTCGAAGGATGCTTTAGGAAATGTCTTCCTCAGTTAGTTATACTTTTGCCGTAAGCAGGGAGCAAACTGAATTTTACCTCTTAAAAAATTGACCTAAGCCCGCGATCAATTAAAAACGAAAAACTGGTCAGCAAATAACTTTAAAAATAACATCACGTCCATGAGTTGTATACCTGAGCCTGCGATGCAGTCACGTGCCACTGGTCAGCGGAGACCCTTTTTGACAGCTGTCAATTGACCATAACATGGACGTCCAATACCAAGTTTTACACAGATGGTATTAAAGTGTGCCATCTCGCATGCGCTAACATGAAGGGGTGGACGTACGTACATTCTCGACCCCAGTGCTTACGGGTTTGGGAATGCGCCCGTAAGCTCTGGGAAACTCTGCGCCGGAGTAGCCAAAATCTGGCTATTTGGGCCTCACAGCGCATGCTCTTTGATCCAACCCAAACTTTTTGCTTCTTTTATATCTGCTTCATCGCGAAGTGTTGTGTTGCTCCGGTATTAGAACTGAAGAAATTCAGTTAACGGCCGTGAAGAATTTTCAGGTATCCAAGGCTCTTGTGGTAGCTGCTGAGAAAATAACGTTAAACGTTCCTAATCACAGATTGAGACTTGAAGTTTGCGTATGCTTGGCAGTTGATTAATATTTCTGTGGACTACTTCACGAGGCGGTAAGTGAAACCCGAATGGCTTGTTAAAATGAACGTATGGAAATTCCAATAAAACTTTCCAAAATATGAATTTAGCGTCCTTTTATTTATGTTTGTTCACGAACATTAACTCTACAGCGAAGCTGCTTTGAAATGTGATATCGTGGGAAAAGAAGAGAACTATAAATATCTAGTCGCATTGTACACGTATCACTTTTACTTTTTCTGTTTTTTTTTCTTGGAAGTCTGTTTTTGGGTAATTTACGACAAGAAGCTGAAGTTTTCATTCATACTCGGCTACTTCGTGTGAACAAGATAACGTGGAAGTCGAAGAAAAATCAGCAATGTGTCACGCTTCTTAACTTATAGCTGGCAAAGATGTCGGTGTATTTTATTTTATTTTTTTTGCATTCAAATCTTTTTCTGGTTCATGGTTCAATTTTCGATATATAGCTAAGCTATTTTATTTGAAAATTGGAAAATCCAGTAATTCTGCCTAATTAGTCGTTCAAATGTTGTTTTCAAGAATCGGCCGGCCGTGTTTACTTCAACATGTCTAGGGAAAAACCCGCTCACACGCCAGACACGCCGCACGTTCAACCGCTCTCGTGCAAACTTGAATAGACCAATCAAAAACACTTTTATTGTTTTTTGCTGAAACCAATCAGAGACAAATCTTGCTCCAGGGTTCCCCAGAGCTCTTGATCTCTCTCCTCTACATGCGCAGAAGAGCTCTGGGTCGAGATTGGACGTACGTACGGACGTACTCCGTACGGGCGATTTTCTCACAATCAAAATTTCTTGGATGCATAGATTACCAAATTTTCTTACCCATGGTGCTCCCCTGTGCGCGCTTCGCGCACGCGAGAGCTCCGCTAAAAATTACGCGACAGTGGAAAACCACCTTAATTCTTGTCAGCATCCTTTTATATAAAGCAGATGCGGGAAGTGCAACGATTATAGATATTCATGAATTGGATTAAAACATTCCACTTGTATGACTTTTACACGGGACTTTTTTATCACTGACACAATTTAAACACTCTATTAAACATTTTTATTTAAAATTTGAATGGTATAAAATGGGCCTGAGACTAGATAGCATTCTTTTTATTAATAGCTTAGGGTTAAGAAAAACTCAAGTCCCTATATTCATCGGAACAAAACACTGGTGGGCGGAATTTTATTTCGTCTTTTAGTCGCACACCTTCGGAAGTGAAATTTGCATGCCGAAAAAAATTCTAGAACTTCATGAGCTGGCACTACAGAGAGGTAAATTTAACTACATGAAACTATTGGAACACTGTAGTGTGTCGTGACAGAAGTAGAACTCTGAAAAGCGCTCTTAGAAAAAAAGATAGAGGGCATTAAATTCAATGATGACTGAATTGTCTCATTCAAATGATTATAACTGTGGGTAAACTGAAAAACGAAAAATCCGCTTCTTCATTGACATATTAGAACTGAGTTTTCGCTGATCAATTTACTGTAAATTTCACCGGGTTATTCATTGTTTTATTGTAACCATCCTAACATCTATATGTAATCAAACTCTGTTTTGTTTTAGCCCTCAACGTGGTTTGTGTTTCTAACCGAAGTATCAGGCGCACAAAATAAGACTGAACATTCGTTTACTCACTGCTTTGTTTGTTGGTTGGTTGGATTTTCATTTGACACTAAAAGACACTGTACTAGCTACTGTGTACTAAAGCCAAAATGTGAAAACTTTTGTTGCCTATATTAAGTACATGACCCCATTATCTTCTCAAAATAAAAATATAAGAACTTCTCAGGAAGTAAGATACAACAATCTAGGGCAAAACGTTCCTGCATCCCGCTTATTTGAACCTATTACTATCAAATTTGGTAATCGTAATAACATTAATTTATGAATCCTGCTCGAGTATATCTGACTATCCGTTTAAACACACAAAACAACGCTCGTCTGCTCCTAGTCGGTTTCCACTTACGCTGTCAGCTCCCTTGTAATTCCGTCACCAATAAGTATGCTGCCTTAGCCTTAAATTGGGCTAATGCGTATACCGATGCTTCTACAGTAAATGGTAACTAAACAACGTAACAAGATTATTCCTCTACTTCTGTTACACAAAGAGCAAAGCCCACAATATAAGCAGAATGCGTCCGTAAAATATCCACGTCACCTGACGCACTTTATTGACAAACATTTTTGATGGAAATGACTGGAGTACTTTAACTTTAAGAAAAGCTTTTTAATCGTTGTGTCAGGCACCAATAAGTATGAAAGAGTAAGGTTGTCGAAGTTGCACTCATTTCATGCTTTGTATATGTATCTGTAATATGTCCCATTTTACAGGTTTATCTTACACGTACCTTTCCTTTTTTGAACTCAGATCAGTTGATTCAATCAGTCTCCTCTCCCAAACAATTTCTTTTAACTGAATATTAGAAAACATACTTTCAAAATGGCAGCATATGAGAACGAAAACATAAGCGGTCTCTTGATAAAATTCCACATATCTTTGTGATCGTAATTGAATAGAAAATTCCACCTGCTCAACCCCAGTCCTTTTCAACCCAATTTCGACGAGTTAAGACAATGCTCTTTGGTCGAGACTCAAACGTTTTCACTCGCGAATATTTACTCTCGCAGCTGGCATAACAATAAGGGTATAGGGTGTGGAAGCGAGATGTCACTCAATGTCTCACTTAATAGATCAACTGTTAATATTCTTTAGCTCCAGACGTCCCCAACTTTCTGTGCGCAGGGGCTTGAAACGAGTGACAAATCAAAGGGGAGGGGTTGGGGGAGAGATTCTTATTTTTACTGTGCTTTTTTAGGGACCGGTCAGTATTTATTGCCTAAGGGGAGGGGGGGGGGGCGGGTTGGAGGATTTGGCGCAAAACAAAGTGAAATTTAGCCGATCCCCCCTTTGAATGTTACTCCACTGAAGTGATTCCCCCTGATAACATTTGATGACTTTCGCGATCCATGATCCCGCCATGTCCTCATTTTCCAAGCAAATTTGAGTGGTTCCCCCTCTGAATCCTTCCAAAGTTTTCAGTGATACCCCCTTTTGGGTTCTCAGTTACGACTGATCCCCCCTTTGTTCTCCTAAAAATCAAGTGATCCCCCCCAAATCCTCCACCTTCCCCCTCAGGCGATAAATAATGACCGGTCCCTTAGTGTAGTCTGGATTTTAATTGGTAAATTCCGGTCTTATCGTAATAAACATTTTGAAACCTTGTGCTTTATGACCGGCGGGGTGTTATCAACAATGTAGTGAACAGGAGCCTTGCTGATTTTAAAAATAAAATAAAGAAATGAGACCGGCCTTTATTTTCGATCTTGCTTTTGGTGACATAATTGTCGTTTTGTACCCGTTCTTAGTTGCAACGTGTTCACCCAGTGAGAGGTCATACGAAAAAGACGATGATTCTCAGCTGCCGCTATCTTTTAAAAGTAATACACATTCATGAAAAGTGATACTAATCTTAAATAAACATAGCCCATCCAACAAAAGTTAGAATAAATCCATTGTCTTTAGTTTTGTCTCTTAAGAGCTGGTAGTGTATATATAGTATGAGCCGGGTTGGCTCGCTTTGTCGAGGTGCCTTTTATCGTGGTATTGCACCATCTCGATACCGGGATTTCAGCTTAGGCTGCATTCATTATGTATCCTACAGGGGGGGGGGGGGGGGGGGCAGAGGATTTTAGGGGGGGTTCTCAAATTTTTAGAGCAAAAAAAGGGGGGATATGAAAATTGTTTAAATATCTCCTGGGGGGATGCTTATTTTTTGTAAGATTCTGTCTAGTTTTTGTAATAGTTTTAAAAAGTGAAAAAAGAAATGATAAGCAAGGATTGTAAGCGACAAGGGTACCTCTATTATTCTGAGAGACTATAGTACCTATTTTGAAGTTTTTCAAGCAGTGTGCCTGGCCTGTAGATGTAATGTTTCGATACAGTATAGAAAGTAAAACTTCTAAAGCGGAAAAATTTAATGCAACCTCAGTCTAAGCAGTGCAAATTTATTGAATCAATGAATGCAAAAGAAAGCAATGTAATTCGACGGTGCACAGTTTTATGAAATTGACCAACAAATGTGCACTTAAATGTTCACTTGTTGGTTTTCACATGACGTCACTAAAATTCAAACTAAAAAACTATCCATCCAGCAGCTGAAAACTAATTGTCAAACAAATTTTCGCTTCAAAAGGGTTTTTGTTTTGTGATAGAGTACGCTTGAATTTCTAAGCTTTTGCGTGATGAGGCATTTACATGACGGCCAAGAGAGCTGTCATGTAGGTTAAAAAAATGACTTATTTCAGGAAATTTTGCCATCTAAACAGTTCATTTAAAGTATTATTTTAATGTTTATGAGTTTCTCGAAGAATAAATTCACGCTTTTGTAGCAAAACTCGGTAACAGATCTTTCTGTTGGTTTCCGTCCGCCATGTTGGAGCTCATCCAGGTGAGCACCAGCATGGCGTCTCCATACAAAATCTCTATAAATTTGGGTAAAACATTTCTTCGGATATCTCGTATACGAAATATTCCTCTGACCTGAATCTTGGCGAGGGTCTTTCCCTATGTACCTCCTTTCATTTTCCAGCTATTGAATGGTTTTGATTGTTATTTTCATCTATTTTGAATGGCGTGACCGTGCTGAAAACCAGCAATGAATTTTCTGTACCAGTTTGAAAGGGGTCTACATGCACCCAGTGCACCCCCTGCTATATCTGCCACTTGTCAAGACAACAAATAATTAGGCCATAAGGTTAAAAAAGAAAAAGATATGACCATAAAATGTAGAACATTGTCATTTTCACTCATCTTTGTCATTATCCTCAACACTGTCAATCTCATCAGTCACCAACATCATTGTCAATGATGGCAAAGCGGAGATGAATCCGTGGATGAGTGTGATAGTGAGAGTGATGATGATGATGAGATTGTTGCTTTTGTCGACGAGAGTGACAGTGAAACGGAGGTTCCTGTCAATACTCCTGGTAGTACTCGTACACGAGCTGGCAGGCTATCTATACCTAATTCGCGCTACTTAGACTAGCTGGCATAGGTATGACATAAACAATCAAAGCTCTCTCGATGTTTTTATTAAACATGTCTCTTGAAATTTCAAACATATATAGTGTACTATTATACAGATATTTATTTTGATATTTCTTGTGAGGGAGGAGGGGGGTATTAATTTTTCGGCTGATTGCTTGGGGGGGATTATGAAAATTTGTATGGACCTTGGGGGGATATAAAAAAACGAGCTACTGAAAAAAAAAATCCTCTGCTCCCCCCCTCCCCCTGTAGCATACATGATGAATGCAGCCTTATTGGGCTGGCCAGGTTGTCATGTAATCACAAGGTCGATATCTGCACAGGTGGCCCAAGCTCACTACACGAACGCGGACGTGACTCTTGCTTACGAGCAAAATAGCGCTAACTCGCCAAAAACGCTTCAAAATGGCCTGAGACGCCGGCAAACAACAAAGAATACAACAAGGCAATAAGGTAAGTCGATTTTATTTAAAAACATAACATTTTTTATCTCTTTTAAGAAAACCGTTTACATCCAATGCAAGCCTTTGTAAATATTCGTTTGTAACACAACACCGCTCGCAAACAAGAGTTACGTCCGCGCTGTAGTGAGCTTGGGTAGCCTGTGATATCTGTTGCGTTTATTCACGTACCGCGATTTTAGCAAAGCGAACCAGTAACCGGAGCCCCATCGCTTCGTTGCTTGGAGCCCTAATATTATTTTACTGTAGAGCCTGGAGCCCTCAAAACATTTGCTGCGGAGCCCGTAGCCCCAAAAATTCAAATTCGGACATTCTTGCACACAGATAGCGTCATAACGTGCTTTGTTTGTTGTTTGCTGGGAGTCGGAACGAAGATAGTAAAAAACCAGTTAACTAGACTGAGGCTAACTAACATTCGAGTTCTTTTCATTGTACTGATGCTATTTTGCGCGTGCGCTGCAATCCACACTTTTTAACTGCATCATTTATACAGGTTTAAACTCCAAATTACTGAGATATGTACTGCTTGATTGAGGTTTTTAAGCTTCGTGTCCTACCTAGACAATGGAAAAATCCACATAGCGGATCAACGTAGGCTCATTGGATCCTTCACCTTCTCTTTCTTCCTCTGCAATCGACATGATTTTTTTTTCACTTGAAACTACTGGCGAAAATGCAACGACGAAGAAAAACTTTTCAAACTTTTGGATCTGTCACATCGTGGTATGAAAGAAGTCGTGGTCTTGCCGCGTTTTAACCTTCCAACCCTGACACGTCATTCACTGTGTCAAATATTATATAAACGTATCCATTGATCATGATTGATAAATAACTCTAGATAACTGTCAAACACGAGTAGGGTGGAGAAAAACATAAAATCAGCGTTTAAAAAATAGAAATTGCTGTATTTTCTCAATTTTAGGATTTGCTTTTGGATTAAAGTAAAAAAGCATATCGGAGCTTGGAGCCCTTGATCAGTTTCTGGGGAGCCCTGGAGCCCTGTTTATTTTGGTCCGGAGCCCCGGAGCCCCGCTATTTTGAGCGCGGAGCCCCGGAGCCCTAAACCACTTTAGGACCCTGGTTCTTAAAAAAAAAAGAACTAAGTTTAAGAATTTAGGGAAAAAGTAGAAGGACTTAATTTTTCATAAATTAATATACACAGGAGAAATTCCACCCCTTTAAGTACAAATGCTTGTAAAAGTAGAGGTGGAACAGGGGGGGAGAGAGGGTGGATGGTACATTGTTCAAGAGGGTACAAATACAAAAAAAAAAGAAAAAAAAAAACAGGAATCTGGAGAAATGTTTTTATCAAAACATGAAAAACAAAGAAATCTTGTCCAATAAACCTCTCCGGCAAAGGCGTGGACATGGTTGCTGACTGTTCATCGTACTCTTCTCGACCCTTTGGCGTCAAGTTTTCTCAAGTTTCTTGCAACAGGAGGAGCAAATCGGCTATATAAAGTTGAACTGAACATTCTGGTACTTTTAAGTCTCACTAATTTTTGCAAAACCAGAGACATGTTTAAGTTCAAAGAAAATATTTTTATTACAAGAATGAAATACTTTTCATACAGTCACGTGAACGACACCTCGACCACAATCACTCCTAGCCTCGTCGCCAGGACATTCCTCTTAGAAAACGGCAGGGGCGGGAAAGCCCTGGGGAAGAGGTTGAATCCTAACTCCGTGTAGAAATTTTTTCTTTTTTTCCCATTAATTTTATAATGCTCTTCAAACAAACATCAGAAAACTATGTTTTACAACACACGGATTAACCTTTATGTATAGTATTATAAAGGTAAGAATTGATTAGGGCAAGATTCACGGCTGTCAAAAAATAGAAATAAATAAACTATCTTTGCAAGCTCAAATAAACAGGAAACGAACATTAGAAAACATCGCAAGATAAAATGTTGAATAGAGAAATTAGAATATCACTGTACGTTTAGAAAATCTTTTGCATGAAGAAGGAAAAAGAATAATACTTACATGATGGGACAAAACTTTGACTTATTTCGATGGCTATCTGGAAATTCACGACATGTCTTCCTGCCACAGTAGTTATTTTGCCAGTATGATCCAGAGTATGACCGGGGTATTGACAAGACCTTAGGCTCGATTTCTGCCGTCTTCCGGTCCGTTGGGGACTCATTTTTCAGAACAGCGGCTTCCAATCGAGCCTATTGACAAGACCTTGGCGCTCGCAAAAGCCTGCCAAGTAGGTGTCTGTGCCTTAGGCAGATTGTCATTTTAGTGTTAGCCTGTGTACACACCACTCCCACCCCCTTCGAAGAAGGGGCCCCTTTTTTCCTGAGGGGAGGGGGGTCTGTACACAGGATATTTAGTGTCCGTGCCTTGGGCAGATTGTCATTTCAGTTCCGAATACCTACAAAACCTCAAATACTTACTCTCGCTAAAATGAGTCCATTTTCATTGACTTTGCTATACTTAGACAAGTGACAGCTGGCTAAGTGCGACTTAATATCATCCATGCACTCTGCGACCAAGACATTTCCCTCCACACCCCTACTGGGACCAAACTCTGCCTTTACGATCTCGCAGAAAGAACAGCTTGATGAAATAGCTGAATAAGCCATTTTTCACAATTGATCTCTTCGGCGAATTCATTGACATAATTATATTTGAAACTGGCACCTGTTGCATTATAATTCAATCAGATTGAAACCAAAACAAGATCATCGTGGGAATTCGGATGTCATACCCTAACAAAAACTTAAAAGATAATCCCTTTTGCGTGTATTCACTGAAAAAAGGAACTATTTTTCCCGTTTCATTCTGTTACCGAAAAACGCTTTATAGATCTTTGAATGAAACTAAAATTTACATCTAATTTGCCTTTTGCAAAGCATTAAATGGATTTTCTCTTACAATAAAAAATAATAAAACTTTTTAAGGTAGAAAAAGTGTAGGGCATTTTTTTTATCAAAGTCCCATGTACAAAGATGTACTGTCTTCTGATAAGCAAATATCATCATTTCAAAAATCTTTCGACGTTGACGCTATTTTTAAGATTTTGCTACTTTCTCACTAACATCTATTGCATGAGGGGCTAACCTCCATTAAGCGGCCACTTGACGTGATCTCGTTCGGTTCTCACCCACTTTTGGCGATGCATGAAAAAAGTAGTACTTGGAACGAAGTTTCGGTTTACTTTGGTAATTTATTCACGCTTTTAACACTTACCGTCACATTCGCATTGGCAGTTTGCTGTTGGGGATAATGAGAAGAATAAGACGATTGTCATATTTGTCTAAAAAGTCTAAAAAGCTTGAATAAATTACCAAATACAATGGTTTTCATTGCAGCTGAAAAATGGATGGTTGGACAGAGTACTGGAGTTGGGGGCCTTATTTCTCTTCAAAACGTAACGGGAACCTTCGGAGGTTAAAAATGCTATATTTTGCTTTGTTAAGATTTGTTTCCGAAAGAGAGGGACAAATAAAACGTAAGTTTGATGAATAGAAGTTCTTTAATATTACCGCACACTCAGCACAAAGTTGTTCTTCTTGTAGTGCTAACTATGTTCGTCGTAGGTTTCTGATTACTCTTTTTCTTGCAATAAAGCTTTAGGTAGGAATATCCTTTCAGATAGGAAATAGTCTGTCGGCACTCTACCTCTATTCGTGCGTTAACTTTCACAAATGTGTTAGCGCAACATTTTAAGGTTAAATTTGGCCAGCATTTTGTGTGGCGACTTCTTGGTCACGATTGCTTTCAAACTTAGTTTGGTTTGTGTAATAATTTTTTTTTCTCCATGCAAATGTAAATTTAGAGAGTTCTGAGGCTTGTTGTTATTGACATTTTCTTAAAAAGAGGGTTTTCATTATATGCCGATATCTCAAGGGTTTTTATATCTACAAAAAAAAAAAAAAAACAAATAACATTTTCTTAAAGTTCCATTATTTCTTTAGTATGCCAAAAATCATAGGTTTTATATCTACAAAAAAAAAAATAAAACAAATAACATTTTCCTAAAGTTCCATTATTGTCTATTTAGTATGCCAAAAATCATAGCTTTTTATATCTACAAAAAAAAAACAAATAACATTTTCTTAAAGTTCCATTATTATTTATTTAGTATGCCAAAAATCACAGGTTTTCATATCTACAAAAACAAAACAAAACAAATAATATTGTCTTAAAGTTCCATTATTATTTACTTAGTATGTCAAAAACCATAGAAATCGGTTAAATCTTTTATTCTGAAAAACGCAAATCAAAAGCATAACCAACACGCATGTAAATAGGTTCGGGCCATCTTAAGTGCTTCAACTAAGTGTGGCCTTTATACTAAAACGTTTGCGGTTGATGTTCCGATAAAATTTAAACCCAAAACTCGAGATCTGCTTCTACTGCCTTTAACCTTCGGACGTACACGCAAAGTCGTACCCCCACCCGTGGTACAAGGGGGAGGATCATAGAACCCCTCCCCTGAGTTTTTTATATTTTGCAGTATTTCGAAATGATCCAGTGGAAAGCCTTTGATCTTCTCAACAAGATAAAGTATATCGTATGGGTAGTGACGCTGCTGGAGGCCTCTAACGTCACCAAACATGGTCGCCACCTTGGATTTTATCAAGAATTAGAATCAGGTAGAAACCGTTAGAATTGATAATGTTTTTGTGCTTAACATGTAAAATAACACATAAATAAGTAGTATGGATCATTTTATCCACAAGCTTTACTTCTTTTAATTATTGCTGAAAGAAGTTCAAAAAACATGCATTTTCTCTCAAAAATGGTTTGACCCAGGCTTGACCGAAATGAATGGGCCGCGCGGAAAAATGAGGCCTAGGGAGTAGGGACTAGACAAAGTCCGTCCGAAGTATAATGAATTTTTTTTGGTTGCAAATTTAAGTCATACTTACATGCAATAGACCTACACCTCTTCTAAAGCTCTCTTTTCATTGGTCTCCTATAACCCGCAACTCCTATTCCGGACTCAAAAAGGCCGGTCGGTCCCGGTTGGGTAGTCCGGGACATGCAATAAGTAACTTTTAAAATGAAACAAAACTGAATGCAAGGCTGATACTCCGGCAAAGGGCTGATTTATTATTATTTTTTTTAACTTTTAAAACTCACTTGCCCAGGCAAATGATCCTCTAACAAAGTCGACAACCAAGACGAGCCAACCTCGTGTCCAGGGTTCTCCCCTACCCGTCCTTAGGAGAGAGAACCTGGGAACGAGGTTGAAGACGAGCAAGAAGTGGCCCGGGGCTAGCAACTGGAAATGTGAAATTCAATTTTTTTTTAAGCCATACAGTTGGTTTAGGGTTATTTCGCATTGTTTTTCATGATCGAGCTTAGGCCTTGGTGTTTTCTGAAGGCGAATCAAAACTCCACTTTACTTTGGATTTCTTCTGTTCATTAAGTTTATCGATCCTTTGCGCTTGAAGCTAACAACACAAAATTATTTTCACATTTGTATTCGAAGTGTTTTTGTGCTTTTTTTGTTACTTTAATCTGTCTGATTCGCTGATCTTAAACTTTTAACTTTATATTTTAATTATATATTTATTCATCATTTTATTTCATTAATTTTTTGAAACTTTTAAAGATCCTGTAATAGAGTGGAGAAATGTGACGTCACGTTACCATGGTAGCAAGATTTCGGAAGTTCAGGCAACGACGACGGCGACGGCAACGAGAACGTCAAAAAAAAAAGAAACAGGTTTATAGTAGCAAAACAACAACTTTGCACGTGCCTCACACTTATTCGTTCATTTCTTAGCCGTCGTTGCAGGACATGAGATATGAAACTTACTAATTTCACGCGCCCGCTTTATGGAGCAGGTGAACACAACCCAACTCGAAAATTTCCTTTTCTTTTCAAAAACGGATTATTGACGGATCCACAACTGAGGTGGATTCTTTGGATCATATCCAAAACCGGATACTTTCGATACATGATTCGAGGCGTTTCTTTACTAAGGATCCGAAAAGAGTGAATAGAGCCCATGAGGGCGAGAGGAATAATTGTTTTAGTAAAATCTCACTAGTTGGTCAAAAATATCGAGACAAAATGACTTTAGCTAGCAAAACGGGATTCAGCGACCATTGTTTTAGTTTTCAAAGCCGGAGCTTTTCGCTACTAGTGGGCTACAACATATAGCCTGGAAGTAGCTCAACCAATCAGAACGCAGCATTTATAAAAGATCACTAGTTGGATTTTACTAAATGATTATATCTTGTCAAACGTTTTATAGTTACGCTCAGATGTGCTGAAAACGTTACTACATTATCCTATTAGTCCTAAAGTTGTGTTCAGAAAGAGGTAATTCATAATTTTAAAAATCACATTTTGGTCACGTGTCCAGCTACGAACTTGCTCATTTTAAGGAAATGGTGCGGGTTTGAAAAACCAAATCCCTGTTATTTTGTTTAAGATGTGACCCGCCAATCGATTTTCGAAGAAAAATCATATAAATTCATTTTCGTAAAAACGATGTCACGTGACCTCTTAGTGCAAATGGCCTATTTGCGTTCTTTCAGACTTAATCGAAATTATTCCTATCCATTTACTTTGTCAAATGCAGGCGAACCCCTCCTGAAGTTGAATTCTAGGACCACATCCAAGTTCAGAAAGAGAAATAAAATTTCGTCGTTTACGCATTTTCTCGTCGTAGTCGTGCAAAACCGGCAAGGAAATGTACAAAAAAGTGTGATGCACGTAAAAAGTTGTTGTTTTGCAAATAAAACCTATTGTTTTTTAGACGTTCTCGTTTCCGTTGCGTCGTTGGATCTTGAAATCCCTATTCTTTCTCCAGGATACCTTCGATATTGTGGGACGTTTCTATGGAAATTAATGAAAATAATCCTTTTTTGGATACATCGCTTCTTTTGTTAATGAAAAATCCTAATGATCCGGGTGTTTGATCTCATCTTACAACTTAGACATGGTCTTTTAGGATTCGACCCCAGAAAATTTCGCCAACATTTGACAAATTAAATGAACTTAAGATAAATGTAGTTTGAAACAGTGCGAATTCACTTCTTGAGTGACGTTTATGGATTGCTCTCATCCAGAAATGTTGCCACCATGACAACGTATTTTTCGTACTCTTACGACTCGTTTGTCAGCGCATACCTTCACCTTGAAGAGATTCCTTTTAAACCACTTTGCTTTCAAGGACCAGTCACCGGGTTTTTCACCTCTGGTTTCGAAGCTTTGAAGACCTTTCCACCAGGTCATTGGACCTCCAAAACAAATGGCTTTGCCCCTCTCCTCAATTAGGTGTAAGAGTTCTCAGATTGACATACACTTGACACCGTGTTGCGTTTGGGACTGTTGTTTGTAATACTGGGTATTTCAGTGCTCGTGGGAACCGGGGAGGCCTCTGATGATCAGAGGGTGACGGAAAGGGTGGTCTTCAGTCTGTAGCCCCCTTCCTGAGGGGTTGGGGTGGGGGTTGCAAAGCGAAAGTTAGGATTAGGGTTATTAATGAGTTTTTGAAGTCGTCATGGAAAGCTACGCGGTATGGTATGAACACCTGTTGACACTGCGCCATGGAGTGGCACAGAAAACTATCCGATATGGGAAAACCCACTTTATAGATCGGTGCGGCGCAGCTCCGCTTCGTTAGACTCTGTCTTGTGAATAGAAGCACTATCCGATATGATTTTGTGCCGGCACAAGAGTTATTCGTGAAACTTTAGATATCACATAAAAAAACCAAAAGAAATTAATGTTAAACTTTGCGTCCAATTCTTTTAGACCAAAATAACCCCAGAGCTAAATATTCGTGCAAGAATGAGGCGATCTACATCAGAGATTTTGAAGCCGTTCAAAATCTAGTAGGAAATAAATGGGCGTAACGAAAACGGGCGCGCGAAGGAGACTCGCGTGTCTCCCTCGCGCACGCCCGTTCTTACTTAGGCTTTTCAAAATCACTCGCAGTCGTATATTATCAGGTTTTAAAAACTCTCGTAATACACTCCTGCTCGTTTTTTAAACAGTACATGAAAAGTTATCCGATGTAGTGTACTCAAAGCCTATATACGAAGTTAACAGGAGTGCAGAGCGTTCCGCGTTTTCCCTTCGACGCAAGTATTCACATTTTGTTGGAAAAGAAAAATTCGTTTATAAAAATCCTCCATCACATCAATGGTCTCTTTAATAATGCTTAACAATTCATACAAATTTCACCAGGCAATTAGGAAATAACATTTTAAATTGACTGAGGCGCCACTAAAGAAAGTTTTCCCTTCGTGGTTGTCCAGAACGTTCAGTGGCCCCAGAGCTGAAAAGTCCATCTTACTCCAAATCAACCAAACAGGCATGAGGATTGAGGTAAACCAGAGAAAGAAAGCTTTTTATGACGAAGTAACTCCGTGCTAGTACAAATTGGCTTTACGCGTGTTTTGGGAGTGCCATCTCTCCAACAAAATGCCTAACATTCAAAGATCAAGCGTCAAGTCATAACGTCTATGCGTTGTAATGAAGGCTTTTCTTTTTAGCCCAGTAGTTTGAAGGTTCTTGCTGCAGGATGCGGCTGACGTTGCATGGTGCTGCTAGTCCACACAATAGGTCTGGTACGAACACGACCTGTAGAGAAATAAAACAAGATTAGTAAACTCACAAAAGTAGCGCAGGACAGCACAAGAAAAGAAAGTCAAATAAACAAATCCCTCTAAAATAATCGGCCCTTTTTGTTTATCAAGTCATCAGGCTTAGTAAAAAACTTTCGGATCAACTGAGGTGTGTAGGTAACTGATCACCTATTAGAGTGAATGCCTCAACGTTTAGGCCCCGGTTGTTCAAACGTTGGATAGCGTTATCCACCGGATACATCACTATGCAGCGCATAAATATTACGGAAATCAATTACGCTATCCGCTGGATAGTGATTTATCTGGTGGATAGCGCTATCCAACGTTTGAACAACCGGGGCCAGGACAACAACAAAAACAGGTGGTTGTCGGTCTAGGGAAGTCATTTCGGTAAATTACCACTGTTCTTCTGACAGAAAAAAAGAAAACCGTAAATCGAAGAGTGCTTTCAAAATTTATTCTTGCTTTCATTAACAGTCCTAGCTTCAACAGCTCCATCTTCGCGCAGTGGCAGACACTTTTCTTTGCCGTCGCCGCACACCTTATCCTTGGAAACCCACGGGCAATAAATCGGGTCGGAAGAAACGACGCGATGAAAGTTGTCATGCGCTACCCGACTGACTGCCCCTGGGTCGAGGCCGAGTGGACTTCGGCAAAAGTTCGTTCTGTCCGAATCCGGTGACCAAAACCCCAACCCCCCAAAACCCTCTTTAAGACTTCGGTTAACCTCTTCTACATCCCCAGTGGGCAAAAGTTTCAACTCTTGCTTCACCCAATGTTTGTGGGGAAGTGTTGCTTGACATCAGGCACAGCACGTTCGATGTTAAGATCAGCGTTTTCTTTAGGTCACAGAGCCTTGTCTCCTGGGTCTTCTCTTTGTTCAAAACAGCTACTTTAACAGCCTTGAACCCCCGGAATCTATCTGCCTTAACTATTTAACGATTCTTAAACGCGCGAAGTCAGCTGAAAACGAATAACAAGCTGGGGTGAAAGGAGTTTTATTACGTGGGTTTCCAGTTTTCTGAGGTGTTTCACCTTTAATCACATGATTGATTCGAAGACATGCTAAACTTTTTTTTCTAAAACCAAGCTGTGCTGACACGGAGTTGGTGTTGATGGTCTTGCTAGAAAACTAAAGTGCCATTACTTTTTGGGGTTTTTCCTTGAAGTTTCGTAAACTGCCACTTTTACGCCCTGCAACGGGCCCGTTTCTCGAAAGTCCGGTAACTTTTCGGGCCCGAAATCAAATATTCAAATCGAAATATAAAGGATAAGAGCGCGTGTCCTGGCTAGCAAACTACTCTGTTTTGTTTCATTAACTGATAGTTTTATCACGTTAGATGCAAAACTATTTAAACCTCTATCTTGCATGAAACAACAACAGCTCTACGGGCCCGTTAATTATCGGGACTTTCGAGAAACGGGCCCCAGGGCTCATACAACTTCGTAAGGGGTTGACTTACAAACGGAGGGGCGAATATTCTCTTATGGGGTCTTATAGCAGGAGAAGAGTTATACGTTTTGCATTTTACTGGTGTTTTGAGTTTCAAACCGTCAAAATATATCAAATTCCTATCAATACATATGGAGGGGGCTTACATCCGGCGGGGTTTATAATCGGATGTACTTTTTTGTTTACAGGTATATGGGCCTATGATTGGGGAGCTCATATCAGCAGCAGTTGCGGTATTAGATAAAACTACCACAGGGGTCCAATCGCAGAATTATTTTGAGCATCTGAACCTTTTTGTTTGCAATAAAGTGCATATTTTCCAGATGCCTACAGAGCCCTTTATTTTTCTTTGTCTAGCAAAATAGATCAGTAGTGCTTCAAAAATCCTTCACCTACGTCTACGACCGGTACAATTGCCAACTGAATTTTAAAAAATGTCACATCGATACCAGTCTAAATGAAGTAGAAATGGAACTGATCTTACGAGTGGAAATGTTTCATCACCAGCAAGAACCTGAACATGTCTACGTCACATCTTATTTTGAATATAAAGGGAAATGTCCCGCTGTTCAAGCATGACTTTTGGTCAGCATCTTCATCAAAGGTGAATAACAAATTGACGAAATGTTTTGTTAGATGTGCTGGTTCGGTCGATTACGCCTCTAAGACCTCTTTATACGAAGCATTAAACGACGGTGAAGAGAGTTGGATGTAGTCAAATGCATGGACAAAATGAATAATGCACAGTTGAGTGAACTGGAATCTGGGCGAATTCACCGTAGTGAATCAAGCAAAGGAGGTGGATTATGAATCAACATCAAGGACAAGGGAGGTAAGCTAGACTATCAAAAGGTTAGCAAAGAACCACAACTAAAGAACCAGAGTGTGGCAAAAAACTGATCCTGTAACTTACTCTTGAAATTTAAACCCCGTCGAAATTACAAAAGATTTTTATGATGCGTTCACTTAACAAGCACTTAATCACACACATTTAACGTAACTCGGGATTTTCTTAAACAGGAGATCCATGCACATGTAGGTAAGCATTAAGCTTTCTCCAAAACCTCCGAGAAACGACGGTGATTTTTCTTTTACTTGCCAAGGTAAAGTGACATGAAAATTCTGGTTTGCAAACAAAAAAAATATCAAGGCGAAAAACCGTCTTTTTTTCCCAAGTCACATTGCGGATTTGTCTGATAGATGTTAACCTCGCAAACTAATACCTCGACCATTTTGATAAAGTCATGAGTTCGAGTCCCGCTCACAATTTTTGGCATAATCAAGTTTATTAAGGCGGGTAATTTTCAATTTCACATACACACTAATCGTTTCTTTCGAAACTACACTGTTAATCCAAATGTAGGCGAATTTAAGAGACAACAACGCAACGTACAATGAGAACGCGAAGGCGCCCAAAAGGACTGAAAGCGACTTCCGGTGCCTGATTATTGCTTTGCCATTGGTCAAGGCGGTCAGTTGTCAAAATCCGCCTGTTATTGTTAATATGCTATTCGAAGCAAAGACCAAAGCAGCAGATAAATCGCTCGAAAACTGAAAGTAAAAATTCCAGCTTTATGTGACACAAAAGTAGCTCAGTGGTTAAAGCATCTGACCTAGAACTCGGAGGGTCGTGAGTTCGATTCTCACCGTTTAGTTTTCTGAGCTTTCTGGTGTTAGAGTTTTCCTTCTCCTAAACTAAACAGTAAACGGGCCTTTTTTGTAAAGCGCAGAAGGGGGCAAACACAAACAAAAGAAGCAGAAAAGTAAAATTGGAAATTTTCTTTAATATCAAGTAAACGAAACATCGTTGTTGGCAATCATATCAAGAGGTTCTGCGCGGACAGCACAGCTCCAGCGTAATCATAATCGCCTTAAAACGCAATAAAGTTAGAGTTATCCAACAGAAATCCCAACAAAGTAAAGTAAATACTTCTGACAGCGTGACCAAGGGATTAAAGGTGAATGTGACTGACTAGAGTGAGAAGTCTAAATCAAAACGTCGAATGTGTTTGGACTTGTAATTCGTTACCAAAAGAGGGAGCTACCATGATTAACTAACAACTGTACTCCAAATATACTCTATACCTGTACTCTGAATTACTTCTACACAAAGAAAACAGAATGGAGTGTTGTATACGTGCTGTGTTTTGGGCGAGTGGAGAAGTAAGGAGGTTATAGGCAGAAAAAGTAAGTGTAGGAGACAAAACAATATTTCACTATCACTGAAACGTAAGGGATCAACGGAAACGTTTAATATAACCTTAAGTTACGACTAACGGTTTCTCTTTGATCACGAATCCAAGCAGCTATTGAAATCGAAGCCCTTACTAACAGGTGACAGAGTCTTAAGCATGAGATTTTACATCACACAGCGTCCAACCAAAGGCAATACGTCGGTAAAATCTAAAAGTTTGCATGCGGAAATGCGACGAAAGTATTCAATAGTGCGACACATATCCAGAAAACTCGAAAAACGAATTGTTGAATTTGTAGTCATTTGTTAGGGTTCTTTAGGTGGTTTAAAGCGTTCTGACAAACAACTCCGTTATCATTTTTTAACGCACGCTAACTTAACCGATCAGAGGCTAAGGAGAATTTGATCCTGCACCTCCACCTGAACTCTGTCGAAACAGGTATTCCCTCTGGTTTTCCGCCACGATATTTAAAGGCCATACGTAGCGTTGCTAAATCTTAATTTGTATCGAGCGTACAAACCCCCTTCCCCAGCCACCCCCTCCCTCGCCCCCCGAGTCATATGTAATAATGCAAGAAATATCGACCTTCGTTATCTTAAAGGCTACTAGTACAGATAGACAAACAAGAAGACTTCACATCTTTAAGCTTTTTGCATTTATTTGGCATCAGATAATACACTAATAATTCTAGTATATTGCTGGTTTTCAGTGTCACGCCATTCAAAATAGATTAAAATAAAAATCAAAACCATTCGACAAATAAAGTCCAGAATCTTGGAAATGAAAGAAGGTAAATATACAAAGACCCTTGCCAAGATTTGGGTCGAAGGAATAATTCGTATACGAGATATCCGAAGAAATGTTTTACCCAAATTTATAGAGCTTTGTATGGAGACGCCATGCTGCAGCTCATCCGGATGAGCTCCAACATGGCGGACGGAAACCAACAGAAACATCTGTTACCGAGTTTTGCTAAAAAACCGTGAATTTATTCTTCGAGAAACTCAGAAACATTAAAGTAATACTTTTTCTAATACATGAACTGTTCAAAATAGATAGCAAAATTATCTAAAATAAGTCATCTTTTTAACCTACATGACAGCTAGCTTGGCCCTCATGTAAATGCCGCGTCACGCAAAAGCTTAGAAATTCAAGCGTGCTCTATCACAAAACCAAGAATCCTTTTGAAACGAAAATTTGTATGAACATTAGCTTTCAGCTGCTCTAATGCATCGCGAAAGTAAAATGTCGGTAGGATCGATAGTTTTTTAGTTTGCATTTTGGTGACGTCAGGTGAAAACCAACAATTCCGACCAAATGACCTCTGAAGCCCGAACCCTCACATAGTGCGCTTGGGCTGCCTGTGCGCGAAGCCGATAGGGTGAACATGGGCCTTTAAAGCAAAGCGGAAGAGGCGAGTAATGTGTAAGGAAAGTCACCAGATGAGTATTAATTTGGAGTTCCTCAAATTTATTTTTCTTAGTGAGAACGGACCAAACTTTGCTTACTTCCAACTGCCCACACACGGTGATTCCATTTACAAATGCCTAAATGACAGCAGTTACGAAAAGTGAGAGACCGGAGACACAATGACTCAAGCGCCTCGTCAATGAACGCCTGGAATAGGCCATTTCTTGTAAGAAACTGTCGTCTCTTTATGGCCGGTGAAAATGAGATGAAACCTTCCGAGAGAAGTTGCCATCAAGTGACAAATCACACTTCATCTAACAGAAAGGCGCACTTTAAGAGGCAAGTAAAGCTTTAGTAATACATAATTTATGAGTAAGTTTTCACAACAACATAACGTCACGCATTAACTAACGCAATCTGTTTTGCGATCTCGGGCAAATTTCACGCTGTTACCTTAAGGGTACACGGGGAAACAACCAAGGCTTTCACAGTGTGACCCGTGGAGACTATTCTCGAGTTATTTAAATTTTGCCTGACCGTGACTGCTGGTAACTAAATATAGCGTACCAGTTGTTTTCATTCATGTACTACATGTACAAACACTCCATTGAAAATCAAAAGGACCACCATCGCTTGTTGATAAATCGAACAAGAAACAAAAGTAACGCGCGTTATCTTAAAGCCGGTTGTGAGCTTCGAACAGATTTAAGCTAAACGGCGGAATACAAAGTTTGTTGCTAGCGTTCATCTGGGTCAAAACTTAAATTTACTCGGAGGGGAACTGAACAAACTGACTGAATCTCTGGGATCTCTGTCATGAAACACTTGTACACGTTGCGTGACATGCATTTGCATGTGTTAGGCCGGGCGACCGCTACCAATCCCTACCCATCTTTCAAGTCGCCTGCAAGTTATAGTTAACTAAATTGCATACTTTGCACTTCCAAGTTTACGCGTGCCAAGATCAATGGCTCAATTGGAGATCGTAAGTACAAAACGAATTTCAAAGACTTCACATTCTTAAAAATTGCAAGTTGTTACATATTGCGTACAGAAGTTACCAACTCCTGCTCTATTTTACGAACTTTATCTTTCTGCAAAAGAGGATGAGAACTCACAGAAAAAAGGTGACCATTCAAATAATAAGCAGTAATATCCTGTGTAGATGTTCATTGTGCCGCACAGGATGGATTTGTACAGGTGGATAAAATTTAATTATAATGTGTAACGTGTTATAATACACAGGACTCCGCGAACGGAGTAATATTTGACGAGATACGCAAGTTAGCGGCAATTGGCCACTTTATAGTAAACTCAATCAAAGCATCAAGTTTTAAAGTTTTTACATATCAAAAGCTCAGTTGTTTAGACTGTTTACAGCGGGCGAAGTTCTCATTCGATGAAGGCAAGAAAGGGTCTATCGGAAGACCTCGTTAGTGCTTCAAGCTCTCGCTCGTTTCATTCTCCGTTTCTCGCGTTCCTTCCAGTTTTTTTCCTTCAAGATTTCAAATTTACGACGTTTTTCAGTGAGGCGCTTTCTTATAAGACCATAAACGTAAAAATCAAATCAAATCCCCAACGAACTATGAAAAGGCCACGCAAAACAGATTATTGAAAATTTTCACCCAAAATGGGAATATTATGGTTCTATAAAATATGAGCAACAGGAAGTTATTTTGTTAATCATTGTTAATTGTGCAGCTGAATGATTCTGTCAGGCCAACTTCGAACTTGCATAAGGTATACACGCATTCAGCTGTAGCAATAACTTTTGTCCATTTTAAAAGTTGCCATAGGATAGTTTTTTTTCACACAAAAAAATAGGAAAGATCTCCACAAGGTCAATGCATGAATTTGAGTTAGCTTTAACCCTTTAAGCCCCAATATCCACATACAAATTCTCCCAACTGATCTCTACACATTTCCTTCCAGAATTAATTCAGAGAATTTTTGAAAAGACCAGAGCATTTTCCCTTCGGTGATTATTTTATTTATTCTCATAACCTTTTCTCGTGATTGTGTATTGACATTGTGAGGAGAAAACAGATGTTGGTCACTCTTGGAACTGATAGGGCAAATTAATACACCGTGCACCTGCATCAGTATTTTCATTCTGTAGCTGCCTGTTGAGTTTTAATAGTTGTCCGAGGTTCAGTACTTGTACATATGTACAGTAGCTTGCTAATGAACACAAACTATAATGAAAATTAATAAAATAATCACCAAAGGGAAAATGCCTTACTTTTTTTAGCAAATTCTCTCAACAAATTTTGTAATGAAATGTATGGAGATCAGTTTGGAGAATTTGTATTTGGATATTGGAGACATTGAGATTAAAGCAACCAAATTTTTTTTAGGTCACACTGTGTGCACTGTACATGTATACACGAGGAACAGGAATACTGTTACTTGGCTCAATGGGTGGGATGCTGGTCTGCCACACTTCCATTTTTTCGCTACTGTAATTTTCTCTATGGAAATTATGATGCGCAATATATCCCTATTTTTGACACTCTTGTTCTCAATACTGTTAACAAAAGATATATGCAAAGCTAACTCCAATCATACATTTTTGCACTCTACACTGCCTCTCGCACACTGCTAAACAACACTGTATCATGCTCAACTCCTAACCATCTCTTGACCAGTTTCCCAATTCCATACTTGGCATAAAAATTTACAGAACTTGAGTCTGATGTCAACAGTTCTTGGCACTTACTGCAAACTAAAGGCATAAAAATGGTATATTTATGAATGAGAAATACGTGACTCCAGTGACACTAGGTGGAGAGAACAATTTAAAGCCATCATTCTGGTGAAAAGTTTCCTGTCCAACTGGACTTAAAACCACCACCAACTATTGGATCAAAGTCCAAAAAATATGTGTAAGCTACTAAATTTACGCAGATACTTTTACACAAAAATACAATAACATTAAAAGACAATTTTTTTTCTTTTCTAAGTCAGGTCTACAGTATTTGCAGAGAATAATACAATTCTATCTTTGAGACCACTAAGTTTACATGTTTTCTCTTGCAACACCAAAGCCACAGTCTTTGCATTGTTTAGTGCCTGAAACTCGAGTATCTGTCTTTAATTTTGCTATCTCAAAATTTGTAGATGTAGTATTCTAACATTTGATTTTTTTTTATTGTAATTACAGCTATACAGCATTGGATGCACGTAAGTAAATTGATACCATAATGGCAGCATAACCAGCATGAAAAGCACAAAATCATAACAATAGTGGCCCTTAAACACTACTATTATTCTTTATGTTTACACTCACAGACCTTGTTCTTGTTGTAGAGTAAGATAACTTTTAGTCACATATAACTCTTAAAATGTAAACAAGGTTGGTGGGCCTGACTAGCACGGCAATTTCAAACTAGCTCGAAAGAAAGCCCACTTCGAATAAGCGCCATCCCTAAATAAGTGCCACATTTTGGAGCAGAAATACAAATAAGAGCTGATCCAGCCAAAGTGCTGCATCCTGAGCATCACTGAGATGCCTATTATAATAATAATTATTATTATAATTATTATTTTAACCTTGTTAATGCTGATTAGCATATGTCCTGCACAAGCACTTATTGTGGTTTCAAACAACAACCATGCTCAGTAGCTTAGCTGTAAGAAATTTTATTATATACATACTGAGAAATATTCACCAAAAAAGCTATGTCGTAAATATTCACACTCAAATGAGTTCTAGCCAATCAGAGGAGCGAACAATAGTTTTCACACATGAAAAAAATGATACGTCTAATAAGAAGTCACAGAGGTGTGTGAGTTTTCCCCCAAAATTCCTGTCTTAGGCGCTTGCAGCTTGCAGCGCTCTCAGTTTGTGAGTGCTTCGCAGACATGCAACAAGAAAAGTTTTTCTCGAAAAGTTTTTCCTGTAAAAAAAGTGAGAAACATCTCAGAAATTGGAGTGGAATGGTTTCATGTATTCTCTGTCAGGGTTCTATCTAGGATTTATCCTTTGTTGGAGAAGTCCTGAGTGGCTGAGCGCCACAAGCTTCATAGGGGGGTCCAGGGTCATGCCCCCCTTGGAAATTTTTTAAAATGAATATGAGCTGAGATGCAATCTGGTGCATTTTGAGACCCAGTTTTAAGAAATGTTACAGTGGTATTCTATTTTATTTTTCAGTCGTGATCAAGTTCTGACAATGTTACATTTAGCTCCAACATTTGTACATACTGTCGCAATTCAACTCATAAACAGAATGTATAGCACAATAACCGAGTCTGCTGTAAGGCCAGCAGATTGTAATACTCCATGTTCCTTGTCATATAGTGTCCTTAGACAAAAGAATACTTACTTCACGTGCGCTGACCTCCTCGCATCAGGATGATTTTGCTGATATAGTTACTTATATACTGTAATGATAACAATATTTTTTTTCGGGGGGGGGGGGGGGGGACTTCTACCCTTCAAATACCCTAGATAGAACCCTGTCTGTCGATAAGAGAATTGTAGAGAGCCAGCTAAACAACAGCGGAAGGGAGAATGAGAGAACAAAGGAGGGAGAACAAGATGAGATGAAAGCTTAAGTTGTACTTTTCATCAGAGCTACCTTGTCTTCTATTTGCTTATACTCTGATCAGCCATTTTCTTAAATTTGTTCATTTTCAATTGAGCATTCAGAACAAAAAGTTAACATTACTTGTAATTTTTGGATTACCTCATATCCTTACCCTCATTAATATTATTAACAAACATTTTTACTAATAAGGGGATGCTTTTTTTGTTGTTTGTCATTTCGCGGTGTGTAGCAACATATTTTAGCTTTTAGCTTTTTTGAAAGATTAAAAAATAGCTGCCAAAATGATGAATGTCTCAGTATGTACAAAGTAAACACAATACCACATGGAAAGTGCTTTGTATGGTATATAAGCACTTGTTTTTGTATCAGTCAATCTCACTCGTTCACTTGTACGGTTTCGGATACATAAACTACTTGTGCGTAAATACCGTATGCCAGCACTTTCCATGAAGTATTCTAAATCTGGTTAAATGTTTTATTGTACATGAAAGAGCATCAAATTCTTCATAGAAATGACAGCCATGCTTGGCTGAGTTATGGTAGATTTTCTCAGCAATACTCTTATACTTCCATTTGTCAATAGTGCAGGCTGAGCAATTTATAACACACCAAAAAGTAGAAATCTGATGACATTGTAATACTTTGACAATATTTATTATGACTGGATGAGGTTTTTGTGATATCTGGAATAATCAAGGCCAAGATAATGTTATCAGCCAGGACGACTCATTGTAACACTATCAAGACCTTGACTTACTCAGGATATCCCAAAAACCAAATCCACTGATTGTTATTATATAGATAGTGAGTACAATGCATTACATAAAAACAGATTACTGTTACTTCCACTGTACCTTCTGAGTTCTTTATCGTATTGTTCTCTACAGACCCCAGGCTCTTGAAAACCTAGAAGTACAGGTAAGTAACAGTTTACTCTTAGTGAAAAAACCATTGGCTATTGAATAATTAACAATTATTCTTTGAAATCGAGGTGAATAGTGGCTGAATATTTTCCGAGCCATGAAGCGGCCAGGTAAATATTCCTATAGCCACTATTCACTGAGATTGAAAAGAATAATTGTTTGAGTATAATTATACACACGAAGTGATCTCAGCAAAATCAGAGAGGAAACCATTAAAAAGTACGACTTGATTGGCAGATCACACACGCAAAAGTTTAAAAATAGATCTTTGTAGAATTTTCAAACCTGGCAATTCAGAAGATTGTTCTCTAAAAAATGGGAAAAAACCGAGCTTACACATTATCCACTCACTAGGAGGTGAATATTGTTGAATAGTCCAAGAAAGCAAACCAATCAGATGTTTTTAATGTCTACTAGCAAGGAATTCCAGAGAGTAGGTGCAGCTACAGAGAAAAAGTGACTCCTTTCGAATCTATACATGTATGCCCAAGGAAATGATCTCATGCCACTCAGTAATATACACTTTCATGCTAGATAAACTGACACTGCTTTCTATTAATCATTATTATTAATATTAGATAATATTAGAGCCTGCCCGAATGTTATTAACTTTTTTAATTATTTTATTTTATTTTTATTTTTAAGGAACTTTTTATAAAGAATTGGGAATTTAGGAGTACAAGATTTTATTCTTTTAACCTTCTTTTCTTTTTAATTTCAAAGACGGATTTGTAATGACTTAATTTAAAACTCTGGACTGCCTGCAAGAGTTATTGACCGCATCTGAACCGCAAGGAGTGTATTTGCGAAATCATTATTGACACGATGATTGCTATTTTTATGATTTATACAATTCCTAATGTTATAAAGTGCTTAATTATTATAGTTATTACTATCATTATCATTATCACTCATGAACAGTCTTCTTACATGTACTATTTGGGAATGACCTACAAAAAAATTAATTACATAAATTAGTAATCCATAATACACTGCACTTTTTGGAATTAAATTCCTCTTTCAAATTAAAGACTGAAATCTTCTTAAAATTGAAATTTAAAAATGCTCAGTTTACTTATTTATGACAGCTCCTTCAGTTCACAGGCAAACTGTGCAACCACTGGCAGTTACTGGTTTCAGTTGCTTGGATTTCATTGGGAAATTGTCAGAAATTTTCGGAGGAATTTTGCTTTTTCATCTTTCTTTCATTTTATGTACACTGGTACTCATATAACACAGAATGTACAGTGAAAGACTGCCTTACAGTCACCTCATCACTATGGCCATTTTTTTGCCGCCCAGCAAAACGGCCATACATTTTCTTGTGAAAAAAAAAAAACCTTGTTAATGCAGTCACCCATTAATACAGCCAAATTTTTTTGGCACATTGGTGACCATATTAATGGAGTTCCACTGTATGACTGAGAAGTGTGCTCAATAATATATTGAATATTTATGGAATAACAGTAAAAGCTCACATTGCCTCTTTATTTTGTACTTATAGATACCACGACTGAATGTGACCACAAGAGGGAGACCTCTACGTTATTGCACTGGGCCCATGGGACCTCTTAATGTCATATAGTAAGTTCATAGTTAAAGGTCTTAGGTGGTCAACCCAATAAGAATCGAAAGACCTTATTCAAAAATACAGCTGAACCTCCATTAAATGGCCCCCCTTGGGGTAACTTCAAGTGGCCACTTGATGGGGGTAGCCCACTGAATACATTTTGTTGTAGAGGTTTGTCTGAAATTACCAGAACCTTTAGCAGAAACTTCACTAAATATTATGGGGCTTTTTGCACAAGAGACAGCTCGAATACTGAACAAAATAACTAGGGTATTGTAACAAGCAAATCATCCTGAAAACGTTGGAAAACTAAATAGTGATTTATCCAGTAGATAGCAATAATAACACAGACTCTTGGGAGGGAGACAATCGTATTTTTGAAGGCCTATATGCTTGAGTTGACAATCACTAATGAATGTAAATGATCTCTAGGCTTCAAATAACCTGACTGAAAAGTCTGGGAATTAAATGTGATGACTACTAATTTCACACCAAACATAATGAATTGCTCTCAAGTTTGAATTTGGCAATTCACAATAAAATTGAACACTAGGGCTGATCTACAATGTGTCAGTACCTGAGGACTAGTTTCTAAATTTTCCACGGGAACACACCCCAAGATCTATCAGGATAATTCTCCCTCTGGCAGTCATTTCTTCAAACCCACCTGAGGCCCGGTTCGGATGCTGCTCCATTGATGTGTTGAACCTAACTGATGAATTAAGTACGGCAAAAGAGCAGTGTCCGAATCAATTTGGTAAGACAGTTTTTATAGTTTGGTGTGGCACAAGTGTTAAGTTCATCAGAGTCTGTCAAACTTAATGTAGGCTTGACACACAGATTAAGCCAGTGTCACTCCTAAGTCAAACTTATACGGTTAGGTTTGGGACACGAAAAGTACCCAGTGATCTCCTTATCACGCGGTAACCGGTAAAATTTAACGCCTGAAGCAACACTTCTTACTGCCTGCAACTGTTTGATGATTTACCATAATAAATTAATAATTTTTTGTAAAAAAATATATGCAAATTGTGATCTGACCTGATCCTCACAAGAAATGAATGAATATATGGAAAAGTACAGCTACTTAAGTACAAGACAACACAGCAACTTCTTACGTCTTACAGGATTGTTCCCTTAGCTGCTGAACTAAAATTTAGGGAGAACACTGTGTACAGTGTCTTACCCAGATCTGCCCATTTTTAACAGATGCACACATACTAAACCAAAATGTTTTGTTTTAGTCCAACCCAACACATTGAGCCTGTTCGTTTCCAGGGAGCAGATCAAAACAATGAAGTAGTCAATGAAAGGGTAAGCCTAATCATGCTACATGTAAAACAAAACCAGATTGCTGAGAGAAGTATAGGCCACTAGCATACACTTCCCTTGTGTCCTTTTGAATCCTATCTACTTACAAGTATCTTACAATGCACTACATACATTAATTATCTAGTACTTGTACAAAAACCAGGGTTCTCAATAGATTTTTAAGTAGGAGGTGATCACTGATAAAGTAGGAGGCTCTTCAGCAGAGCCAGAGGTGTCAGAGCAAACCATCTAAGGTCCTGGCCCAGAATATGCCAAGAATGCATGCCTATACCTGTTAGTGTATAAAGCGTTATCTGAAGCTGAGAAGTACGATAAAGTTACTAGCCTTACCGTTGCTGATGTTTGCATGTTCTATTTTGAAATTGAAGCTAGTCAAACTCAGAGTCAGAATAAAAGTCAGAATCACATTCACTATCTTCCCGAGATAGACCAAATGCCAATATAACATCACTTTCATCAGAAATGGATTGTTGATCTTCTGTCTCAGAAGCTTCTGTCAGACAAGCTGAATCAACTGATTTAAACATTGAAATACGTCGGCTTTCAGAGTGATAAAAAATTTGTCCTGGCACTTACGGAATTAAAATTAATATTTCAATATCAACGCACAGTAAAATTTTAAACTTACCTTTAGCTTTCTTCGATCCGTTTTGCGAGAAGCCAAAGAAATTAGTAAGTTCTTTCTGCACCGCGTGGCGACACTTCGCCACCATTTTGGATCATACGGACTCGTTACAATGTTCCACCGTGAAGGCGTGGACTCTAGTAAAATGGCATTCACCGATCCAGTTTTGTTTGGATCACAGTCGTGCAAGAAAACAAAAGAGTGATTCGGAAACAACTCAAGCAAACTTGCAGAAGAAACAAAACAAAGCAAAGAAAAGCGACTTAAACACAAAGTAATCGGCTATAAATCCCAAAGAAAGCAGCGATCAATCGCCGGGTGCCGCCTTCTATTGAGAACCCTGAAAAACATGGTAAAAATATTGAATTACAAGTCATGATGATTAATAGTGGTTTAAGTTATTGAGGCGAGGGGAGGAAGCAGAGAGGATTCAGTAACCAAGTCTTCACCATCAAGACATTTTGTGTAGAGAGAAGATACGTTATGTAACTGTAAAAAGAAATTATTCCCAGAAATGCGTAATTTTAGCACTTAGCTACTTGCTTTACATTCCCAAATAAATAACAATAATACATAAAAGATCTTATTTAAATGCTAGCAGTTTTAAGCCCAACAAAACTAAGAGCGGACGTGTAAAATATTTGACAGTTTGCTCAGGAGTGGAGAGTTGACTGTATGCACAACACTTTTTTTTGCTTGCAATAAATTATTAAACGAATAAATACTAATGAAACAAAACACGAAACAAAATAATGTACATGATGAACAAATCATAGTAGCAAAGTTACGACAAGACAAGTTTAAGCGATAAGAATCAAGTACCTTTATGAACAAAAAGAATGATTTCTTTGTGAACTGCTATGGAAATAAATTTGGCGATGTTTACTGTATATAAACAACAGAGTATCAAACATTACTATGAAGCAAATGCAAATTTAATTTTTGAGATTTTTCTATTTTTACAATGACTTCTAAAATGGAATATTATAAATTGTAACTGTGGAGGAAACAAAGAAGAAATATTCATTGATATTCAACAAATCGTCTATTAAACTGGACACTCAAAGTTTTGTGCTGAGAGCGAATTTGTTTAAATGTGTTCTGTCTAGCTCAATGGAAGCACAAGCACATGTCTTGCCAACAGAGGCGGGAAAAGTTTCTCACGTCTCGTGCTTTCACTACTGAAAACATCATAAAAATATTGAATTGAAGTTACAACGATTGAGAAGAATTTTATTTTCACTCTTTGGTATGTTTCATATTTAATAAGATAGAGCCACACGTCACAACTCTAGGAGTGTGTAACAGGGTTAGAAGTCAATCATAATTCAACAATGTGCCTGTTAATTTGAAGGAAAAATGCTGCGAAACCATGTAGCAGAATGCAGTGTTTTTAGTTCGGCAACTACGAAAAATAACATTTGCAATCAGACAATAAGAAAAGCCATCTCAGCAGGGTTTAAAACGCAAAATTTCCAGGCTCATTTTCAAGCTCTTTGTGGGAAAGGGCTTCGCTCTTTCAAAATTTTCTCCTGTTACTTTACACTATTCTCCTGCTACTGTGATTCTTAATGAAATCCCTGACCAAGATTCATCTACAATCTAGGTTTGGTTCTTTTACTAGGGAATCACCTTAACTGTAAAATGTCTTTTTGTTTGCTTACTATCATCACTATTATCACATGAAACTGGCTTTAATGGTGGCCTTAGCTCCCACTAGTCACTGGTCTCCTGTAGCTCAGTGGTAGAGCATTCAGTCTAGTAACCAAAGAGTCAAAATAACCACCAAAAGAAGTTGTGGTTTAATTTGAAATGAAAAGAATAATGGCATTCTATTATGGTGGTTTCTACATGTAAGTTTCCTTTGTTGAGCTAAGAATAAAGTGGCCAATTTATAATACTTCGTAATAATAATAATGATAATAATAAGTAACACTTACATAGTGCTAATTCCGTGAGTTCATTAGCACTTTACAATAAAACTATAATAGAATTATGAAGAAATAAAACATAAGTAATTAAATCAGTAATAGAAAAAGTTACATGTATTTTAAGTTTTTTTCTGAAAAGAGGATATAGAAAATTTTGACTTATCTCTAAGCCTATCTGGGAGAGCATTCCAGTGAATGGGTTCTGCATATGAAAAGGTTCTGAGACCATAACTTTTCAGGTGGTATTGCTGATGTGCTAAGTAGTTTTTTGAGTTTTTTTTTTTATCTCAGACTGTGGGTTGGTGTGTATGGGTGAATAAAATCTTTCAGATAATCAGGAGCAGTGTCATTTTAACATTTAAAGGTCATCAGTAGGATTTTATATTGGATCCTGAACTCAACAGGTAGACAGTGCGGCTATTTCAGCACAGGTTTAATGTGCTCCTGCTTGTTAGTATAAGTTAATAGCTGGCCACTGAGTTCTGAACGCTTTGGAGTTTTCGTATCAGTTGATTAGGAACACCATAGAGAAGTGAATTGCAAAAACCAACTTTTGAGGTCACAAGGGAATGTAATAAGGTCTCTGCTGCTTGTGTTGGCAAGTGCTTTCATATTTGAGCGATGTTAGTGAAATGAAAGACGGCAGATTTACAGGATGCTTTAACATGTTCTTCAATAGACAGTGAGGAGTCACATACTGCACCGATATTTCGAGCAGTTTTTGATGGATTAATCACTGCATCACCAATGGTGACTGCAGCAATAGGTGGTGATGGGCGATGTTTTGCATTGAGAATCAAATGCTCTGTTTTACTTCTGTTCAGTTTAAGCAAGTTCTACAACATCCACCTGTCAATATCACTTACACAGGCTTCGATCCTCGTTTTTGTCAGCTCTGCTAATGATGATTCAAAAGAAGGCAAACCTTTGTAAATGCAAGGCTGCATTCTGTTACATGCAAAATAATTGTAAATTGCATCATCTACATGACCAGAAGATTGGGATCTCATAAGACACAATGTGGCACATTACTTGGCATATAAACAGTTATTCTTCGAAGCAAACCATGAGACTAAGTTTTCAATCCAACAACAACATTGCACTTCACTTCACTTTTGAACTTATTATTTAAAGAAATGCAAATACACTATATAAACAATGGTTCAAGCTCCAATATTTGCATTCAACTTCTCCCAACTGATCTATATACATTCCCTTACAGAATTAGTTGGGAGAATTTGATAAAAGATCATAGTGTTTCTTCGTGGCGATAATATTTTTATTAATTCACACAACCTTTTCTCTCGGTTGTGCATTGACAATGTTCGGACTACATGGTAGAAATGTTGAAACCAGTTTGAAGTCAATAGGTTATTCCAGAAAAAATCCACGCCCCCACGACGGAAGGCATGGTTTTTTGACCCCCCCCCCCCCTTCCCACCTGGATTTCCAAAACTGCTTGAGCCTCCCTCCCCTCAGGATTTCCAAGTTCAAAGACCCCCCTGGATTTCCATAAAATTGTTAGACACTGTAATTTTAATTTACCCTTGATGTAGAAGAATCCTTTTAAGCACTTAGATGATCTTTTCATTACATAAGTCTCAATTTTCTGTGAATTCAGTGTTTGTTGTGAAAGTTAAGATTCCATTTTCACATCTTCTTAAACAGGCTTAGACTTTTTGCAAATAAGCCTATATTTGAGTGAACTTCTCTTTTTTTCTAGAACAGGCAAAATATACAGCAATATATACTACAATGAAGCTGAAAACTATGTCCTCGAATAAATGGTTCTCTTCTTTGTCGATAAAAAATGACAATGAAAGAAAGAAAGAAAAAGGACACTTAGTGGGATATTACATGACGCACTATACGCTTGCCACAAGACTTGCCTTTCAAAATGGCCGCCGAACTATCACGAACAACCACGCTTACATGTAAGGAGTTTTTAGTGGTAAATCGCCCTGAAATAGCATTGACCTTCGAAAAATGTTTAATTCAAGGTAAAATCATTGTTTGCTTTCATTGAATAGAGCGCTTTTTTATGAAGTATGCGATTATTCTTGATATCTTCAAGTTATCGTACGTGGCTTCTACAAAAGTAAAACGAGGGCGAGCCTATGGATGGAAACTTAAAATAAATGTGGTAAGAGGTCTGTAGTTTGAAAGAATAATGAAATTTGAAAAGGCAAAGCAATGTTTTAAAAACTTAGCGATTGAAGCGATTGAAACATCAATAAAATCGATTAAGTTACCCCCGAGGATGTATTTTTTGGTTCAGAGCCCCCCTACTGTCTGGATTTCCAGAGCCGTTAACCCCCCCTCCCGTGAGATTTTCCAGCATGCCTTCCGTTGTGGGGGTGTGGATTTTTTCTGGAATAACCCAATCAATGAAAATGGAACCAAGTCCACACATCACATAATTTGACCAGGAAAATGAGCCAATTGCATAAACTTGCTTATTAGTCTAGCTTGTGTAAGCAGCAAGACTCATAATCTGCAACACGTTTTTTGTCATATTTTGTACACAAATGGGGGGCCATTGTGCCAGGTGTTCCTAGCAGAGACTGTGGAAACTGGGACTAAGAATCATTGCATGATCGAAGCTATGCATGTTTTAGGAAAGATTAAATTTAGAGCTTTTCCTAAACGTGTCAGTCCACGAATTCTATCACTTGAAAGCACTGATTACTTTGGAACAAGTGAACATTACTGAGTAGAGAATCCTAATTAGCAAAACTGCGTTGGTCGGGTGTTGTAAACTTTCACTATATGCAAATGGATGGGTCTTGTGATGAGCATGCGGTTTATTTTCAGCAATGATTGAAATGACGTGCCATGTAGATCATTTTTTTTATCTCTAGCAATGATGTAATTCCTTTGGAATTGAGGCCCTTGAATTTTCATGTATTTATACACACATATAGCCTGTGGCCACAGATGTATTTCCAGTCGTTGCTAACATGCATACTAAATCAATTCAGAAACAAGTAAAAAGTATCGGCGTTAATAAAGTAGAAAGTAAAAACCTTTAGTGAGTAAATCATGTCTATCTAATCTCCAAGCAAGCGAGACTGAATGCCGCTGTAAGCATGTTCTTGTTTCCTAAAGCACTGCCATCCAAGAGAAAGTGACTCAAAAACTAGAGCTGTGGTGGAACAGTCAGACAAGTATCAGTTTACAGCTATCAAATTTGGTACTCATCTCTAGTTCTTAACTCTAGTTCAGTGATACAAGATAGTTTTTGGAATAGATAGTCTTCCTCTTTTGACTTTTTTAAACTTACAAAGTGTTATCAAACTAGAGCCAACCATGATTGCAAACTCTATGAAAAAGCTGCCACCCTAAATTGCTACAAATACAATGTGCTCTTTCTTTGTACAAATCATTAATGTGTAGAATAACTTGCCTAAAGACAATGTACATGCAGGATCATTGACTTCATTTTGCAACAGATTGAGGATCTAAATGATTATTAATCAATGATTATCATTGCGAATATTTTCAATTATGATATGCAAATTGTTTTAGATTCTAGTTTTTAGTTTTTAGATTTCTTTTTCTGTGAATAATGTTTTAGACTCTAGTTTTTAGATTTTAATTTTTTTTCTCTTTTACTTTGGGGAATCTTTTATATAGGGATAATCTCAAGATCTCCCCTTAAGATCTCTCTCTTAAATAAAGTATTGTATTGTATTGCATAGTACATTCAGAATATCAGTATTCCCAAGGCGGAGCCAAGAAAAACATTGAGATTCAATTTGTCTTACAGCTTATAAACATGAACCTAAACTTGACATTAATTATTTATGACTTAGTAAACCTCTATGAGTGATCATTTTTCAAGGGTAACAGACTTTTGAGAGAAAACAGTTTCATTGTAAGATTTCAGGTGACCTCAAAGCAACCAATGACAGCACATACTGTTAAGGATACATTTTAGCGACATAACAATGTAACAATATTCTTAATTCACACGTAGGCTGCCGATGCTCTGTGATGAATAGACTGTCTGATGCTTTGGTGAACAAGACTAGTACAAGAACACAATTATAGACTGATTAGCTAAAAGAACATATTTAAGGTGGTTACCATTGTTGTAAAAAATGTTTGAAGTTGCAAGGTTACTCTTATGTTATATTACATGCAATATATTTTTCCTTGAATCACAAGCAACTTTCACTTTTTAAGGGCAAAAGTAATGTTTGCTGTACATGTACCTTCAAGTTTATAAAAGTAGCAGATAAGTGATAAGTATTTTGTTTAAAACAAAGTTGAGTTTGTTAATACTGTAGGAGTCATTTCACAGAAATTAAAAATATAATAATTAGGAATAAACTTACTCAACCAACCTGTCATCAAGTCATCTTACAACCTTGAAACTTGTGTGCCAGACTAATTCATAGCAGAAGATGTACATGTATCCAC
Organism: Porites divaricata; assembly: GCA_038088405.1. Classification (NCBI taxonomy): domain Eukaryota; kingdom Metazoa; phylum Cnidaria; class Anthozoa; order Scleractinia; family Poritidae; genus Porites; species Porites divaricata. The sequence continues at coordinate 1,726,779 of JBBMOI010000009.1, forward strand.
CAGCTTTTCTGTTGAAAAGGGCTAAAATGAAAAATAGACCATTCTGAAACCAAATTTTACACTAAAAAAAACATTTTAATTAATGGGTTTTAGAGTCAGTAGTGCACAAAGCAAGACTAAAAAAAACAAAATATATATATACTGTGGTTAATATTTTATTCCAGTTAATTTTGTTTCTCCTTTGAATTCCTAAGCATACATTACTGTACCAAAAAACAAAGGAAATATGAAATTAACTGAAATAAAAAAAAACTAACAGTAAACTGCATTGCAAGATGCCTAAAAGATTAAATACTACTTTGTATGACTGTACCCATTACAATAGTGCTGTGAATGATGATAACAATAAATGCAGTTCTGGGTATAATATTGCTGTTCAGCAGGTCCTGGTTGTTCAAAAGTTGGATAGCGCTATCCACTGGATAAATCCCTATCCAGAGGATAAGTATTATGAAAACCAATTGCGCTATCCTTTGGATAGTAATTTATCCAGTGGATAGCGCTATCCACCTTTCGAACAACTGGGGCCAGGTCTACACTTGTATGTATGTATAAGGAATATATCATCTCAGACGCGACATTCATGTTCACACATCTCAACACCTACACTCCCTAAGCCATTCTCTGGTCCAGCAGAAAGAGGGGATTTTGCACTTACAGTAGGTTCCCTGCTCAAAAAATTCTAATTTCCCACACGTGGAAGTGGGGAATTATTTGAAAATTATAAAGTTTTTAGCGGGAGTCAAACATATAACTTTGCTGTGAATGGTAAAGGTCACATTCAATCTGTGCAACATGTTGCTGCAAATATAGACTGAAATGAGAGATCTTTACCTCCTCCTTAGAATGCCTTCCTGGTCAATTTTAAGGAAACTACACCAAGAATAAAGGAATTCATGCAAACACCTTATTACGTTAAGAAAAAAGAATCGTTATTCGAGGTTAAGTTTACTGATCATGGCTCTTGCAAGGCAGTGGTAGTGGTGCCGCATTCGCACTGGTTATAAGGGAGTTTATGCAACAACGAGACAATGACGGCGACGGCAACGAGAACGGCAAAAAACAATAGGTTAAGACGAGCAAAGCAACAACTTTGCACGTGATCACGCTTTTTTGTTCATTTCTCTGCCCTCTTTGCACGACTACAACTCACGTTTTGTGGAGGACGGGAACAAAACACAACAACTCCCTTTTTCTTTTCCTGAACTTTGATGCAGTCCTTTAGAATTCAACTCCAAGAAAAATTGCCAACAAATGACGAATTAAACGAGATGGACTAAGCGCTATTAATTTTGAGGCAGTGCAAATTCACTTTTTAAGTGACGTTTTCGTAGCCGTCGCCGTCGTCGTTGCGTAAACTATCACTATCGTTTTAGCCCTTACAACCATCATGTCAGGAAAAAAAGGAACTGAAAGTCAACATTCGAGGAAGTTTCTCGCAATGGAGCACCTCGGAAAGAGAACAGCACGGCAGATGGATTATAATTACAGAACCAAAACGTGCTTAGACGCCCTGAGTGGAATAAAGTTTAAAAGCAATAGCTGTATCACTGAAGCGCGAGACACTGCTTGCGATACTTTAGACGTTTTCAGGGTATACACACCACTATTAATGTTACTCAATTCACCCTCCTGACGAACAAACAGCTGTAGAAGCTTTGCAAAAGCGTTGTAGATGTAGATTTATCCGGACTTATGGTTGACTATTTGTACACGTTTTGATGACATCTCAGCTTTTTCATTGCATGTTACAAACTGTCGTTCTTTAGGTAAACGATTACTTACCTTACAAGAGAAAGAGTTTCCGCCGCATTACCAAAAAAAGTATTTCCAATAGTGCTGCGCTATCTGAAGTTGCCCTTCCATTGCCTTTCCCTTGAGTATATTTTCGATTGATTTTCAGTCACGTGGCCACCTCAAGTGGTCACCAGCTACCCACCAGCCCCACCAGCTATAAAAACGAGGACAAACAACCTGAACCAGTTACCAGGTTGCTGCGTCCAGCGGTTTTGGTCAAAACAACGGGTGGGTTTGGGTTGGTTTGTGTGGCGTGCTCAGTCTCTCTCGGTCGTTCTTATTGGCTGGGTGTGTAGCCAACATGTGCTTTTTAAAGGTAATTATTAGCCCGAATGTCCGATACTATGACAAAAGAGCATCGGGTTTCTTTAAGATGAACTTGGTACGGTTGTAGTTAAGAAATTAAGCAAAGTTTTCTGGTGAAAATATCTGCTTTCGTCTTTATATCGATGTAACATGTGTCTGTGCAAGTGAGAGAATAATGTGACGATTTTGTTTAGAGCCCGCTTGATCCGGACACTCGCCGTTCACGGACACTAAGCTACCGTATTTATTCGATTAAACGCCGCGGCGCTTATTAAATTTTCAGGAGGGCGGCGTTTGTTTCGAAATTACTTTTCTTAAATCGCTGACAACGGTTACTGTAAATCATTTTTAAATATTATGTACTTTAAAGGTTCCAGTGTATCTCTTATTTTGCTGAGATAGAATTGTAATTGTCTTGATGGTGTAGATTACCAAGTTGTACCGCGTTTTTTCTCATTATCCTCGAATAGACGCCGCATTCTTTTGATTAGGTGCATTGTTTTCAGTTTCTCTTGGGACGGCTGTCACACATAGGAGAAATGAAAAACAAATGGTTATGCAAAATTTTGGGGGCCAAATAAGGTGCATTATGGGAGATGTGCAAAAGCCTGAAATGTCACACGTCTCCACCCCCTAACCCGTAGGGGCTCTCTCCCCCGCGCCCCCCAGACTAACGTTCCATTGGGCACGTGGAATTTCCGAAATTTCAAACAGGAACTTTAGCTAAATGGAAAACGCCCCTTGTGAGCGAGACGTTCCCATCTTATGTGGAAAATACAGCAGGCAATGCAAGACGATGCATGCCATCCGAACCGCCAGAATTCATCCTGTTTTCATCCCGGTAACCGAGCTGAAGCGTTCATATGGCAAAATTTCCAGCCCGCTTAATTACCGAGATCTCGGGAACCGAGTCAGCCCGCCCTTTCATATGAACAGATCGAAAAAGGTGAGGCGAGATCTCGGAAACCGGGCCAGTCAGGTCTGCAACTGGGCTCATGTGAAAAGGCGCTTAACTGAGACCAATTCCGATATATTTTAAAAGAATTCATACTTGGCTGCGAGGCTAGGGGGAAAAAAACAAAAGGAATCATCTCGAGGCTCAGTAATGAATAATACATTTCTTTTGTTTTATTCCTCCAAGCCTTAAAGCCACATATTTAATATATCGAAAATGGTCTATTGTCTTTTCTTTTCAATGGTAAAAATCAGCGAACGCGGTACAAAACCAACTTAGGGGCGTTTATTTGATTAGGCAGGCTGGCTTGCCTTATAACAACAACAACAACAACAACTAAACTTTATTTACATTATAAATCTTTCAATTATAAAAGACAATGCTTGATTCCCGTAATTAGCTTCTCGGCTAGTCGAGGCGGGCTTAAGAGAAGAGAAAAAATATCACAGACAAAAACAATAAAAGAATACAAAACCAGTTCGTATCTATTCAATAATTGTGTTAATAAATGATTGAGAAAAGCGTGATTTATAGATCAGCGACAAGCATAAACACAGCAAAAATATTGCGAGAAAATAAGGCATGAGCGAAGCTAACCCAGCTAACTGGGCTTGCTCACCTCATATAAACAAGCCATTGCCATTTGTCCGTCTTGTAACTGTGTTTTTGAGTGACTGACAACAACCAGAAGTGAAGCATTTCTTCTTACCTCGACGCTAACACAATGCACATTAGCGTTGTCAATTGTGTTTACTCTCATTAAGATAACGCCACGTGCTATTTTTGGTGGTTTAAAGGGGCTGTGTCATGGCAGTCCAGTTAATTTTGTAAATTACTCGCCCTCAATCGCTATGGAACTTAAAGTAAGCAAAGAAAATACAGGTAAATGAGAAAATGAGAGATCCAAGACAAACAAATTTGTCTCCTGAGCATTATTTTTTAAGTTGCAAGAAGCAGGGATCAACTTTGAAAAACTGTTGGGCTGAACAGTTTTCAAAAACCGTAATTTCAGTCCGTTTTAATCTTCTTCAGTTTTGCCCATCCGTGGCATCTGTTGTTTCTGTTATGTTATTTTAACCTTCCTTTAAAGTTTTAAGCGGTTATTTTAATATTTCTCTTAATTTAACGGGCATTTTGTAATTTCCCAATTTGGCTGAATTTCGTGACACAGCTCCTTTAACTGGCATGGTTTGAAAGGTTCAGCTCCGCCGAACAAAGAAACGAGAAGTCCAAAGACTACTGCAAAGCTGTCATGACAACGTGTACTGCTTTTTCATAACAATATTTCGGCTGGCCATACCACCCTTTTTCAGGTTTACAGATGTTACTGAATTTATGATAGGAATTACAATATTATATCTAGAAGGAGAATGTCGCAATAAAAATTGTTTAAAAGAGAGAGGCGGAAATGACGTACAACATAAAAAAGAAAAGAAAAACGTATAAGGACATTGATTACAAGCTAAAAGGCCTGACTCCCTCGCCTTACGGACTGAGTCACGTGAAGAATGAATTTTCTCTGGTGGGATTACAGTGTTCACTCAGGCCACTTAAAGCATGACTACCTAATTAAAACTGCATATTTGTAAAATGGTATTTAAACCGGATTGCTTTTATCAGCGACACTGAAAAGTGAACTACAAATGTGGCGCAATGGAAAAAAAAAAAAAAACACATAATATCGTGATTTCAAATAACACGTGACATTGCCTCGTCAGTGACGTCACAAAACACGTTTTCCTAAACGGGGAAGAGTTACAAACTTTAATCTTAGGAATTTTCAGCACCAAAATGCTACATAAACAGTGTAAATCGTAAATTCGTCTTGTATGATTGGAAATGTTATTTATCCTATTAGCTATTTAACTAATTAACAAGTAACGTAACCCTTTCCCCTTAATTTACCGATTCCAATATCAAGTAAACACAATACAAGGCGAATTTTTCAGAACCTTTTAAATAGCTTCTGAAAAAAACTCGCAGTCGTGTATTATCAGGTTTTAAAAACTCTCGTAATAAACTCCTGCTCGCTTTTTAAACAGTACATGAAAAGTTATCCGGTATGGTGTAGACATAACCTATACGAGGTTAAGAGGAGAGCAAAGCGTACCATTTTTTTCCTTCGACGTAAGTATTTACATTTTGTTGGAAAAGAAAAATTCGTTAAAAAAATCCTCCATCACTTCAGTGGTCGCTTCAATAAAGCTTTACAATTCATACACATTTCACCAGACAATCAGAAAATAACATTTTAAATTGATTGAGGGGCCATTATAGAAAGTTTTCCTTCATAGTTGTCCATAAAGTTCAGTGGCCCCAGAGCCGAACCAGAGAAAGAAAGCTTTTTATGACGAAGTAACTCCGTGCTAGTACAAATTGGCTTTACACGTGTTTTGGGAGTGCCGTATCTCCAACAAAATGCCTAACATTCAAAGCTCAAGCGTCCAGTCATAACTTCTATGCGTTGTAATGAAAGCTTTTCTTTTTAGCACAGTAGTTTGAAGGTTCTTGCTGCAGAATGCAGCTGACGTTGCATGGTGCTGCTAGTCCACACAATAGGTCTGGTAAGCACACGACCTGAAGAGAAATAAAACAAGATTAGTAAACTCACAAAATTAGCGCAGGCCAGCACAAGAAAAGAGAGTCAAACAAACAAATCTCTCTACAACAATCGGGCCTTTTAGTTTTTGTTTACCAAGTTATCAGGCTAAATAAAAGACTTTGGATCAATTGGGGTTTCTGGGTAACTGCCCACCTAACCCTCCCCTAAGTCAACAGTAACACATAGTTCTCACTTGGGGCAAAAATGTGACTTAGGGGAGGGGTAGGTGGTCAAGAGGATTAAAGTGAATGCATCACCGTTCAGGACAGCAAAACAGGTGGTTGTCGGTCTTGGGAAGTCATTTCGGTAAATCACCATTCTTCTTCTGACAGAAAGAAAGAAAACGGCAAATCGAAGACTGCTTTCAAAATTTATAGTTGCTTCCACTAACAGTCCTAGTTAAAAGAGCTTCATCTGTCGCGCAGTGGCAGACAGTTTTGCCGTCGCCGCACACCCTATCCTCGGAAACCCACGGACACTCAATCGGGCCCGAAGGAAAAAAGCGATGAAAGTTTTTACGCGCTACCCGACTGACCGCCCCAGGGTCGAGGCCGAGTGCACTTCGGCTAGAGTATCCTATGACCAAACCCCCCAAGACCCGCTTTAAACTAGAAGTACTTCGTTAACCTCTTCTAAACCCCCAGTGGGCCAAAGTTTCAAGTCTTGCTTAACCTAATGTTTGTGCGGAAGTGTTGCTTGGAAATAGTAAGAACATCAGTTAAAGTTCGATAAACGTTTCCTTTAAGTCACAAGGCCTTGTCTTCCGTGTACTTTTCTGTGTTCAAAACGTCGACTTTAACAGCCTTGAAAGGCTGTCAAAGTATCCCAGGAATCCTTTCAGCCTTAACTGTTAAACGATTCTTAAACGCGCCAAGTCAATTGAAAGCAGAAGCGTATAATGATCCCGCGGGCGATCCCGCGTGGTTTTCCAGTTTTCTGAGGTCTTTCACCTTTAATCACATGACTCATTCTAAGACATGCTAAAACTTTTTTGAAACAAAGCTGTGCTGACACAGAGATGGTGTTGCTAAAAAAAAAGTGCCATTCTATTTTAAGGCTTTTCCTTGAAGTTTCGTAAACTGTCATTTTTACGCCCTGGCCCAGGGCGTAAAAGGGGCAGTTAAGTGGCAGTTGTTGTGGCTTGTACACTTTCGTTAAAGGCTGACTTATGAACGGAGGGGCGAATATTTTGCATTTACTGGTGGTTTAATCCTCGGACGTACACGCAAAGTCATACCCCCACCGTTGTGTACAAGGAAGGGGGAGTGGGGGGTTGATGGACCCCCCCCCCCCCTTGAGTTTTTGATGTGTTGCAATATTTCGAAACGATTTTGCCTTCAGTGGAAGGCCTTTGATCCTCTCTACAAGATGAGGTATATTTTATGGGTGGTGCTGCTGGAGGTTTGTGACGTCACCAAACACATGGTCGCCATCTCGGATTTTATCAAGAATTAGAAATCAGGTAAAAACACTGAGAATTAATAATTTTTTGCGCTTAACATGTAAAATAACACATAAATAAGTACTTTGGATCATTTTAACCACACCTTTACTTTTATTTCTCGAAAAAGTTGAAAACATGCATTTTCACTCAAAAATGACTTGACCACCTGCTACTTATCACGTCATATCTCGTAAAAATAGTAACTGACCATCACTAAACGTGTCTCAAAATGCGCGCGAGGGATAAACGAACAGCTACTGAAACGTTAGCTGCTGATGTTTTATCGTCTAGGAAAAACCGTAAGGAAAACCTTATGGGGGGTAGCAACTTGTACGTCCGAGGGTTAAGCTTCAAACCGTCATAATATATCGTATTCATTTCAATACATTTAGAGGGAGCTTAATGCCGGCGGGGCTCATAATCGGATGTACTTTTTTTGTTGTTAACAGGTGGATGGGCCTATGACTGGGGGAGCTTATAAGCAGCAGTTGCGGTGTTCATTAAAACTACCACAGGGGTCCTATCGCAGAATTATTATGAGTGGCTGAACCTTTTTGTTTGCAATAAAGCGCATTTTTACAGATGCCGCCTACAGGGCCCTTCATTTTTCTTTGTCTGGAAAAATAGATCAGCAGTGCTTTAAAAAATCTTCATCTGCGTCTATGACCAGTTACAATTGCCGACTAAATCATTAAAAATTGTCACATTGATATCATTCTAAATGAAGTAGAAATGGAATTGAGCGGAAATGTTTCACTACCAGAAAGAACCTGAACCCAGTCAGTCACATTTGTTTTAAATAATAAAGGGAAATGTCCTGCTGCTCGAGCATGACTTTCGGTTTATATCTTCATCAACCGTAAACACTCCACTGATGAAATGATTTCATACATGTGCTGGTTTGGTCGATTTTAATATGCCTCTAAGACCTCTTTATACGAAGCATTTAACGAGGATGAAGATAGTTGGATGTAGTCAGATGCATGCACAAAATCCACCGTTGAGTGAACTAGAATCCGGACCAATTCCTATTAGTGAATCAAGCAAACTGTAAGTGATGCAGCGAACGCGGTTGATAATGTTTGAACATCAAGGCCACGAGAGGTAAGCTGGACTATAAAGGGGTTAGCAAAGAACTGATCCTCTACCTTAATCTTAGAATTTAAAACACGTCGAAATTACAAAGGATTGGCATAACAGTTCACACAACAAGCACTTATTTATCACACTCATTTAACTTAACTTGTTTCATTTCCTTAAACAGCAGATCCATGCACAAATAGCTAACTGGGCAGAAAACACTATCCATATAAAGTTCAGGCTTAACTGTGCTTTCATCGGAACTTCCACAACAACGATGGTGATTTTTCTTTTACATATCGTTACCTGTCTGAGTTCAAAAGTGAAATTACTAGAGAGACCATTTGATGGGTTTGTCTTAAAACGCTGTGGGCATCAAGTTAAAGAATTATCAGCCACAAACATCAGGTTTTAGGGAAATTTCTGGTTCGCAAAAAAAGGAGTAATATCAAGGCGGAAACTTTGCACTTTTTCTTCCAAATCACATTGCGGATTTGCTTGTTGCTAGCATTTTCCTCAGTCTATAACACATCGCTTTTGTCTAATACCTCTATCATTTCGATTGACGCTAAACTCAGAGGTCTTGAGTTCGGTTCTCGATCACAGTTTTCTAACATCAAGTTTATTTAGGCATATAGCCTTTAATTTCACATACACACTAATCGTGCCTTTCGAAAGCACACAGTTGACGTAAAAGACAAAAAGGCAATGTCAAATGAGAAGGCGCGCGGAAAGGACTGAACGCGACTTCCGGTAAACAATTTGCCAATTCTGCCATCCGTCAAATCCATCCGTTGTCGAAATTTGCCTCGTTCGGAAACTAAAAGTAGAAATCCCAGCTTTACGTGAAACATAACGCCACATAAAGAGTTTCGCGGCAACTGACCTTACTTTCTTATAAGTAATAAAGTAAACGGGTTTTGTTATATAAAACGCAAAAAGAAGCAAACGCAAAAACAAAAAATAGCAGAAAGGTTAGATTCGAAATTTTCTTTCATACCACATAAACGAAACATCGTTGTTTGCAATGATAACAAGAGTTCTTGGAGAACATAGCTGCCACGTAATCGATTGCAAGTACATTGTCGCCAACGCTATCAAGTCATCCAGCCAGAAACCATTACGATAGCGAAATCCAACAACCCAAAAAAACTCAAAAAAATAGAGTAAATACTTCCTACAGCGCGACCAAGTATCTTCACATTTCAATTGGGTGGTTTAATGATGGATGTGACTGCCTATCAAAACATCGAATCTGTTTGGGCATGCAAATATTCCGTTACGAAAGGCCGCAGGGAAGTACCCTAATTAACTAACAACTGTACTCCACACTGAACTACTTCTGAGCAGAGAAAGCAGAATGGAAGGTGGTATAAAGTGCTTTATATTGGGCGAGTGGAGAGGTATGGCGGCTAAAGGCGGAAAAGGTAAGGATAACAGACAGAACAATACTTAACTATGATTGTCAAAAGTATAATTTCACTGAAGGAAACGTTATAACCTAATGCAAAGAGTAAGCAATCAGTTAGAAAAATCACAAATCGATTACAACGGGTCACAGAGACATCAACTTAAGCCATTAGATTTGCACAACAGGTTCAGTGGCATAAGACCCTCGGTGTAATATGATCCACGCTAACATCTGACAATTTTACCATGTTAGACGGCAGATTTAAGTTTGCCGTTTTCAACACAAAAAAGAGTGTTACTACGTCAGCATCTATCACTGTTACACGCTTATCGTGCAGGCCATTTTTCTTATGACCACACATAAGCAGCCCAGGCTCATAATAAGACTAACAGACAATTCACACTATTCCACGAAATACATCGGCAAAATCTAAAAGTTTGCATGCGGAAATGCGATGAAAGTATTCAAAAGTATCACGCATATTCCTAACATTCGAAACAAAAACTATTTTGCTTTTTTATTCGGGGTATTTTCCCTTTGCCTGGAGGGTTTTTCAGAAAATTCCGATTTTATTTTCTCAGTGATGTTACGTTAACTTAACGGACAGCAGGCTGGACAGAATTCGATCCTGCACATCACCAGAACTCTGGATATTTACTAGCCTGTACACAGACGTTGTTTTATTTTTCTTTTGCTTCAAATCCCCCGCATGTTTTGTTTTTTTATCACGCGCGCTCGAAGGATTTTGAAGAGAAAATAGAGGATAAGTGAACCGGCTAGATATTTACAGGTCATGCGTGGAGTCACGAAATTTTAATTTGCTTCACCTTAATACAAGTGACCTATTCACAAACGAGTATTGACGACAGTTATTTGCAATCAGACGGGGACAACATTCGCAGAATTGCTAACTGACACTTGCAAAGAGGTTGGATTTTATGCTCAGCTGATCACTGAAAAAATTGCTGGTCACCACCTTGATCCGAGATAACTTTCTGAAACGCCAGTGTGTCACAATTGCTTGTCCACAACTGATGCCGTAAGAAGACTCGTGAGAGCAGGTCAAGTGAAATGAAGAACACAATACAAAAAGTTTGCGTATCTTTAGGAGGTTTAAAGGGTTAAAAATGGATCAGAACCGTGATTTATCTTTCCAAACTATGATACTTAGCGGTCGCTATTTTAAAAAAACGATACTACACCCATAAAAAAGCCAGAGCAATATTATGATTTAAAAGATGCCGGCCATACATAAGCGGTAGAAACAATTAACATAGAGATAGTGTCCAGCATACGCTTTAATTTGGATTTTGTCTTTTCTTATTTCTCACAGTAAAAACGTACCAAAATTTGCCTACTTCTAACTGCCCATGCGCGGTGTTCATGTACAAATAACACAAATGCTTAAATGACAGAAGTTACAAAAGTGAAATACTTGGGACACAACCTTCGGTTCAGTAATAATAATAATAATAATTTACATTTATATAGCGCAAACCTCTATATGAATATATTCGGTTGCGCTTTACAATATTATTATATTAAAGTTATGTTAAAGGTGACTAAAGCATGAGAAACTATTAAAAACTACAATAAAAAAGTATTTAAAACTAAAAATCTATTTAAAGGCTAAGTTAAAAAAATGAGTTTTAACAGCAGTCTTAAAAGTGTCCAATGTCTTCATGTTGCGAATTGCCGAAGGTAATGCATTCCAGAGATAAGGTGCGGCTGACTGGAATGCACGATCGCCAAGAGTTGGATGGGTCTTAATGCCTGGTAACTCGAGGAATATAGACTCATTTGACCTTAGAGAGTACCTGGATTGCTTTTTGATAGTAATGAAATCAACTAGATAATTAGGAGCTTGACCATATAAGCACTTAAATGTCAAAAGTAGAATCTTAAACTTTATACGGTAACTTATTGGAAGCCAATGAAGGTGGAAAAGCAATGATGTAACATGGCAGAATCTAGGTGTTCCGGTGACCAACCGAGCAGCGGCATTCTGTATCCGTTGGAGTTTCATGATATGTGAATTCGGGAGGCCATATAGTAGACTGTTACAATAATCTATTCTACTGGTGATAAAAGCATGAACTAATGATTCGGTGACTGAACGACTTAAATATTTCCTAATTCTACGCATGTTATAAATATAGTAGAAAGCGGATGAGCAAGTTTTGTTGATATGACTTAGCATACTCATTTTAGAATCAAACCAGGTTCCTAGGTTTCGAACTTCACAAGATGGAGGAATTTGGGAGTCCCCAACCGATAAGGTACTAATGTTACTGACTTTCTGAAGTTGTTGTCGTGTTCCAATCAGAAGACATTCTGTCTTATCGGAATTCAGTTTTAACTTATCCGAATGCATCCCTTGACTGATATCAGCAATACATGATTCCATGGCAGTTATAGCAGCGGTCTCCTCCAAATCATTTCCTGATCTAAACGCGATGTACAGTTGCGTGTCATCTGCATAACAATGAGAATTAGGAAGATGTGACTCGACGATCTTAAAAAGTTTGCTAGCATAGAGGGAAAACAATAATGGCCCGAGACAGCTGCCTTGTGGAACTCCAAATTGAAGATTAAAATTACTCGATAGAACTCCGTCTATATAAATGCGCTGGGTTCTGTTAGAAAGGTACGATTCAATCCAATTAAGTGCAGAGCCTGAAATTCCAAAATCAAACTGGAGGCGATCTAAGAGAATCCGATGGTCCACGGTATCAAACGCGGCACTTAAATCAAGAAGCACCAACAACGTGACCAACAGTTCAGTGTTAAAAGCATATTATTTGCTTGTATGTAGGGCCTCAACGCCTCAAGTACAAACGGATCATACACTCTTGTAAGAAAGTGCCATCTCATTATGTCCTGTGAAAAAGAAGTGGAACCTCCGGAGCGAAGTTATCATCACGTGACCACTTGTACTTCACCCGACAGCTCCTAACAGAGACAGAAAGGCGCACTTTAGAAGGTGAATGAAGCATAACTTATACATAACTTACGAGTAGGTTTTGAAAACGACGCGCATACACGGCACGCAATCTTCTGTTTTAAATGTCACACAGATGTCATGCTGGTATACCGACATAGTACCCTAGAAAACGGAACAAAAGCCCTCATAGCGTGACCCTCCTAAACTGTTCTCGTGTTGTTATATTTTGAGTGACCGAGACAAAAGACTTTGGGTAACTAAAATACAATACCTCGTATTAGGGAAGCATTCATCATTCATGTGAATCAGTAACTCCATTGAACATAATGAAATCGACATCGTTTGTTGATAACTTGAAAAACAATGCGTGATATCTTAAGACCGATGTCAACTTCCAACAGTGGTTGAAGACCGTGCAAAAGGGCCGAGTACAGAGTTTGTCGTTGGCGTTCGCTGGGTTATAAACTAAAATCAACTGAGAGTGATTGTTTTGTCTCTCTAATCTCTGTCACGAAATGTAGGTATAAGTTGCGTGACAATAACTAAAGGGCATGTTAGCGTGTCCTTCGAAGATAAAAAATCTTGTGGGGAGGAGAGGGAAAGGAACTGAGTGGCTCTCTCGATTAAGTTCCTATCCACCCTTCCGAATCGTCAAACTGCTTGCAAGCAAAAATTCAGCAAATACGACTTTGTAATTAAAGTTTACGCGGCTTTCATTTAATATTACGAAGATACAGTGCGACTCAATGGATCAAAGGAACACTATAGTAAGTTACAAATCAAATTTCATAAGTTATGAAACCTGTTGCATGCATTATAGATGTCCAAAAGTTGACTTATCCCTCTTTCATTCACGAATAACTTAACCTTTCCCGCAAGAGACTATTGCTATTAAGTAAAATGATTACTATCAAGTGACTCGCAGAACATTGTGACCATTAGTATAGTCTATTTGCTGCACAAGAAAACTTTGGGCAGGTGCCCAAGTGCCCAGGTGCCCAAGAGAATTTCGTGTCACGTGTGAGAATTAACCGCATAATGGAGGATACGAGTTTTATGACAAAAGGAAAAGTACTGCCAATGGAGATAGTTTCTCCTAAGTGACGACTAACAACAGGAAAAAGTTAAAAGAGCGGAGTTACGAAACTTAGCCAAATCCAGCCATTACGAACGAGCCAATTACTTGAGTGAAATATAAAGATAACCGCTTAAAACCGTAAAGGAAAATTCAAATAACACAGCAAATGCAAAAGAAGGCAAGAAAGACAAAATTGAAGAAGATTAAAACGGGTTGTGATTGGGGAAGTATTCAGCCTCGGAGGTTTTCACCGCTCATCTCTGATGTATGTCATCATAAAATACAACGCTTGAAGTACCTACGTTTTTGTCAGAAAGCTGTAACTACAATTTCTTTGCAAATGTCACAAGTTTCAGAGCCAGGAGCCGACAAAACTAAAGAAAATAAACTAACCTGCTGTAAGTAACATTTCACCGAATATGTTCTTAAAAACAGTCAGTTGGTCAGTTTACAATATACTGAACCGTCGCATAAAACCTTTTCAGTTAGTCTAACTTCAGCTTTACATACCAACCAAAAGCTTGTACAAAGCGCTGACAGCATTCGTAATTTCGAGCTTGGATATCCCTGCCTCCTCGAACTTTCGCACTCTCGCTCGCTTCTTCTACTAAAACGTATCATGCCTTCCCAAACAACTAAAATTTTGACCAGTTTTTCTGTTCCAAACTTAATTAGAAGAAAGTGAGTCTATATAATATTAAATTAAAAACAGCCATAAAAATATTAACAAAATCTAGAACAGTTTAAGGCTCATACTATAAACTAAAGACATTAAAATGCTATTGAATGAAAGAGAAATAAGTGTCTTCTTTTTATTTATGCCAGTTGCTTATGAGGAAAAAACAATGTTATGTTATGTTATTTATAGAGGCGAAAAATGAGCAAAATCCACTAGCCAAAATTCAAAATCTACAGGTATTTGGCTAGCAGACAACGGCCAAGTTCGAGCCTTGCTTCAGTACCACTTAACAGACCTTGCTGGTGAGAACAGTCTATCTGAAAACAATCTAGGGAAAAGATATCCACAAGATCACCAGTCTATGAATCAGAGTCAATCACATACATATACATCCTGTAGGCTCCTACAAGATTACACTCACAAAAAAACAATAACATTTCCTTTCTTACGTCATGTGTACAGTGTTTGAAAAGAATTGTATTGTACCACAAATACCACTCTATTACCACCCTGTTTAAACTGAATGAAACTCAACAACTGTTCTTTATTTTCTTTGTCAATATTTGTGTATTCTCACATCTCTTGTTTCTTTTTAATGTCACTGCAGCCTTTCAGCATAGGACATATGTGAGTATTGAAAATTTTACCATGATTGTAGCATTAAACCAGCCCAAAAGCTTAAATAAGTGGCTGTCTTTTAACCCGCTATCCTTATTGTACAGTACAAACTTTTTTCATGTAGTTAACTTTGCACAATTTTAATAAAGCTGGTGGGTCTGATTGCCCTGAATACATGTAAGTGCTGTGCATTTACATTTGGGAGACTGCAGTGCTTATTAATAATATTTTTTAACGTTTTTGGCATTGCTTATGCTGATATTCGCTGCTGTTGCCATTCTTTATGTGGGACCTGAAGGAGACATTTTTGTTTTCCCTACAATATTTTTCTTACAGCATACCAAGACAATTTAACTTATACTTTATAAAAAATTTAGAGAGGAACCTCGATATAACGAACCTCTATACATGTATAATGAAGTCCGCAGTATAACAAACAATTTTCGTTACTCTAGTAATAGTGAAATAAATGAAAAAGAACCTTGATGTAACAAAACCTCGTTATAGCGAACATATTTTGCCAGTCCCTTCGCCCTTCATTATATTATTGCTGATGTGATGGTGAATTTTGAGCCCGGTGAGAAAGATGATTTTTCAGTCAAAGACAGAGGTAGCTCAGAAGTGGCCTTAGCTGTACAATAGTTATTGGATTATTATTACCATTACAGCGGAACCTTAACAAAAGGAATTGCAAAATTTGTTCGCTACATGTGTAACAAGGTTTTGTTGTATTGAGGTTCTTTTTCATTTGCCAGTCCTTTCACTCTTTGTTTTATCGAGGTTCCACTGTACTGGTAATAATAATTCAATAACCAAAGTACAGCTAAGGACCTATGGAGCTTAGGAGCTAAGGCCACTTCTGAGCTACCTCTTTCACTGACTGAAAAATCATCTTTCTCACCAAGCTCAACATTCACCATCACATCAGCATTAGCATGTATTAAAGTAGAACCTCAATAATATAATGAAGGGCGAAGGGACTGGCAAAATATGATTGTTCTAATGAGGTTTCATTATATCACGGTTCATTTCCATATATCTTACTATTACTGGGGGTATTTGTTATACTGAGGACTTTGTCATAAAGAGGTTCATTATATCAAGGTTCCACTGTATTTACTACCAGGGCAGGGCTGTTACTAAGATTTCAAGTTGTCTGGCATATGCAACTAGTAGTCAGGGAATTAAAAAGCTAGGAAGTTCTTCTGGTTCTATCTTCCTACTTTGTCCCATAAAAGTAGTCAGGGGTCATGCTTATATGAGCCGGGGCAAAATTAACTCTCCCCCCGACAAAGGGGAAAATAATCTCCGGTCCCCGCTCTTAGTGGCAGCAATGCAGGACCTACAGTATTATCAAATTGAAATTAATAGTGGATTACTAAAAAACTAAGAGCACTGTAATACTATCATTAATAATGGTCGTTTCACTGTATGTTCTGACTTCTTTGATAAATTTATACTTTACAGCAACAAGGATCTTGATGAGCCAGCTGATGTAAGTAACAGGTTACACACAATTAATTTTAACAATCATAACTTTACATTTTATGTGTATTTTGTGGATAACATTATGTCAATGCATATAATCTCAAACCCAGACTTTCTCAGCCTGTGAGAGAAAACATATGCTGCAATACTTACAATGTTTAGTAAAATCAAAGCATCACTCAATCCACTTGCTTATATTTCTGTATTTGTTTGATTAGGCTCCCTGGGTGCTTATCAAATTTTTTTGAGCCATGAGAATGGGAGCTTATTGGAGGTTGATGCTTGTTCGAGGCTGGGTATTAAATTTTCATTAATTTTCAGCCTGTAGTACATGTAGGTCAATTTTCCAACAAAAGAGTAAATACCTTTAATAACAAAACGTGAAGGTGAACAAAAGGAGTTCAATTTTATCTGTTCATTGAAAGTTTATGTTTTAAAAGAAGACTAAGAATTTGGTCTTTGGGGATGCCTCTACCTAGTCAGCCTAGTTCAAAATTTCTATCTCATTTTCAGTTAGAGCATAAAACAAACTCTCTGGTGTTGCCTCCTTGATGTCTCAAAGCAAAACATCTGCAAATGGTGAGGTCATTCGATGAGAATCAAAGCAGATAGGGCATTAAAGAAATCAGAAACAATACTCTTCTTGTCCACTTCTTTTTTGGGGGGGGGAGGGTGATGGGTAGGGGTGGGGGTGGGTGCTTATTCAAGGAGGGGTGCTTATTAACTTTTCCTACCTACATGATGGGTGCTTAAACGAGGTGGGTGCTAATTCAAGGTTGGGCACTTAACAGAATAAATACGGTATTTGGAAGCGACACTCATTAATCAATGACAGATTCCATTCAGTCAAATTAAAGATTGAAAACTTCCCATTGTAGCCTAATTTGAAACAATGAATGCTGGTTAATTTTTTTTTTGCAATGTAACAGTAAAGCTCACAGTATGACTTGTTTACTTCTCTGACAGGAACAAAAATTGAATGAATCTGACAGAGGGAGACCTGTGAAAGTTTGTACACAGAGCACAACACAGCCCCTAAACATCGTTTAGTAAGTTGCCAGTTAAAAGGTTTAAAGGTGGCCAAGCCAATTAGCATGATCGAGTGACCACAATCACTCATGAAGTGAACAAGTCATGTTCTGTAGTCCCAAAGCAACTTGACTAAAATCTGATGTGATACTTCATTCAAAACAAACATAACAAATTGCTCTCAAGTTTGTTAATTTAGATTTTGAAGTTGTTTTGAGAACATAAATTGAGGTAATCCTTTAAAGCTAACTAATGTGTCACCGTCTCGAGGACAAGCAACTAAGCGTTGATAAAGCCACCTTCACAAGGTCATTAAAACAGAACCTGAATCTCCTAGTGTATGCCATTTTTGTAAAGGAAAAAACAATGGTGCCTTGTTAAGTAAATTCAATGGTTCACTTTGCAATTTAGATTTAATTTGCTTGCAAGTTATGACAAATTTCAGCAAAATAATATTATCAGTAGATAACATTTAAAAACTGCATTAAAAGATTGTTCTCATACATGTACTCGTACCCAGGCAAATCAAAAGTTGACAACTACCAGTGTGCCTACACACAAAACAGTCCACCAACTGTTTTGTTTACAATGTAAATCCAAACCACAGGAAACCCAAGTGCTTTATGGTTTATTGATTCCTATGCCACACATCAAACCAGATCACTTTTCAAATGCTTGTCTGCACCTTTGTTTGGTCCCTTTGGGGAGGACTTTCATCAGAGTGAAGATGGTTTCTCCACTTTGATTTTAACCAATAAAATTGCTTCAGGCAAATCAGAAACTGGAGATGACAATACAATGCCTCACGTTTTAGGTAATCGTCCAGAAAAGAAGGAAAGAACCAAACACAATGAACACATCGAAATGCTAAAAGGTGCTAACTTTACTATTGGTAGTCTTTATACTAGAGCCTAAATAAGCTAAGAGATATTTCAAGACAAGTAAATTTTAATTTACTCGTTAAAATGTTAAAACGTTTAATTAAAGTTTTACTTGTTAAAATTAATTGATTTTAATTTAAGTTTCACACACAACAGTTTTTTTATACTTCAGGTTAACTTAAGGCTATTTTGCACACAACATACATGTAATTAAGATTGATTGACATGTTTTGCATTTCTCAATGCTTAAGAAACCACAAGTCAGCTAAGTCAGTCATAAGGATGGTTTTGAAGTCACTTGAATTTTTCTTAAATCATTTCAACTTTCCAACTTTAATGAGATGCAAAGTAAAGTTACCTGAGATTTTACTTAGGCCTTCACACATGCATTTTTGTTTAGGTAAAACTTAGCAGCTCTTTAGTCTTACATGCACTTAACAGCCTTATGTAAAGACAACATTGTCTCTACTACAATACTACACAAGCAGCATATAAATTAATACCTTGTTTTCTAACCAACTTCCTTATAACAAAATCTTGACTGAGTCTAAGTAACAAATAAATCCTATCTAAGGAACATGTAAAATTGTAAACGTTTCTTAGATATGGTTTTCAACTCTTATGATTGGTAGAAATCTTTTGACACAAAAAAAACACCCTTTAAAACTGGAGTTTAAATACATTTTATTTTGTAAACTGCCTTTTTGTAGGTTTATGCATCCTCTGTGTGAAAATGAAAACATTCCTATGTGAGGGAAGCATATTGCATCATAACAAAAAAGAAATTGCTTCCCTTCTTGACTGGATCATCAGTTAAGTATTAACTATTAAATTTCCCAGAGTGAGTTTCTGGTTTCAAGGGGGAGTTAATAGTTAATAATAATTTGAAGTTCAAGATATCAATGCTAAGTCCAGTATCTGATATGCTTGGATAAACTATATCTTTCCTCTTGGGCAAATCCTACTAAAATGACCAAAGAAAGACACTGCCACAATGGCAAATCATTTTGATTTTCAGAATGGTGATGTGACACGCAGAAATAACTTAAATTAAGTTATGATCGCCAATTGTTGTTTTGATTTTATTACAATGGAATGAACAAAAGATTCCCGTGACCAAACACAATCTGATAAGTGGATGTAAATCAACATTCCAGGAATTTGGCAAATTATTATTATGTCTTCCGAGAGTCTACATGTGCTGAAAAGTGTTATGAAACTCTCCTTTGTTCCACTTTATCACAAACTATAAAATATAACTAGTAATAACCAAAGGTTACAGAGTGTGGGTGACAATGATGGAAGGTCAAAATGCTTCCACTCCAACATTGTGCTTTGCATAAATTTCACATGACAGATGGTCAAAGCATGCCTGATCAGATTACTAGGGATAGAAGGTCAAATTGCATTCTCTGCATTCCATTCATTCTTAGTGGAGGTCTAAACAAAAGCTTGCTACGTACATGCGGCGCATGTGTAATAAGTATCTGGAGATTAGGATTGCAAGTTCTACTTGTCACCCGCAATAAACATATGTTGTGGTTCAAATTTTACCTTTGGTTTGAATTTTTCAAACCAGTTTAAGTTTTTCAAACCGGTTTGAAATTTTTAAACCAGTTCTTTTATCAACTGTCTGAAAAAGGGCCTTTCCTTTTTTGGGGTGTGGTTGAAAAATAGGGGCTTGGTTTTTTGGGGGGTTCTTAAAAAGAATCAGTGCTTATCTGAAAATTTCATTTTTTCAGTTCTTTTGCATCTTACCAACCACCCCTCC
This sequence comes from Porites divaricata, assembly GCA_038088405.1. NCBI lineage: Eukaryota > Metazoa > Cnidaria > Anthozoa > Scleractinia > Poritidae > Porites > Porites divaricata. Next base: position 1,746,862 of record JBBMOI010000009.1, read on the forward strand.
CTCCTTGTTCTGTCATTCCCCTTCTGAATCTAATTCTTCCTAACCCCTCACACTACCTTTCAGGTAACCCCCTATATTATTTCACTATTAATTTTTTTTTGTTTTCTTCATATTTGTTGGTACTCACCAGGATTTGAACTCCCAATCTTTGGATCTGCAGTCCTCCTCCTTATCCACTTGACCACGCAAGCAATAGTTGCAAATTCACCCTTATTTCTTTCTCTTATTATTACCCATTCGCCTCAGGCTCCTCTCGGTCAAAATTGTAATTTATTCATATTGCATATATTAAACACATCTGCACATGTGCATTTCTACCAAGTAGAAGCATGGCGGATCGACATTCTCAACCCCAGTGCTTACGGGATGCGCAGAAGAGCTCTGGGTCGAGATTGGGCGGATCAACTTCCACGAAATTGCCGACTGTGTTACTAGGGAAACGTTTGAAGCAAACATTAAAAGCTTAAAAGACTGTTTAAAGACAAACAAATCATCAGTAAATGTGTTTGTCGAGGAAGACTTCTATCAACGAGTGAAGAATTATCTTAAAATTTGCACAGAACAAGAGCTTGACATTGCACCTTCGATCAAAACACCGGAGCTTTCAAAGGCAGAAATCAACACCATCAAGTGAAAGAAGTGGAAATATGCGAATGGGAAGTTATTAACCACAGAAGGGAAAGAAGTTGCACATCAAGGAATGCTCTTTGATATACGTTCTAAATGCCATCATAGAATTGCTCACAGGGGATGACAAAAAACTGAGAAATGGATTGCTGAGAATTATTCTGAAGTAACACAGAAAGTTGTGAATACTTTTGTTTCTCTTTGCCGTTTTCACGCAGAGCAAAAACCCATAACCACCAAAGTGAAACCCGTGGTAAGTCCTCTTCAAGCTGAAACATTCCTTTCCTTGATTTAAGTTGACCTTATGGATTTCAGAAATTGCCCATGTGAATGTGAACCAAAGCACAAGTGGACTATAAATATTATCGATCACCACACAAAGTTTGTCAATGTTCACCCCATCCATAACAAACTTGCTGATGAAGTACTGAATGAAGTTCAAAAGTATTGTGTAACTTATGGCTACCCCAAGAAAATTTTAACAGATAATGGAGGTGAATTTGAAAACAAGAAAATGAAAGCATTTTGTAGCACTAATCAGATCCAGCTTCTCCATGGAGCAGCCAGGACTCCGACAACTCAAGGGCTAGTGGAACGGTCAAATCGTACATTCAAAGAAAACATGAGAAGCTTGATAATGAGCACATGTGGTCTCCAAATTTCCAAATGGTGCAAGTACACAATGCAAGCATCCTACATCATGAACATTACTTATCATCGTGCTAGTAACATGACACCATATGAAGCAGTGTTTCACATGAAGGCCAAAAGGGAACTATTAGACCATGATCTTGAAGAAGGCCCAGGAAAGCAGAAAAGAAAAGAAATTCAAGAGGCACAGGAAACCTACAATACCAAAATGATCAAACAGTCTGAAGTAAATCCGAGAAAGAAAGTGTACAAAGTTGATGACATGATTTCAATTAAAATAGATAGAGTGGACAAGAAATCTCCTTTCCACCCAAATTTACTTCTGGGAAAAGTGCTTGAAATGGAAAATAATTATGTGAAAGTAGTGACACCTTTTGGTCGCATTAAAGGGTTCATTGCGCCTTCCAGACTTTTCCCATGTACAGCAACAAATGTAAAACTTGATTATGAAAAAGAAATTTCCTTCACTGGTGCATGTAAATTGGCCGAAAATGCCCAATAATAACTTCAATGTTTTCTTGACTTTGTTAGTTAAATGGTAGATAAATAATCTAAACATTCTACTTTGGTGTGCTGCAAGTAAAATAATATTTTACAGGAGTGCCAAAAATAAATATTTAATGTTGTCACCAAAGCCAAGTGTTTCTTATTTTTTATTTCTTACTTACATGCAGGACTTTGCTCTAGCAGAGCCCAGGTGCCTCAGGTGTCTAACTTTTGTCTTTCTGCGACTAGAAAAACTTGCTTTTTACATTCGATTAAGTGCTAAGTTGCATGAAATGGTACCCTAACCGTAACCCAAACCATTCAAACAAAGTACTTAACCCCAATCACAAAACTGGGTGCCAAATGCTACCCCTAACCTTACATGAAAGCTAACCATTTGAAATAAAGGCTTAACCCTAATCACTGAAATGAGTGCTCAACTGTAATCATTGAAACTGTGCTTTGGCCATAACCTTACATGAAAACTAACCATTTGAAATAAATGCTTAACCCTAATCACTGAAATGAGCACTCAGCTGTAATCATTGAAACTGTGCTTTGGCCATAACCTTACATGAAAGCGAAACATTTGAAATAAATGCTAACCCTAATTACCAAAATGAACACTTACTAAAATGTGAGTTTATTTTACACCATATTTTACAAGGAGAGGTACAAATAAATGAGAATGAGTTAAGTGTGAAAAACCTCTAACCAGTTTGAAAAATTCAAACCAGTTTGAAAAATTTAAACTGGTTTAAAAAAATTCAAACCAAAGATTAAATTTGAACCACAACACATACACCAAATGCAAACATGGCAGACCTCTGAGCTGGCCTGGGTCTATCTGCATGAAAGTGAAGCTAGTGAGGCCTCCGGAGTTTGTTTTGACTCCACGTCTTAGCTATTGAGTCAATTGATATGGTTTGCTTCGAGTTGTTGCATGCCTGATGGCTACCAAAAAGGAGATGTTACTCTAGCTGGAACTACCTTTACTTTCCCCGGATCTTTTCACAAAGAAAGTCAAGGACTCACACGATTCTGCGCAGCAATGGGAAGTATTTTACAGCGAAAACGCAAGTGTGCTTGCTTCACTTGCTTTAGAAGAGAGGACGCACGAAAGTATTTGAATAAAGGAATTTTCGCAAGAGATGGTGCTGTTCCGTGATGTTTGCATGGTCTGTATTTAACCAGCAAAAGGTGAACGTTCTTGAGAACGGGAGCATTCACTGTTGACTTAAACATCTTTTAGATTTCATGGATCAAAATATAACAATAGTGACAAGTGTGAATGAAACACAACAATAACAATCGCCTGTTAATCCTACAAACGTGACCTGTGGAACCATGTAAGAACCCGAAGAAAGCGACATGTTTTAAGAACAGTCTTTTGATCAAAGTGCACTGATAAAACTAACAGAGGAACCGTTGTGAACTAAGAAAGTAAGAAGAAGGGAAAAGGTTCTGGCTGGGAAAGATGGTGCAAGTATATTTTGAGCATTGATTTGCCCTTGCATGGGATCTACTTTAGAAACTGGTCAAAGGGTTTCAAGATAAACTAACAGTGGTTTTCCAAAAATTGCTAGTTTTATGGCACTGCTCAAACTTCTTGAACACAGGATCATCAAAATAATAATAATAGTAATAATAATATTTAATATTTATATAGCGCAAATTAACATACAGGAGGATATGATCAAATGCGCTTTACATATTAAAATTGAATACGAAATTATGATGTTACCTATTTACAATTTTACATTTACAATAAAATACAAAGATGTAAACTAAAATGAAACACTAAAAAGAAATTATAAATTAAACACTTCTCTAAAATAGTGAGTTTTAAGCAATGTCTTAAAGGTGTCAAGACTGTGAACCATTTGGCCTAGTTGTAAACATTTCATGCAAAGAAGCGTGCCTGATCGATGAGAGCTCCAAAGGATTGCTAAGTCGCGACAGCGACGACAAAGCAAACTTGAAACAGAACCACTTTTCAACAATTCTTCCATTCAATCAGTTTCCTGAGTCTTCTCTTCTGAAGTGAAGCGAGCACACTTCTGTTCATTTAACTCTGTGATAGTAAAGTGCTTCCATTCGGCGTGCCGAATCACTTAAATCAATTTCTTTCTTTGTAAAGAACCTTGGCAGAACCTTGGCAAAGGGAAGATAATCAACTTTCGTTTCTGCTGGAGTTAAATCTCCTCTTTGATGGCTCTTAAGCACGTAACAACTCAAAGGAAACCATATCGATCGACTCAATCGCTAAGACCTGCAGTCGAAACAAAACTCTTGAGGCCTCACTAGCCTCGCTTTCACTCAGCTAGACCCAGGCCGGCCGAGAGGTCTGCCGTATTTGCATTTGGTGTATTACTGCTGCCAAGGAATTTTAAAATAATTTCATGGAATTGCTCACTGTTTTGAAGACATGTACACTAATTATCTACAATAAATTCCTGTTTTCAGTGGAGGTGTTAGCTTTGAGCCTGTGGTGTACTATGAGGGACAACAAAATCAAGAGGCAAACACTGGAAGGGTAAGGCTACACTGTAGACATGTTGACTGAAAACCATATTAGGCTGATTTAGCAACAGAATGAGAACATCAGTTGATGACGGGAAAGTGCGCAGAATTGACTAAATGCCACTTCCGGTGCCCAATTTGTCACTCTGCCATTGGTCAAACCAGCTGTTTGATTTGCGAACGCCGTCGTCAACTGGCATTCCAATTCTATTGCTACATCAGCCTATTATCGAGAGAACTACAGGTACTAGCATGCACTTCTCTTGTGTCCTTAAATATTCTCCTTTGCTTACATGCACACACATATAACTCAACAATGCACTTGGTGTGTCACATAACCTTTTACCCATATGGTGCTACTGTAGACAATAGGGAGTCTTAAGCAACAACGACGGTGACGGCAACGAGAACATAAGAAAAGCAACAGGCTTATTAAGCAAAACATCAAGTTTGTACATGCATCATGCTTTTTTGTACATTTCTTTGCCGCTACTGCAAGACTATGACATGAAAATGCCTAGTAATTTCACGTTTTATGGAGGATGCAAACAAGCATTAACAAAATTTTCTCTCTGTTTCTAAACTAGAGTACAGTCCCCAAGAAATCAGCTTCAGGGAAATTTGTGTACATTAGACATTTTCACAAATTGGTATAAACATGACACAGTCTGAAAAAATGCCAGATCATTTTAAAAGTGATGTTTTTCCTGCAGTTGCTGTTGTCAATGTGAAAACTCCCTAATAATAAGTCCAAATGAAAGGGAAAACATTGTATTTCATCACCATTGTAGTTTCAATAATAGAACAGAGTACTGTTACCAAGCAAAGTAACATTTGAAATCCTCTTTGTAGTTGCACTGTACGGGAATAGGATATAAAGGATGGATTTTTTAAATAAATTTTTGCCTTTCTACATGTATTCCAATCTGTATACAATAAGGTTTCTTTATGTGTAAAATGTGATCACTTTTTTTCATGGAACACCTGACACAGCATGAAGGGATTTATTTATTTCTGATAAGCAACATATCGAAATTTAAATTTTTTATCACCATTTGCCTTATACAATAAATCTTATATGTATGTTAAATATCTGCCGGCCACTGCAATTAAAGAGTTTATGGTGAAGTACTAACCACTTTTCATTCAACGCTAAGATTATCAGCTGGTATTGGCTGAATGACAGTGTTATGCAATGTTTTTTATCACACAAGTAACAGCATTCTTTATGTATAGCGTGCATTTATTGATCACACTAAGAAGAGTAAACTTGAATAATGGAAACTTCTTTGCATACAATCTAACTTGCTTCCGAATGGGTTAAAAACAAAGGGCAACTGCCACAGCTTGCACATATGCTGTACCATGTCAAAGGCTCTTTAATAGACTATGAGACAAAGACAAAGTCTCTATGCACCCGCAGGTCTTCACTTAGCTCGACGTGAAGTTTTTAAAAAAAATTAAAGCAAAGTCAAAACACAGTGAGGCCATACAGTGATGGCAAGAACTAAGCGAACCAAAATATACGCGAAATATGCATTGAGAATTACGAGCCAATTGCGTCACGCCAGACGCATCCACGCATCTGATCTGAGCTGATGTGCATACATGTCTGCTCTGAAATGCATCAGTGCACATCAAGACTCATTAGTATGTATGAGCTAACTCTTTGTTTCAAGGGGTTACCTGTATGTGTTAGTGAATGATCAACAAGCTTCAAACTTGTGGATAGGCACGGCACATGCTAAAAAAATTACATGCAAAATGCCAAGTGCAACTTTCGCTTGGGATTGAAACTCAAATTTTTAAATACCCAATGCAAATCTACATGTATTTCGACCACATATTTCAATATTAGAGGAAACAGTCACATTTCACAGAATCAAAACCAAGCTAGCATAACAATAATGCTGAAGAACACATCACTTACAAAATTATCTTGAGTTTGAGTTAAATTTTAAGTGCTAATAAGGAACTTCACAACGTGACAATCAACATCAAAAGTCAAAACACTGAACAGCATGTACTCTCGTAAACCAAGTTTTCTTTGTGATGACCAAATTTGCATTGACGACATTGTCATAGGTACACTGTAGTGAGACTTACGGAATGAAAAAGAGTGTTGGAACTTTAAACGAAAAAAAACCTAACAGATCCTCACATTACCGCAAGGCACGTGCTCAAAAATAAAATTCTCTGGGATATTGAATTTCAATTGCCTTTGATAGATGAAAGATGAGTTGAGAATCAAGGGTCTGAATCGTAATTTTTAGCACTTTTAAGTAACATTTTCTTTCACAATGCAATCACCATCATAAATTAGAATTAAATACATCGCAGCAAGTGTGTATCATGTTGTCCACTTAATTCATGTTTGCTGAAACGAAAAAGATCTGTTGAACTTTGTAAGCGAGAGAATACAGCTTGTTTACAGGATTGACTTACCCAGTACAGCTTTCAAAAAAACAAACTGCCTTTCAAACTTCTAAAACCACAATAATTTTATAGGCCGTATACCTATACTTTCAAGTTTAAGTCCATATCTAAATATCAATTATTAATGTTTCATTTGAAGAACACTGTACCTTAAAGTAGGTGAAACAGAACTCATAAATTATGAAATACGTACGTGTACTGTTTTGCGATAGCCAAATTAGGTCAGAAATGTCTTGAAGCAGCACCCATACTAAAATTTGAACCCTTAAACAGCTGATCACTGATCAATTTTGAATCATCAAGATTTTATATGTTATGCTTCTACACACCTTTAACAGTAATAAAAGAGAAAAAGTTGAGAAGAACCAAGATGGCCGTCCCAAAGTGCCCTTGTTTGACCTTAAGCAATGTCATGTTTAGATGCCAAAATCTCATTGGCAAAAGCAAATATCACATGAGGAGAAAGTGACTCCTTTCACTGTTATGGAGTCCACACACTCACAGTTATGGCAGAGGCTGCTGGCTACAAAATATAACGTTCATCCGCACATGTGTATGATTGTGCAAGTGAGGTCATACCCTTTTTCAAGCACCAGAAATCAAAAAAGTAAAAAACATTTGGATAATATAATGCTTCTTCTGCTATGAAGGGGTTTACTCTCCCCGACAAAGATGTGGTGGTTTGCTTTCTAGCACTCTTTTACAATGTACAGTGTATTTCATTTATGGGAAAATACATTCAAATTGCTGCCAGCAGGGAGAACATTTTTGGAAACGCCAGGCTTTCTTCTCAGAAATCCTGAGATCTTTTTGGTTTATTCTGTCAGATTGAGGTTCATTTTGCAAAGTGTGCTTGCATGTGAAAAGCTGGCTACCTTCAGAATCACACTTCAAAACCTGCATTATGTTTGACTCTCACAACATCAGGTTACAAAATTATTTTTCAGAGAAATGGACAACACTGATTTACATGAATCAGACACATGGCCATAATAAAGCACTAATATACTGGTGTTTAATGTGGGGTTTCTGACAGTGTGCACTGGTGCAGGACTACACAATTTGATCAAACCACCACAAATACCGCACAATTCCTGCATAATATTGAAAAATGAGCTTTAGAGTTTCTAGAAATAAACGTTTTACTCTTCATAACCACTTTAGAAGATTTGTGGCACTTTTCAAGCCATTTCCTTTCTGAAAACACCTTTGCTTTTGCTTTTATCAACCCCCTTTGAAGAATATTTACAAGGCATTCTTTTTTTTATTGCTACATGTTATGTGACTACAAAGTAACCAATGAGTGCCCACAATTTTGGAGAAAAATTCCAGCTGTATAACATTGTAATAGTGTTTCTTAATTCATGTGTAGGGTGGTGATCCTTTGGATTGAGCACTGAGGCATATTGATGATGAAGAGATACATGTAGGTGAACACAGACAAAGAAACTAATTAACTATTAGTAAAATCCAACTAGTGGTCTACTATCAATGCTGTATTCTGATTGGTTGAGCTACTACTAGGCTATATGTTATAGCCCAATAGTAGCAAAAAGCACCCGCTTTGAAAACCAAAACAATAGTGGCTGAATCGCGCTTTGCTAGCTAAAGTTGTTTTGTTTCGATATTTTTGACCAACTGGTTGGATTTTACAAAAACAATAACTCTCACCCTCATAGCCTCTGAGTCAATAGCCAATTCGGCCTTTGGCCTCATGGGCTATTGTCTCAGAATCCATTCAGGCTCAAGGAATATTGTTAAATAGCTATAGAAGTATGACTTTAAAAATATATATTTGAAATTTGTTGTTGTTGAAGAAAAATGTTTTGAGATTGCAAGGTTATTCTGTATTCTATTACATGTGATACATTTACAAACAAATTTTCACTTTTTTAAGGGCAAAAATATTTGCTGTACACATACATTAATTATTAAAGTTTATACAGGTAGCAAAACTGTTTTGTTAAAAAAACAAACTGATTGTAAATATTGTAGAAGTCATTTCATTAAAACTAAAGGACAGAAATAAAGTACATGTAACTGCACAAACCTGTTATCAAATGCTGTGTCATCTGCAGTGTAACAATTTCATCTTGTAACCTTGGAACTCGTGTGCCTGATTAATTCACAGGAGTAGATACACATGTATCCACCATCGTTTGTACTGGAAAGGTCTAAAATGAAAAATAAACCATTCTGAAACCAAATTTATATAAAAAGGTTCCCTTACATGTAAATGTTTTCAGTGTCATTAGTATAAAAAGTATGAAAAAAAATCACATTAGAACCACAACCTTTACACTTTTTACTAACAAGATGCCTGACAGATTAAATACCCTGTATGATGGTACCCATACAACCGTATGGTACATACACGATAATATTGAATATAGTTGCAATCACTGCTTTACAACAGACATAAGGTAATAGTATAGATATCACGAAAACAGATTACATGTATGACGTATGAGGAGTGTCATTTCAGATGTGCCTTATCACTGCAGTACTACAACACAGAGAAGACAAGAACTTTAATTTTATACCACTCAGAGAACGAAAAAGAGGAAAAGAGAAGTATAAAACCACCTAGAATATAGCTTCAAAGCTAATCTAGCTAGGAGGCATCACATTCATGTACACTGCATGTTTACACATCCTGCTTCATGCATACAGTATCTTTACACTAAGGCAGTAAATCATTCATAGTCATTCTCTGCATCTAGCAGGGGGAGGGGAATTGCACTGGCAGTAGGTTCTTGTCTCATAAATTTAAAAACTCACCCTCCTCGGAGAAAGAAATCATTTATAGCAAATTATGAATTTCGTAGCAGAAGACAAGCAGGCAACTGTGCTGTGAAGTCTAAAGGTAACTTTAACTCTGTGCAACATGTTCCTGCAGCTTCAAATGTTGGATAGTGCTATCCACCGGATAAATCACTATCCAGCGGATAGCTTAATCAGTTTCCCTAATACTTATCCGCTGGATAATGATTTATCCAGTGGATAGCGCTATCCAACGTTTGAACAACCAGGGCCAGATAAATCACTATCCAGCGGATTAGTATTACAGAAATCAATTACGCTATCCGCTGGATAGTAATTTATCCAGTGGATAGTGCTATCCAACGTTAGAACAACCAGGTCCTAACATTTTAATAGGTGCCTCTGAACTGCACCTAACAGAGGTGTTAATCATCTTAGACATTTATTTATGCCTTTGGTATTGAAACGGGATGTACCTAGTTAACATCACACTTAAAAGTCTTATGGTAAAAATGTGTACTGCCGCAGCGTTATTTACTAGTTAAATCTCTGTCTACTAGCCTGTAACATATTTCCTTTTCCTAATACATGTCTCAGTGGATAAGTATTAGTGGATTAGGACTGACTGCCTTTTGAACCACTGGGGCCCCTAGGCTGTTATGTGCAATGTTAGTTAATTCATCCAGACATTGTAACTGTCATCCTCCAGTATAGAACCAACCACTGTTATTTACAGAGCTGTTACGGGAATTGACAATAAAGATAATATGTGTGTATACCAAACCAAGGACCACATACTGTACCAGCTTAGGTTGAAGGTAAAACTAAGCAAGTTGCCAACTTTAGTGCAGCTGAATTTGTCATGCAAAAATAGACTGAAATCATAGACCTTCACCTCATTCTTAGAATGCCTTCCAAGTCCATTTCAAGGAAAATACATCAAGAACAAAGAAATCCATGCAAATACCTTATCATGTTGAGAAAAAACCGTAATTCAACGTTTGCGTTTTTTTTGTCGTGGTTCTTGCATAGTAGTAGCCGCGCGAATAATAAAATCCGAGACTTGACGGGACACCGAGACCCTTGTTTGAAAATCTCATGTCTTTGCGTATGTTGTGGTGAAATGTTTGAGGCTCACTTCGTGACTATCACAACTTCTTCCAATTTTTCTATCGCCACGGGTTATATTTTACGGCATCCCAAGCAAGTTAAGTATCATTCTAAGCCCCTCAAGCTTTCATGTTAGAAAGAAAATGAACATTCGCGCATGCAAGCTTTTACAAAAACGTTGTAGATGTATAGATCCGGAGTCAATGGTTTAATAATTACTGACTATTTGTATACTCTCTAATGCCAACCAACCATCAACTACATCATCCTGCTTACTCTCAGCTTATTCATTGCATGTTAGAAAATCTTAAAATTATATTTAGCTTGTGTACCTCGCTTGCTATATCTAACACTTCCTACATCTTTCTCGTTCTACAAACTAACACTCGTCATGACTAGCGAACCACGGCATGTAGCCCTGTATTCTGTAGTTGTTCCAACTGTCGTTCTTTAGGGAAACGATCACTAACCTTACAAGGGAAGTAGTACAAAGAAGATACAAAGTACTCATCGGTGCGGTACCGAAGCTGGTCTGCAGCTATTATGGCTGGTACCACGAGGAAAAAGGTAGTTTACATACCGTAGGTGACGCGTTTGTGCTGGACGCGCCCGCGCCGAACCTAAGGAAGTAACGAGCCCTGGGGTGGGGGGGGGGGGAGGGGCACTAAAGGATCTCAAGGGAAATCTGGGTAGAGGTGCGCCGCCGAAGCCTTCAAACCCCAACCCTTTTTAAGACAAAAATTGCTCATTTCGCTAACTTATTTATAGACTGCTTGCAGTCCGCCTATTCTCTTAAAATCCGTCTAATTCTTATCTCAGCCAGCTTGATTTACAAACCACGACGTAATGCTACAATATAGGATAGGATTAGGACCAGACCAGACGAGAAAAGACGTATTTTTTCTTCTGGGACTTACGCCCTCATTTATCGCGGCTCGCGGCTTCGCCGCTCGCATGCTTGGCTTTCTAGTGCAGTAACTTTGCAAAGGAAAATAGGAGACTGCTCGCAGTCTAACCTATTTAAGACAGGAGACTGACTACTTTCTAATCCTGATTTGTTTTGTTTTGCATACAGAATTAAGTAAATTTTCACAATAAAATCGCGGAAATAGATATAAGGGAGTGCCCTCCCGGGGTAACGAGTAACAGTGGCAAAAAAAACAAAAACAAACAAAAAAAAAACGTAAAACGACAAGCAGACACCAAAACACAGTGGAATACATCGCAAGTAAGCCTTTTTTATTCATTTCATTCAAGGAAAAATTAGATTTAACGTTATTTAGCGTTCGCAAATCCTCATACAAAGTCTCTTATTTTCAACGGTCGCCTGTAACGCGACATCGGCGCGTCCAGCACAAAGGTCATGTGTCACCTCATCATCATCACCAAGTCCCATCTATTAGTAGTAGGTCGGCTATCATGGATCTCCAGCTGTTCCGATCTTTCGCTTTTCTTACACATCCATTATAGGTGTGTCCTAACCATTCTTTGATGTTTCTCATCCAGGCAACTCTTGGTCTCCCCCGTCCTCTCTTCCCTTCAATTTTGCCTTCCAGTAACAATTTTTGGATCGACCTCGCTCTTACTACGTGTCCAAAATACTCGCATTTTCTTTTCTTTATTTTTGGTAATAATAAACTTGTTGTAATTTTATCACACTAGCCCAAGCTCGAAATATAAGTATCGGCGAACATCGGCAATGTTGCATAACATTTGAAATATAAGGATTTGTATGAGAAAAGACCAGAAAAAACCTATCGTTTCTGTAACCTATGAAAATGAAAGGATTTCAATGAAAAAAACAGCTTACCTTACATAAAATGTGTGTTACTGACGTCTCTCCTGTGTGCTCCGTGGGCCGACTTATGGCCGTTTTATGGGTTGTACTGTAAAAGGTTTTCTCTCTATATTAAGGTTTAAAGGTTTTTTTTCCCATACAAATCCTTATATTTCAAATGTTACGCAACAATGCCGATGTTCGCCGATGCTTGCGCTACCTCTGGTTTTATTTTCCGTCCATGATAGTCTTAACATTTTTACTTTACACGAGTCACCTATGGTATTTAAATTACCGTAAATATATAGATTTAGCTAGGGCTAAAAGCGAAGCTCTCTTAAATATTTATAGTTTCCTCAAAGAAAACTGATAAAATCGAGTAATACCCAAAGAGAAGATAAAGACAGGGTGAAAACAACGAGAACGGTAAAAAACAACAACCAATAGATCTAATTAGCAAAAACAAAAACAACTTTGCACGTGCAGCACACTTTTTTTTCTCTAATTAGCAAAAAAAACAACTTTGCACGCGCAGCACTCTTTTTTACATTTCCTTCATTTCCTTGCCGTTGTTTTGCACGACTAAAACGTGAAACTTCTTTTTACTTTGAATTCCTATTTACACGTTTTGTGGAGGAGATTTTTGTGTTCCTATTCACTCTGATTTTTCACTGCCGCTCATTTTCACTTTAGTAGCCGCTAGCATTTCTCATTTTGTAACCACCGCTATATAATTTTCATATTTTCCTTCCAACGAATTTGGTCACAGTCCATTGTTATTTATTTCTCGTTCTAGCTCTTTCTCTGTTATTACAATTTAGTGGAAAGAATGACTCGGTTTTTTTTTGTTGGGAGCAAAGCATATCTAGATAAGCTAAATAGACGCGCAGCATGTATTATTGAAGGTCCATCTATCGGGGCTGAGGAGAATCAACACTTGGCTGGCCCAGCCTACAAGCACGCAGAAATTGGGAGTTGTTGCGTCCGTTTGCAAGAAATTATCTCAAATGCGTCTTATTCCATAATTGTCTTCACGGAATAGCGCCTTCGTACTTACTTACAGAGTTTAGGCACGCTTACCTTTTCCATGGCTTTAACACCAGAAGCCATGATTTGCTGCGCCCTCCCTTAGCAAAAACTACTAAATACCAAGGTAGCTTCAGAATAAACGATGCTCGGACCTACAACACCCTACCGAGAATCTTTAGACAAGAGGAGACCCGCAGTAAATTTACAATCAAGCTAAAGCGGCATTCTAAACAGTAACGCCTACGGTACATGTTGCTTTGTAACTTAATTAATTGTCTAGTTTTAATGTTTTAATGTCTTTGCTTTTGTGTTGTGTCAGCGCTCCATTTAAACTAGCTCTGCTAAATTGGATACCCCTTGTTAAATATTATTTTAAAAAAAAAAATCTCAGGACCCAAGCCAGTCCGCCCTTTCATATGAACACATCGAAAAAGGTAAGGCGAGATCTCGGAAATTGGGCAAGTCCGGTCTGCTACTGGGCTCATGTGAAGAGGCCCTTAACCAATTCCGATATATTTTAAAACAATTCATGCTTGGGGAATAAATTAAAAGGAATCATCTAAAGGCTCAGTAATGGGTAATACGTTTCTTTTGTTTATTCCCCAAAGCCTTGGAGCCGAGTCATATATTTAAAATGGCAAAAAAAGGAAAATGTAGCCATGATGCTGCTGTATGCAGGCAAAAATCTCACTGGTCTGCAAGCGGGCTGCATCGTCGACGAAGGAAAAACGCTTGTCTGGCGTGCAGTGCGAGTTGCTCGCAATCATTGAAGGCGCCAGGGTCTCCAACGAAAATTAGCTGTAGAATAGGCCATTTTACAGTTATAGATGGAGGCGAGGCTGACGGTGACCTTGTTTTGATACAAACCTTCCTGCTTTATCATGTAAATCAAGTTATTCTTATGCTAACTAGTATTTTTCAAGGATAATTTCCATAACAAAGAGAAGGGAGTTTGTATCAAAACAATGTCACCGTCAGCCTCAAGACCAGGGTACTAAGTCCACAACTGTAAAATGGTCTATTCGGCGAACTAGTAGAAGCAAACGTTTGCCAAATCTCTAGAATACGAACGGCGTCTCGCTGGCTAGAACTTAAAAAAAGGAAAAGTAGGAATTCGTTTCAGAAAATTCTTGAGAGAGAACGCCACGAGAGAATTTGACACACTGAATTCCCGCACGACCCTTAGAACAGAAGACGAGTTTCAAGTACAGTCATGCACCAAAGAGTACTTCGCTAACGTTTTCCCTTCCTTCTTCACTAAGCTGTTACCAAGCAATATCCTTGTGTTTGACTGGTGCCCGTACGAACCCCTCCGTTCAAATGTAGACTTAATCCTGGGAGAAGACCATAACACGTACTTCTTTGCAGAGAAATGTTCCGTCGAAGCCTGTCCGAGATCTTTCAGCTACTTTTTACGGAGTTCATGCAAAGACAATAGAGATCGGGAAATGGAGGCCATAATTTATAGTGATGATCCAGCTACCTTTCAAGGTCATCTTGCGCATCACTTTAAGCGTGCTTGTGAAATCATCGAAGGCAAATTCACTTTCTTTTCATTTGAAGATAGAACTATGACAGGGTATGTCAGAAGAATATTGAGAGAAATATTACAGCTAAAAGAGGCCAATCTTCTCAAGGGTACGACGATGAAAGTGTTCGAGAGACCTTTTACTCGTTTAATAATAATCAAAGCTTGATCAAACGCTTCCAGTTTTTTTAAGAGTTTCCTTTACCTGATTTAGGCTATGTTCATACTATACCGGAAATACTATACTTTGGAAATCGGCGCGGCGTAGCTTCCCTT
The DNA here is from genome assembly GCA_038088405.1 of Porites divaricata. Lineage (NCBI taxonomy): Eukaryota > Metazoa > Cnidaria > Anthozoa > Scleractinia > Poritidae > Porites > Porites divaricata. The sequence continues at coordinate 1,762,068 of JBBMOI010000009.1, forward strand.
CGATGCAGGAGTCGCGCCGAAATCACAGTTCCTATTTGTGAGCAAAACCCCTATCCTGTATATTTTTTATGCGGGCGCAAATTTAAAAGCTGTCCGGCATAGCGTGAACTTGGCCTTAATTTAGAATTGGTGTGGAAATTGAAGTAAAAAAATCTGTTTAAAGATTTGCGACCGTTTAAAAATATCATTACATCGTCATCGTTTGAATAATTTTAAAATTGTTCAAGTTTTACATATATGTTTTTACTCTAACCGATGTAACATCTTCTTTTTGTTTGGATAATACGTTTAACTTCTTTTTTTTTCCATGTATTAAGCATTTCAGCAAAGCGTTTGTTAAATCAGGTTAAATTTTCAAGCTGTTCAGTTATAGAGGTTCCAAGTGAAATTTCAAGCATTTAAAAAAGTGTCTTTGTTATATATCTTCTTAAGTAAGTTCATGTATATACCTATCAGTCCCATCTTTCTGTTTGTTGGTAATGTTTCCTTCTATAATCATGAAATAGTTGCGGAAATTTAATTGCGGTGGAAGAAGAAGGACATACCCTTATTATGGATTGAATTGAGATTGGACGGAACGGACCCTGGCTTCCCTGCAGATTTACAGGGGAGAATTACATTATCACCATGCCATCTTGCCAAGGAAGAGAAAGCCTGAGACCGAGATTTTATTACGACATTCTCCATCTGTATAATATTGTAATTCCTATCATAAATTCAGTAACATCTGTAAAACTGAAGAAGGCTGGCACATGGTATTGCCAGCCGAAATATTGGTTTAAAAAAGCAATACACGTTGTAATATCAGCTTTGCAGTAGTCTTTGGACTTCTTCTTTTTTGCTACGCAGGGTATTTTTTAGCCTGATTTTCAGACGTCCGAGATCGTTCGCCGCCCCTTCGAGAGAGAGAGAAGCGAAAGGGCAGCGAACGACCTCGTACGTCTGCTGAGAATCAGGCTAGGTATTTTTAATCATTACTACAAGTTTAAGCAACATTAACATTATCCAGCATTTGTTGCATTATCCATTGAGAGCCTATGGGTGAGGTGCTACAAAACTGACATCAACTGCTTTCGGCCGCAGTTCAAGTAAACAAAAGCAATGGCTATAACGTAAATTTTCTATATTGCAATTGCCAATAAAGAGCTTTAGGCAACAAGAAAGCATGCATTTTGTCCTTTTTCCTAAATTAAACAGGGCCAAAATTGAAGGTGTTGTCCTAAACAGGGTCAGGGTTTCAAACCTTCAGCGGCTGATCTATACCCAAATATTAGTCAAGTACCCTTCCCCCCTGGGGGCCGACCCTGAAGCATCTCGAAGCAATCGCCGCATGCGAGAAGAAACAGCCGGGGTAGGGATACCATATCACATTTGGGAACGGGAACGGGGAAACCTAGAACACGGGACCCTGTGCACACACAGGCAACCCATACCACTGTTCTGTGAGTCTCGGTGCAAGGTGGGGGATTGGAAACTAACAAAGATGGCGGCGTGTACACTTCACTTTAGCTTTTCGAAGGTTTGTGGTGATTTTAGATGGAGTTTCTAGAATCAATCAAAAGGAATGTTGAAAATAGTGTTCTAGTTTGTTTAAAAGTTCTCGATGTGTATTTTGCAGCAGTTTTCTCGATGGAAAAGTGTCTAGAAATGACCGCGTTGGACCTCGTGATAACTGCAGCATCATTTGTAAACTTAAGGTAAATCTAAGCTTAAGTTTATATTTCTTAAACCTAAATAATCGTTAAAAGATACTTAAGAACATTTTGACTGGTAAAAGTTTCGCACAAGTCCAAACATGTATGATTTTATTCATTCTCCGACTCACGCTTCGTGTATGTTGTGGTTCAATTACTTTTAATATGTTCGTTTGTTTTTGGCTAACTGAATATACCATGGATTGTTTAGCACAAAAGTAGACCTTTTTTTACCAACATTCACAATCTTTAAAATGCTTCTGGTCCAAAAAGACACCTTGTTCAGTGGCGCATAGCTGCTTAGGCTGTATTCCCTGGGGAATACGTGTTCTAGTACAGGAAGGCCAGAACTCAGTGAAACAAAATAATTATATGCATAATATCATAGGTGACGAATTACTCTTTAATTTTGGCATGAAATTTCAGCGTTAATTTGCCATGGCAACCTTCCGTATGTCTCAGTGCCAAGAATGGGAACAAAGTTTTAAAATGCCGTGAATGAAGATTCTGAACAAATTTACGATCTAAACATAGGTACAATGTATGTGTTTAGTATATATAACAATAATTATTGGATGAGGTTGAGTAATAATTGATCTGAAAAATAATATTATGGAGATCGAGGAAGGTGTTAATTGGCTTTGGTAGATAACACCCTCTTTTTATTATTCATTCAAAATATTTTCTAGTTTAAAAACAAGCATGCCTACCACAATCGATGTCTTAAAAGTTCCGGTCTTTATTTGTCTGTTTCGCAGCAAGTTCAGAAGATAATTTAGGGATGCTTAGTCCTGTAGTCATGCTGTTCTTGCTAAGTTCTTAGGCAGTAGTTTGGTTAATTCTTTTTCGTGAAATGTGTGAAATGTTCTGCCATGTATTGTTCTACTACAACAGTGCAATCTTGTGACTCCCAGGCTTTTCAGTTTTTAGACCATTCTTCTGGCAATTATGTTGTACTATTAATGTCATTTTTTACATACAGTGGAACCCCGTTAATATCGTCACAAATGGGTCCAAAAAATTTGGCCGTATTATTGTGGCAGGCTCAAATTTCCTGACTCGAGGGCTGTAATGACAAATACGCCATACAGCAAATTCGCATTTCTTGAACAACTGTTCTCATTAATAAACAACCGGAATGCAGATATCGGTGCAGCAATAAAAAAAAAGCTACTCAAAACTTCCCTTCAGTACATAAAACACTTTTAAAATTCGGCTATAAAATCGCAACAAGTGCACTTTATGTGTACTGTAGTCTAACATGAGGGGACACAAATCGCCTGAACTGTAAGTATCCTGGAGAGTCCCATACAATTTACTGTAACGACATTACAGTAAATTGTATGGGACTTTTGGAGCACCTCAAGCAGTATCCGAGCGAGGCGTTATAATCCTTTTCTTATGACACGGATTTGATAATTAATTTCCTCTATACAGATGCAATTACCGGTCTATACTTGTCATCAAGTTGTAACAAATGCGTCTCAATTTTCGCCAGAACAATGAGGGTAGTGTTTATTTAGTGCTGACTGCTCCTCAGCAGCATGCACTTTGGGAAACAAGATAATTTAAAATTACTTGCCTCGATAATGACTCTAGTTGAAAGAAAATATTATCCCTCCCACAGCCGTTTTGCGAAAACACGAGGCGCAATACCGATACCTTTAGTTTCTTCCAAAGCTGTCAATGCCGTCACAACTAAAATAAATTAAGTTTATATCATAAATAAAAGGACTTGCTGACCAAAGTAAAATTATTCCTTTTGACGAATAAATTTTTATCGCTCGCTGCGAATTAAGCCGCGAAAATAAAAATGTAAAACAAAACCGGATCGAAAAAATAAATGAAATCACCAAAAACTGCCAAAAATTAAGACGGCATCTTGGGAGAGTCGTGGGGATTTTATTAGATAAGCTTCGAAAATTGTACACAGCTGGAACGATCATATAGAAATTTCTAGCCTTCCTCATGCTATAGAAAATTCAAATATTTCAGAGAAAACAGTCATTGGGTGCCCCTGAATAAATACAAGCTTGCTGTTCCAAAACCCGTACCGAATTTTATAAAAAAGCCTCTCTCATAGCAGAAATGTGTTTCGAAACAGCTTGGCTGTGGAGGTGTGGCAATTGACATCCCTTTATGTTTTTCAAGAAAAATTCAAAAACCTTATTTGGAGATATGTAATATTTTTATACGGCCTCCTTGTTAACTATGCTTTTTATTATTATTATCATTATTATTATTATTATTATTATTATTATTATAATACTGAAAGTGAAAGCGCTTTCTTTGTGGAAAAAAAGTGTTTAATTCCCACAGCAATTAATTTTGCGAAATCACGAAGCGCACTTCGGTCCAAAGCCGTCATCGCAAAGGCCGCGAAAATAAAGATGGAAAAAAAAATTGGATCCAAAATACCACCAAAAAGCCGTCTCGGAAGCTTGGTCAAACAAACCGTGGGTAGGGTCATTTAACATATAAACCTGGAAAAGGAGACATCTGCATGCTGAATACATTTCATTGTAGTAGTGATGATTTCGAGAACGGACCTCGGGAGCCTCATTGCCGTAATATCTTATACATTGCAGAAACGACAGAGATCGAATCGCTCTGTTCGCGTAGTGCTAACTTTCCGCTCCACAGTCGAAAATCATTGTCCATCAGCGTATAGTTACTTAGTTAAGCAATAATGATGCGTATTATTGTAAGAGACGGACCATTAGAAAACTTATGAGGAGGCGGGCGAAGTACAAAAAAAAATCGCGCAAGAGAAAATTAAATGAAAAAAAAAATCATTCACGCCAATTTAACCCTAAAAAATATTCATGCTATGGCCTAAAAAAATTCATACAAGGAATATGTTAACAAAAAAAATTCCTGCGGCTTGAAAACTCCCCACCCCCGATAACTTTTCTCATGGCCCATCCCTAAATAACACGGTTCTAGAATATTTGACTGCTTCGCATTTTGTTCGTCCACAACCCCGCACTGAATTTTTTTTAAAAGAAGAAGCCTTTCTTATAACGGAAGTGCGTTGTGGAACAGCTTGTCTCTGAAGGTATGGCAATTGAAAATTACAAAAGAAAATTAAAAAAAACTTAATTTAGATATATGTAACCTTTACACAAGGCTTCCTTGTAAAACAGGTTATTTTATTATTGATATCTTAATTATTTGTTTTTATCTTAGATTCTAGTTGAGTTAGGTAAGTATTTTTCTATACTTGAATGTAAAATTAATGTACCTTACAAAAATAGCGTTTATGAAAAACGTTACCTTACCTTATCTCTGTGGGGTGCCTAAATTTGTCCTGCTATGGTTTGTAGGCAATACGACTTCCCTTGACCATCAATTGTGCGTCAAAACAATATATCAAATGCACTATAAAGAAATAGTCGAAGTGCAATGGTGTAACAATTTATGACAGTTTTAACTGGAAAATTTGTTGTCATCTGAGTACGGGTACACCTCTATAGTCTATGTTTGCAAGCTTTGCCTAAATAATCACTGGGTTACACTTCACCCATAGGTGTGCCACCTAAAGTGCAGCCTATGTTTGTTAGCTCTAACTAAAGAATCACTGGGTTACACTGTACCAATAGTAGTGCCACCTAAAGTGCAGCCTATGTTTGTTAGCTCTAACTAAAGAATCACTGGGTTACACTGCACCCATGGGTGTGCCACCTAAAGTGCATCCTATGTTTGTTAGCTCTACCTAAAGAATCACTGGGTTACATTGCACCCATGGGTGTGCCACCTAAAGTGCAGCCTATGTTTGTTAGCTCTACCAAAAGAATCACTGGGTTACACTGCACCCATGGGTGTGCCACCTAAAGTGCAGCCTATGTTTGTTAGCTCTGCCTAAAGAATAACTGGGTTACACTGCACCCATGGGTGTGCCACCTAAAGTAGAGCCTATTTTTGTCAGCTCTACCTAAATAATCACTGGGTTACATTGCACTCATGGGTGTGTCACCTAAAGTGCAGCCTACGTTTGTCTGGATTACACTGTACTTACGAGCGTTTGCCTTGCGCTCTTCAAAGAAAAAAATGCTATAGTCCGTTGTGCCAAAGATCACGCTTTTTTTTTCTTAAAATTTTGAAACCATATTGGACCCCGAAAGACATCAAACGTTCCTCCGTAATAGAAGAGTATTTTGCTAGGGTTAATACAAAGGTGCAAAACATTATCAGCATAATTATAGCAGACAAGCATTGTCATCTAACCCCTGGTACGTAGCTGGAATAAGCCAAGTAAATAAAGCATATAACTAGAAATTGTCGTCAAATGGTCTCGATAACTACATTATACTTAACTTTCAAAATCAAGTTTATCGCTTGTATCCGTGTCACGCACCGAAAAAGCGAGGAGTCATCACATGACATTAGGTAACAGAGGTAATACGCACGGGTTTCACAAGTTCTATGCGCGATTTTTTGCCGAGTAACAAGTGAAAAACTTCAATTCTTACCTTGCAGTAGTTGGTTCTTTTACCTTACATTCACCAACACTAGTAAATGCAAACAAAGCGATGAAATCCGGCACTCTTCTTTCACAAGTAGCATGCTGCACGAAGCCACTTGAAGTAAAATCCACCGATATGCACTGCATTCTCGCTACAAAAATAAATATTTCTCGTGGGGAACGTATGATGAGGGGAAAAAAATGCCAGATCTTCGCCTCGGCAATGTATTCCAGCTACCAAGCTGGCGTATCTCCAGAAGGTGACTCGAAGTGGGACGAAGCTTGTGATTTTTCTAGGAGCCCTTTGCGCGCAAACTAATTTATTCTGGCGCGAAATGAAGATTAAGAAAATGTATCTGAAATCTAATACACAACAGGAAAGTTTTTGCACTTTCGAAGATCGCAACATATTAAATGGGATTAAGTCAGATTAGCTACCTGCGAAGACAACTTCTCTGCGTGAGATTGTACTTCCAGTAAAAAGCCTCTATGTCCTCTCATGACAGTACAAGAACAGGCTCAGATTACTAGGTCAATAAAATTGACATTTCACAGGCATTTCAACCCATTCTTCCATGGAGATTTTGCTGAAAAACGTGTTTTGAAGCTAGTTGAGTGGTTTTCTGGTCACTGTTGTGCTATAAAAAGCTAAAACGTACCACAAAGCTGTTTACAGGTCATCAACTTTGCAGCATTCTAATCCAAATTCGAGGTTTGGGCATGGGTTTAAAAGTGACACAGTAGTCTTGACTTTTACTTTTTGCTTTCTCTCCTCTCCTCTTTTTTCGCCAGTCTTGCCTCATTTTTTTTCTCTTGCTGGGCATTTAGTGGCTTCATTTCTGTGGGAAAGGTTTTATGGAAAACCTTTAGGATCTTAGGATTAAATGAAAGGAAAGTTAGTTGGGTAGTGGAACAAAATTTTCATGGAAATTTGATGATTAAGGCTTGATTATTAAAACTGATGATGTCACAAGCGGTAGAAAGGATGTGGATCTGCGTGGGCAGTTGCAGGGTGGCTCAGGGGGAAATGTGTTAATTTTCTAAATATTGAACAACTGGCACTATTAACAGGGTGAAATTATACAAGATTCTATTGTTTGGGATTTTAAAATGTGTCCGTTGGCATTATTAACGGGTGACCACATTAATGGGGGTTTTTATAAGGAAATTAATGGCTGTTTTGCCGCACCAAAAAAGAGTGGCCGTAATAACGAGGTGACTGTAAATTACTGAGGTGGCCGTAAGGCGGGGTTCCACTGTATTGTAAACTTCTTCCAAATTCAGTCAATGCTAGCTGGTTATGAAGAATTAGCCGTGGGATTTGAGCCAATCAAAAATGGGGAAATATTTGTGACCATGAAAGGCAAAACTAACAATAACTAGACACTAACTATGGCATTCCGTTGTGGACAAAAATAATTATACCGATGGTAAAAACATGTTGAAAACATAATGTGTAAGTCAAAACTTGTAAAATACATCAAATGGAATAAAAAAAATATGAGTCGACAGTTGCAAAATATGCGTTCACAAATGAAAAAAATACCATATACTAAGGAAATGTCATGACCGAAATTTTGAAATTTGAGTCAAAAAAAAAAATGCAAGTCGAGTTGAAAAAAAAAACTTGAGTCAAGAAAGACTGACCAGTTGTCTTCTCAGTCGATGTCTTCACTTAACCAAGACAAGACTTCAATCCAAAGTAGCGGTCCGTTGGCTACCAAATATTGCAGATGTTTTCTTCTACCTTGTTGACTCATCAAGAACTCAGAGAGGCAGCTTAGTTCAGCATCATATGACAGTTTACAATTCCTATTTTGGCACCTTGATGAGTATGCAAGGACACTCCTAGTTGCAACTCTGTCGTCAAGATTTTGTGAGACTTATGGTTGTTTAGAAATGGGGAAGTTCACCCTTTCTACCTTACATGTAAATCAGACCGGAACCCAATGGTTCAACCATTAGTAGCCCTGGAGAGAGGTTAAATCACAACTCGCACAGATATAAATAACAAAGCCAAAACATAACCTGTCATGCAAGGACCGACAAGCATTAAAAGAATTACAGCAAAACGTTGTAATTGACATCAAGGGAACAAGGGAATCACGACAGTAGACATGAACAAAACTGACAAAATAAGAGGTCAAATACAAATCAACGGCAAACATAACTAAAGACCTCTCATTGAACCAATATTGAAAGAAATGCACAGCAAGGTCATGATGATGCACATAATTAATTACAGGTCTACACTGTCAACACCCAATCCACCTAGAATACCAGAATTCTACACTCTAAAAAACTAACACAAACCAACCATAACAGAGAGACCAATAATCTTTGGGTATGATGGTCCAACAGAAAGGGGGTAATATTATTATAACAGGCCGTACATCTATACCAGAGTGAAACTGTGTGTTAACAAAAGAGGAAATTCCCTTGATTCCCTTGTTTGCTTGATGTTGATGTTGGTGTTTTGCTGTACAGTAGAACCATGGCAACTCGAACTCTGACGAGAAACGAAAAACAGTTTGAGTTAGTGGGGGTTTGAGTTATTGGGGTCAACTGAATATTCAATTTGCAATGTTAATAATATATAGTACTGATTTTTCAGCACTTAAGTGTATACTGACGGGGCATTTTTACCAATTTTATCAGAAACTGTAACATGATAATGCCTCTTTATGAAAAAACATGATCTGTTTGTTGCACCAATTAGAATTAAATAATTTGCCGTAGTGCTGGTTTTAGTGTTTTTTACCGATTATACAACAAGAGGAACTAATGAAATGGCATCCGAGTGATGTTACAAGAACGAGAATTCGACTTACCTGGGTAAATTTCAGGGAAATTTTGATCAAGGGAAAGGAAATTTAGTTCGAGTTATTCGAGTCCGAGTTAACCAAGTAAAAATGACTGAAAAGTGGAGTGAGATCCAAGGGAAATAGGACTTAGTGCGAGTTAGCGGGGAGTTCAAGTTATCTGAGTTTGAGTTAAAAACACGTCAGGTTCATGTCTACTGTTGTAATTCCTCCCTATGATGCTAACTAAGCTGCCTCTCCTAGTCCTCGATAAGTCTAGCAAGGGAGAGGAAAAAACCTGCAATATGTGGTAGCTAACAAACCACTGCTTTGGATCAATGAAGTGAAGACATCAATAACACACCTGGTCATTGTTGTCTCTTTCTTGACTTAAGTTCTTTTTTTTTTCAACTTGACTCACACTTTTTTCCGACTCAAATTTCAAAATTTCGACTCATGTTTGTAGTCATGACATTTGTTTAGTATTTTTTTTGTTTGTGAACATATATTTTGCAAATCTCGACTCATATTTTTTTATTCCATTTGATGTATGTTACAAGTTTCAACTTGCATATTATGTTTTCAACATGTTTTTACCATCGGTATAATTTTGTCTGCTTCAGAATGTCATAATAGGTGCTGTTATGAATATTATTTTATGCATAATTGACAATAGTTCACCATCAATCAGTGTAGTATGAGTGGCGGGCATTCGACTGGGAAAAGAAAAGAAGAGATCAGGCATTGAGGAATGTTCCCAAAGGAGGAGAGAAGGGAGAGGAACACCTACATCTATAGCAGGGGGGGGGGGGGGGGGGTAAGCTACAAGCTCTGGGAACAAAAAATCACTACTTGCAGGGCTGTCATTAAGGGCTACTTTCATATGAAAACAGATGAAATATATAACCAAAAGAATTCCCTTGTTGTCTGATTCCCCTCCTACTTAATATTAACCGGCAACTTGAAATCTTAGTGACATCCCTGTACTTCCCCAGTAAAGAGTAGTTTACTAATAATACTGCTAGCTGCTTTTCTTTAGCAAAAATGCAAAATAATGATAACTAGAAGTAATCAGGGATTAATACGTGCATTCGAACATTGGTCATTGGTCGATAACACATGCCATATTCGCTTCTTTGTGTATAGAATAACGCACTTTCTGTATGCGTCAGATGCAGTAAACCAGTTCTTGATCAATGTATTAGACCTATTCAAAAAACGTTGCATTTACTTCCAAAAAGGATTGAGTTTAAACTTCTGAGTGCAGACAAAGAATAAATAAGAATAAAATTATTATAATTTGTAATGTAAATACCAATTATTAATTACTTGTAATATTTTAGTATATAAAAAAAATAGTTACTGTACAATATATGATAATAATATTCTAGTAGTTTTGTATTTCTTCTTTTGGCTCGGCCCCATAAGCTTTTCAGCTTTTATTACTCCTGTGGATAAATAAAGTTGATTGATTGATACATTTTGTAGAAAACGAGCAAAGCTGCTCGTGGAAGAAAAAACATTTTCCTGCATCCTGATCCTATAGGTGCGTGTGCACCTTGCCCATGCAGGCTATGGCGTATTTCCAGTTATTTTGAACCAACCTAAAATCGGGATTCTCTCTGCTAAATGCTTGTGCCCAGCGCTCAGTTTAGGTTGCATTTTCCTAATGTGGAACACAATAATAATAACATATCAAACTGAACAGTCTCCATTTCTATGATAAAAAATAATGGGAGCATTGCTGCATTTTGCAGAGTTTACACTGAAATAACAGATTCTTGAACTAAACATCAAGGAGCTCATTTACGGTAGACATAATATGTGTAACGTGGAATAAAAAATTATCTAATTTGTATAGAAACTTTATTTTATTGAACAGACTTTTACATGGCTTTGTCATTTTAATTCCTTCAACAGCTGTCGGATGTTTCAGCAAGCAGTTCTTTGTAACACCACAAGTCAATCCAAGAGAAGAGAAAAGCCGAACATAACAAGTAAGTTATTCATTCCACATCAAGGAAATTGTTGAAATTACGCAGCTCCTATGTTGAGCTCTCTACAAGCTGTACGTCCTGCAGCAAATTTTCTATGATCTTTCTACCTTACTGGGAATATGTCCACCTAGCTACATGTAGCTGTAGTCCTTTGTTTGTGTAAAACCACCCACCTTCAATTTGATTGTCTGACTGCTTCATTTTCTCTCATGTGGAGGGGGTTTAGTGTACATATTAGCATGTATTACATCCAGGTAAAATGTGGGCCTAGCTGACTGACTAAATGACTCTACTGTCCAGGGGGAGGGGGGGTGGAGGGGGCAGAAACTAACCAACTGACTGAATAATTCAAATTATGGCTAAATGATTTTAAACTGCCTACCTGACTCTACTGTCCATGGACTGACCAACTGACTGAATGATTTATGGCTGGTTGACTGACTGAATAACTGACTCTGCTGTCTATGACTGACCAAGTGACTGAATGACTTATGACTAGTTGATTGACTGCCTGACTGACTGATTAACTAAGGCCTTACTGGGTAATGTGTTTACTCACTAAAATACAATGTGACTGACTCTACTGTCTGAGAACTGACCATCACACTAAGTGATTTACAAATGTATCTCTGGCTGATTAACTGAATAACTGACTCTACTGTCTGATGACTGCCCAACTGACTGAATAGTTTATGGCTGGTTAATTGCAAGACTAGCTAACTCAAGAGAGTTCAAGATACAATCTGAATGTCTCATGTTGTAATTTTTAAAACTCGTCAATTACATTGATTTGTTATAATAAAGGCTACGAGTCCTCAGCTTCTACGTTTGAAGGATTTCATAGATCAACTTTTGCTGCTTAGAGGGAATGAAAATGAACAGTAACGTTTAGTTTATTGGCTCAGTTATACTGTGATCAGAATGATATGCTTGCAGTTCTATAATCCAAGGTGATCATCTGCAAATTCCCTTCAAGTTGGTGGCAAATCTTTGAAGAACTTTGAAGAGTAAAATGTCTTACGATTGCGTTGTCATTGAAGGATATCAAACTAGGACTAAAAAGTCCAATGGAAAGCTTTCCTTCCATTAAGCTGCACTTGGAAGATGGTTGATAATATGCTTGTTTGAGTCAAAAGACCCTTGAATAGGACGCTCTCTCCATTTAGATAAGTTGTTAAAAAAAACCATGAAATCTTCTTCATTCCTGATCCTGCCATAAAAACTGCAAAATTGTTTTAAAAATTTTTTTTATTTCAATCTCTATCAACACTTACACAAACAAAAACAAAAAAAAATGAAATAATAATAATAATAGTAATAAAATAAAAATTATGATACTTTACAATAAATTACTTATGTAAAAAAAAATAAATAAATAAAACACATGCACACACACACAAAGGTAACACAAACTGACAAAGCATGCTGCCTTTATTCATGGAACAATAATTAAGTAGGGAAAAAAATAAAGACAACATTTCACAAAAAAACAAAAACACAAACATCTATTTACGTAAAACCTAATTCCTGGGGGAATGTTGTTGCCAGCTAGGTGTGCAAAGTTAAATATAATTATGCAAAAATTACTCCCTAGCTGGAATGTTAGAGTTCTGCTATGCGGAGTTCGATAAACCTTGCTTGGGAATAAACTTTCAGTCAAAGGCTCCTTTTACCTCTTATTTGTTTCCATTTCGCTTTTCATCCTCTTGAATTCTTCGTTTCGTACTACATTCTCCTTACCATTCTCGTCCAGGTACTTCAGGGTGGCGGGGTAAGCAATGAAAACCTTTCTTTCCTGCCCTGTCTTCTTCTGTAGATGTTTTTTATAGGGAACGAGCTCCTTTCATCGTTCTTGTGTTTTCTTTGCGAAAGCAGCACCAATACCAATTAAATTTCCTTCGAAGGGAATATCCTTTAGTCTAGCAGTGGCGTTAGAGAGGATCTTTATCTGTGTATTGTAGAAACGCTACATGAATGGGTCTTGGCTTTTTCTTGTCGGAGTTTTTTGCTTGGCTTGTTGGTGTACAGTGGGCACGTTCTATTTCAGCATGTCCACATAAGGTCTCTAGGCCCATGTGGGTGGCTATAAAGTCTTGAATGAATTCTGCACAATCTTTTCCTTCTGCTTTTTCTGGTGCTTTGTAGAATACGAGGTTGTTTTGCCTTGATCTGTTGCATAATTCCTCCACCTCGTTTTCCAGTTTCTCAAGCTTCCCTTTCCCCGCTTTCTTCTCCAAGTCTTGTTTTATTTCTGCTACATCACTGTTAACAGAGTTAAGACCTTCTTCCAATTTCGCGACATTACTTTTAATATCCTTTATATCATATTGAATTTTACTCAGTCGCTTGCTAATTTTGTCAAGCACCTTCAGCTTTTCTAACTTGGTTTGAATGTCTTGAATTAACAACATGGCGTCCTCGGCTAGCACACTGGATTGGCTGTCTTCTTCCGAGCTCGAAACCTGTGTCTGCTTTTCACTCGGTTTTGGTGGCATTCTGCAGACTTTGGATAAAATAGATAAAAGAAAGTGCTGTTGTTGCTCGTCAACTTGAAATTGAAGCAAAATTTTATCTTCTAGACCTGTTTATGCTGGAGCGTTAAAACACACGTCTATTCCATCCTCTTTCTCGCCCCAGTCTCTAATATGACCTACTATGGTGGACCTGACTTTGTTGACAGCTGTTGTCATTGTTTGGCTGTTTGTCAAGATTCATTTAATTCTCACTGTCTTTGTATTTTTACAATTCAAGTTAATTCAGCATTCATGCGTTGAAATCGGACTCGCCTCTTTTCACTTCTACATTTCGAGGTTCAATAAAATGATTAACAGAATGATTAGCCGAAAAAGGAAAAAAGGCCAAATATCCTGATGAGAAATTCGCTAAAGGATGAAAAACTCTTGGAGAAAACTACTTACACTAGCATGAATTGTCTCTGTCTATTTCTTAATTCTTCTCTTCATGTCCACTGCTAGCTCAAAACTGAATTTTAAACATCGCGCTCGCATGCAAAAGTACCCTTCAGGGAATTTAGGGGACATATTGCCAGCGGCAACAGATTTAATTTATAACAACAGCTTTTACCTAGGCCCCTACTTTATTGAGTGACATGAAAACGACGACGTAGTTGCGTTTCTAACATGGCATCTGTTCAGCGAGTCATCAACAGCTACGATACCTCCACTATATGAATAGCGAGTCCTTTCATTTACATTTGATACTCAAGCCAAAAAATTAACAACTGACAAAATGTTTTAGAAAAAGAACTGCACTAAGCTACTGGTCTAGGGGCTAGTAGAAGCACACTTTTACTAGCCCAGCGTAAATTTTCTCTGGTCCCGGGCTAGTGGACTAGTGTTAGTGTTGAGCACTGTTGACTAACTGCTTACTGGGTACAATACATTGACTCACTAAAAATAACACTGTGTGACTGACTCTACTGTCCGAGAACTGAGCAACGCACAAAATGATCTACAAATGTATGGCTGCACTGTCTGTAATGCCGTGTGATTGACTGATTAAGTGACTCTACTGTCAGAGAACTGATCAACCCACTGAATGATTATATAGCTAATTGACTGACTGAATAACTGACTTCACTGATTTGTGGCTGATTAATTGACTGAATGATTGACTAAGGGTTTACTGGGTAATACATTGACTCACTAAAATACTGCATGACTGACTCTACTGTCCAAGGGCTGACCAACACACTAAATGATTCACAAATGTATCTCTGGCTGATTGACTAAATATCTGACTCTATTGTCCTTAGACTTACCAACTGACTGAATACTTTATGGCTGGCTGATTGTGTGACTAGCTAACTCTACTCTCTGGAGACTGACCAACTCACTGAATGATTTATGACTGGTTGGTTGACTAAGTAGCTGACTCTTAACTGTCCGGAGATTGACCAACTGACTGAACAATTTATGGCTGGTTGATTTCATGACTAACTAACTCTACTGTCTGGCGACTGACCAACTAACTGAATTATTTATTGCTGGTTGACTGGCTGACTAGCTGACTCTACTGTCCGGGGACTGACCACTGACTGAATGATTTATGGCTACTTGATTGACTGAGTAACTGACTCTAATGTCTGTCGACTGACCGACTAACTGAATGATTTATGGCTGGTACTAACTAGCTGACTCTACTGTCCAGGGACTGACCAACTGACCCAATGATTTATAGCTGGTTGATTGACTGATTAACTTACTCTACTGTCCAAAGACTTGCCAAATAATTAAATGATTTAATTGGCTGGGGATTGACCAATTGACTGAATGATTTATGGCTAATTAATTGACTGACTAACTGACTCAACTGTCCAGGAACTGGCCATCTGACTGATTGATTTGTGGCTGATTGAGTAACTTATTGACTAATGGCTTACTAGGTAATACATTGACTCACTAAAATATAGTACTGTTCAAAACTAAGTTGACACTCGATTCTCGATTCTCACGAGAATTGATTCTTGATTGTTGTGTCTCGATTCACAATATTCTTGGTTCCTGCGGGACTCATCAAACCGGAATGACCTTTGTTTATAATTGATTTGCTCTCTACTCTCGATACTTGATTGCAGCGAGAATCTAACAACCTTAGTTCAAGTGTAACTTCTCTCACATCAAAAAACTCTTTCTACTCTATAAAATAACAAACTCTACTCAGCGTTTGATTCTTGCAAGAAATTCCTGAACTATGCAAATTATACAGTAGCAGTTGACATTTACTTTTGCTTGCACTACTTGGGTGACACCAAAATCTTAAAAATCTTAAAAATGTTCGGATGGCGTTTTGCATCATTTAAATAGCAGAAGTTGTTAGTAATAGTTGAACCTAAAAAGCAATCCTTGACTTTTTAGCTCATGGATGACGTAGTCATGCCATGGGCTTTTGGAGGCACTCGAATGGCACTCGATCACTCACTCACTCACTCACTCACTCATTCACTCGCTCACTCACTCACTCACTCAATTTTCATTAATTTATTCATTAAAGTCAGATTAAACACTTTACTCTTACCTCCCCTACTTAGTATTACTTTTGTTTCAAGTGCCTTTTACGCATATGTTTGGAATATTCTAGAGGGTACTAGTAAGGCGAATTTTTTTCCCGACACATCAATTATAGAGATGGGTTTTGTTTAAATGGAATTAGTATAATTACATTGATGATTATCGAAAATAGAGCACTGTGATTGGCTAGAAGCTTCGTTTTATCCCGCTATAATCACCGCGCGGTGATTATAGCATTGAAGGCTAGCAGTTTTCAAAATGGCAGCCAGATTTTTTGATGTTTCGGGGTCGGAAATTGATCAATAATTTTATTTTCTCGAATAATCATCAATGTAATTATACTAAAACAATTAGTCGCCTCAGGCGACGTGAATATTGGCGAATAGTCACCTCGACTTCGTCTCGGTGACTATTCGCCGATATTCACGTCGCCTTCGGCGACTAATTGTTAAATATTCTATTAAGAACACTGATAATATCATCCGCAAGAAATGGACTTAGAATTGTTAAAAGGACATTGAAATAATTGAGCGTGGATCATTGTTGTATATTTGGACGAATTGTGCACATTTGTTCCCGATATTACACTTGATATGGAGAAGATGTGATCAACAGGAGTGTGAAAGAGCTATTGCAGCCTGATGATGGGATTTCGTTCAGTGAAAAGCGAATAAGCCAAACAGCCTTTTAATCACTGCAAAAAAAACGGTCCTCGTATTGTTAAAGCAACATTGAGGAGTATCTATTGTAGTTTATTCAGTTATTTGGACGAATCCATTCGACCATATGTCTTTGTATGCAAACAGGGAATGAATCAATGTTGTGTCAACTAGAAACACAGGTCAGCCTGACAGGTTTTAGAACCAACAAGCATTATGCTATTTTGCTTGAATTCTTAGGTGATCTTTGCCTTAAAGTGGGCTTTTGTTTGTCGGGTGATTCCATTTAGCAGTGCTATTAATATTTTGTCTACAAGAAATGCTGCGCTGGTATAAACAGGTCTCTAGAACATTCAGATGGAGAAAGGCAATCGGATACTTCGATTGCGTTCTGAAATTACTTGGCTCAGTCAGAGCACGTACTGCTTTGAGCTTAATCCTTTTTATTAAAATAGTTTTTAGGTCGTATTTATCAAAAGCGCATTCTAAAGCAGTTCAATTTAGCCATAAACGCCTGTATTCTGTATTTAATATAGCTCGTACTACATATACTAACCGTTACGTACTTATCATATGGAAACATTTATTTAAAAGCATCACACTTTAAGGAAACCTTTGTAAAATCCAAATATACATGTAAAAGGAAACATGTGTAAATATGCGACAGTGTGTAAACAAAGTCTCAAGGTGCTTCTTGTTGTTTTAAAATTTTACTGACCAATATTTTTTTGGATTGTATGTTTGTGAATGTCCATCAGCATCATCGCAGTTGAATGTCTGATCACCTGTTTCTACAGTCTGAGGGTGTTTTTTCCACTGGAAGCCTTCTTTTCAAATTCCACCATTATGAATTAAAATAAGCATGTGAGCCATTCTCATCAGGAAACAATAAGCGTTATCTTCACGCACCCCTCCCCCAATCCCTCTGCCCCCCAAATTGTAGTGTGACTAATTCGACCTAACCAGAAATTCCAAAAATTATTGTTCTACGCATCATAAAACTCTGTTAATAACAAGCAGTACATTTCTCAATTCTGGTACTTAAATCTAACAAAGCAAATTAAATTTAAGTTTTGTTTTTGTCTGATATTGCATTTAATAAACTAAAGCCTTTCTAACTGTCCTAGTGAATATATAATTATATAACAGTAAATATTATTCACCAAAGTGGAGGTGGCTAAGCAGCAGAGCAAAGCAGTTATTGTTTAGCTGATTCTCTGACTGGTTGATGGAATGATTGATTGAATAACTGACAGAATTACTGCCTGATTGAACACCTAGTGTCTGTCTAACTTCAAGCAACCAACTGGCTGACTGAGCTGAAAAGGCCACTGACTATAGGTGACTGGCTACCTGACTGACAGCCTGGCTACCTGACTGACAGACTGGCTACCAGACTGACAGCCTGGCTACCTGACTGACAGACTGGCTACCTGACTGACAGCCTGGCTGCCTAACTGACAGACTGGCTACCAGACTGACAGCCTGGCTATCTGACTGACAGACTGACTGACTGAGTGACTGACTGTGTAAGGAGGGGAGGGGACTGTTATTAAAGGTGGGGTACCGTTAAAATTTGCTAGTACAGTCAAGGGGTGGGTATTAATTTATTATAATTATATGTGGTAAATTATTCCAACATGTTTGCTCACTGGTTTTCATGAAAATATGATGCAATCAAACCGTTTTTAAATTAGCCTCCCACACAGACGTTCTTAGGGGTTCATCACGCATTCCTGCCCCACGAACGTCTGCTGAATTGAACGATAAATTCCTTTCCCATTGTTCGCAAATATCAGCTGGAGATCACATGCAGTTTATCGGAGATCCAATCGGCGCTGTTGAAGTCAAAGTGTTGACAAGCCAAACACATACTTAGAAGCTTGGTAGAGTGTGATACGTGACCAAAGATTTTTGCTCCGGACAAGAATCTAGGAGATAAGGGTTGAGTTTTTGTATATTTCTCTCTGTAAAGGCTAGATTAGATGTCAATTGCTCATAAAGTTGTTCTTTGGGTGTTGCAACGGTGGGGTTACCTTGTAAGACTGAAAAAAGGCAGAATAAATTTTTTCTTCACATGTTATTGTTTTGAAGTAAAGCTGACTTCCGTTCAACAAATTTAACCTCTGAGGTAATTTTTTTCAATGAGATTGTGAGGGTAGCCACTAGTACAAACGCTTGTGAGGTAACTGAGTAGTTTGTTCTAAAACTGTAAGGTCTTCACAGTTTATGAGACCTTTCTGATCTTTTCTGGAGCTATAAAGTCAAGCGTGAAATTTCTCGAGGTCCAAAGTGCACTTCCCAGATCTGGAAGTCTGCTGTGATTGGTCTACGTTTTTTCCGTTCAAGTCAGCAGACGCTCGTGGGGCAGGAACGCGTGACCAAACCCCTAAGAACGTCTGTGTAGGAGGCTATTTTTAAATGGGCACTAAGTGGACCATAATAACAAGTTGTCTGTATTGAGCAGGTTGAATTTAGAGAAAGATTAAGGCTTTCTTTCCCTATGGACAAAGCAAACTGTTTGTAATTATAAGCTTTCCGAACTAAGTGGGTGGCTGTAAAGCAAGGTTTGACTTTAAAGGGAAATTAGTCTGTTCTGAAAAGAACTGATGAGCTTCACTGAATATTTTAAACTTTTGTTTCCAGATCAGATGCCACAGAAAGACTGGACAAGGACCTTCATGAGCCAAGAGCCTCTGTTATCTTCAGTAATGTAAGTGCTGTATATGTTTTGTGTTTTAATCCAGCTGTTAAGTTAACCAGATAAACAGAACTGTGTGGTTTAAGGTTTCATAAAGTGACTGCATGACTGATCAACTGTTTATTTATTTTTTATTTTTTTAAATTCCTTAGTATGCTTCTACCTAATCAACTAACCATTTTGAGTGACTGAGCAACTTACAGTACCAAGACACTGACTAATATTGAGCAACTGACTGACTGTGCAATTGGGTACCTGACTGGCTGACAAAGTGACTGAATAAGCAACTGGGTGACTGAATGACTGTGCAGTTGGGTACCTGACTGGCTGATAGAATGACTGATTGAGCAACTGACTGACTGACTGTAGTTATACCTGACCGACTGTGCAATTGGGTACATGACTGGCTGACAGAATGACTGATTGTGCAACTGGGTTCTTGACCTGCTGACAGAATGACTGATTCAGCAACTGACTGACAGACTGAATGTGCAATTTGGTACCTGACTGGCTGACAGAATGACTGATTGAACAGCTGACTGAATGACTGACTGTCTGTGCAATTGGGTTCTTGACCTGCTGACAAAATGACTGAGTAAGTAACTGGGTGACTGAATGACTGTGCAGTTGGGTACCTGATTGGCTGATTGGGTACCTGATTGAGCAACTGACTGACTGTGTGGTTGAGTACCTGACTGACTGACCAACAGAATTACTGATTGAGCAACTGACTGACTGACTGACAGTGCAATAGGGTACCTGACTAGCTGACAGAATGACTGATTGAACAACTGACTGACTGACTGACAGTGCAACAGGGTACCTGACTAGCTGACAGAATGACTGATTGAACAACTGACTGACTGACTGACTGTGCAGTTGGGTACCTGACTGGCTGACAGAGTGACTGATCGAGCAACTGACTGAATGACTAACTACATTTAACTGAATAACTTACCAAGTGACTGACTGACTGACTGAGCAACTGACTTAGGGACTTACTGGGTCTGCAATGCATGGGTCAATTTAATAAAACTTTTACAAGTGTAATTTACAAGTGTATCCATTGTTTAGAGTCTGTGTTAGTCACAAATGTTACACTAAACGTCAGGATAAGTGACCTGGAACTTAAATTAAGCTCAAGACCACTGGTCCTAAATCAGTGGAAACAGTCTGAAATTATATTGCTACAGCTGTACATTTGTAAAATTATATTTGTAAAAGTTCTATAAAATTGATACCTGAAGTGTTATTTGCTAGTACAGTTAAGAAGTGGGTGTTAATTTATTATAATTCTATGTGGTAAATTATTCCAACATGTTTGCTCACTGGTATTCATGAAAATATGATGCCGTTGAAACTTTTTAATGTGGGCACTAATGGGGCCACAGAAAGTCTCCATATTAACGGGATGTCTGTATTAAGCAGCTTGAGTTTAGAGAGGGCTTTCTTTCCCTAGGGACAAAGCAAAGTGTCCATAATTATTAGGTTTCTGTATTAAGTGGGTGTCCATAAAGCAATGTTTGAAGGTTAATGGGAAATTGGTCTGTTCTGAAACTATCTGATGAGCTTCATTTAATATTTTAAACTTTTGTTTCCAGATCAGATGCCACAGAAAGACTGGACAAGGACTTCCACGAGCAAAGAGCCTCTGTTATCTTCAGTACTGTATGTGCTCTATGTTTTGCTTTGTAATCCAGCTCTTGAGTGAACCAGATAAACAGGATTGTGGGCCAGGTGATTTCAAAGTTTGATTAAGCTAATCCAGGGAAAGCTGTTGTAACAGGGATATATTGTACCTAATTCTTTCATTTCACAGTTATTTCACCATCAAGTGTACCGCTTTTGAGAGTAGAAGCTTATCAATCTTTCTTTTTCCAATAAAACAACAACAATATCAACTTAAAAAATGTGCAAAGTAAAATGCAACATAAAAGAGCAATGTTCCAAAATAAAATTAAATCAAGTACAGTTGTACAGCTTGGTCAACGTTATTACGATGAAAATATATTAATTTAACCCAGGATCATTCAATTGAGTGTAGTCCTGAACAGCTACAGCTATTGGAGATTCAGTGACTGGCAAAATTCCAATGTGTATAAAAGAAATCAACAGGATCAAACACTAAATATTTTATTGTTGACTTCTGAACATAATAATAGTATTGGTACTTCAAGACCAAGCAAATAAAACCACTATTTTTAAGGGATGCATTCAGCATTAATTTCTGTTGAACTTTGTATGAAATGGACATTTTACATTAAATAAATGCTTGCAATTGCCAGTTTATGTCTGCAGGGAATCACAACACAAAGACAGCTGAAATGCATTGAAATCGTTTTGGTTTCAAGAACAAAAATAATTTGATTGATTTGATTGAAAATTCCAAGAGACATGCACTTGTTGGTGAAGTACTGATGATCAGAAAACTTAAATGCAAAAACCGAGGTCATAATAAGTTTTCTCCTGGATTAGCATTTATTGGCTTTGCTCAACTGTATCACAACATTTAGACCAATAGCCAAGTTCTGCTGATATATTAATAATAATAATAATAATAATAACAACAACAACAACAATAATAATAATAATAATTATTATTATTATTATTATAAGGTTGTTATTATAGCACAGTACCTGTTAGTGCAGATATGCAATCCATATTGTACCCTTCAAATTTCTTACCGTGTTGATCTATTCAAATGACTGTCTGACTTAATAATAATTGAATGGGATGACTGTGATGACAAGGATAACTAGCATGACTACTATAACTGGAATGACTAGGATGAGTACTATGACTGGGATGACAAAGATGACTGGGATTTTTGGGATTACCAACTTGGCTAGGATGACTGGGATGACTAGGGTGACTCAGATGACCAGGGCGACTGGGTTGATGAGGATGAATAAGACGACTGAGATGATAAGGATGACTGGAATGACTTGGATGACTACTATGACTGGGATAACTGGAATGACTGGGATGACTGGGATTTTTTGGCATTACTAACATGATGGGGATGACTAGGATGACTGCGATGACTAGGTTGACTGGGATGACTGGGATCACTAGGATGACTTGGGTGACTGGGATGACTAGAGTGACTAGGATGACTGCAATGACTAGGATAACTGGGATGACTAAGGTGACTAGAATGACTGGGATGACTAGGTTGACTGGCATGGGATGACTAGGATTACTACGATGACTTGAATGGCTGGGATGACAATGCGGACTGGGATGACTGAGATGACTGGGATTTTTGGGATTACTAATATGACTGGCATGAGATGACCAGGCTGACTGGAATGACTGAGATGACTAGAAAAACTAGGGTGACTGGGATGACTTAGAAAACTGGTTGACCGGGATGACTGGGATCACTAGGATGACTGGGACAACTAGGATGACTAGGATGACTAGGGTGACTGGGATGACATGGATTACTGGGATGACTGAGATGACTGGAATGACTAGGATGACTGGGATGACATGGATTACTGGGATGACTGAGATGACTGGAATGACTAGGATGACTAGGATGACTGGGATTAGTGGGATGACTAAATTTACTATGGTGACTCAAATGACTATCATGACTAGGATGAATAAGATGACTTAGTTGACTACTGTTTCTGGAATGAATAAGATGACTGGGATAACACTACTGACTGGGATGACTGAGATGACTGTGGTTTTTGGGATGATTAACATGACTGTGATGACTAGGATGACTGAGATGACTAGAGTGACTAGGATGACTGGGATGACTAATATAACTAGAATGACTACAAGGACTAGTATGACTAGGATGACTGGAATTGCTAAGATGACTGAGATGACTAGGGTGATTAGGGTGACTGGGATGACTAGGAAGACTGGGATGACTAGGGTGACTGGAATGACTGGGATAACTAGGATGACTGGGATGACGGTGATGACCAGGTGATTCAAAGTTTGATTAAGCTAATCCAGGGAAAACTGTTGTAACATAGTTATATTGTACCTAATTCTTTCATTTCACAGTTATTTCACTATCAAGTATACCACTTTTGGGAGTAGAAGTTTATCAAACTTACTTTTTCCAATAAAACAACAACAACAAAAACATTAACAACAATAAAAACTTTAAAAAATCTGTCCACAATAAAATCCAACATAAAAGAGCAAATTCCAAAATAAATTAAATCAATTACATTTGTACAGCTTGGTCAACATTTTTGTGGTGAAAATAAAACCCAGGATCATCAGATATTATTATTTGTGAGAAAGTTGCAGAATATGATCATCTAATTGAGTGTAGTCCTGAACAGCTACAGTTGTTGGTGATTCAGTGACTGGCACGTCAAAAGTGTATAAAGGGAATCAACAGGGTCGAACAAATATTTGGTACTTGAAAGCATTCCTGTTGAACTTTGTATGAATTAGACATTTTACATTTTAATAATTGCTTGCAATTGCCAGTTTATGTATGCAGGGAATCACAATAGAAAGACAGCTGAAATGCATTGAAATCTTTTTGGTTTCAAGAACAAAAATAATTTGATTGATTTGATTGACAATTCCAAGAGACATGCACTTGTTGGTAAAGTACTCATGATCAGAAAACTTAAATGCAGAAACTGTGGTGCTTATAAGTTTTCTCCTGGATTAGCATTTATTGGCTTTATGACTGTGATGACACTACTGACTGGGATGACCAAGATGACTGGAATTTTTGGGATTACTAACATGACTGGGGTGACTGGGATGATTAGGATGACAAGGATGACTAGAATGGCTAAGATGACTGGGACAACCAGAGTGACTAGGATGACTGGGATGGACTAGGATAACTGGGATGACTGGGATGACTTAGCTGACTACTATGACTAGGATGAATAGGATGACTTGGATGACTAGGATGACTGGGATGACTTGGATTACTACAATAACTGGGATGAGTGGAATGACTGGAATGAATAAGATTACTGGGATGAATAGGGTGACTGGGATGACTGTGGTGACTAGGGTGAGTGGGATGACTGGGATCACTCAGATTACTGGGATGACTAAGATGACTGGGATTACTTGGACGAAGGATGACTTAGTTGACCACTTTGACTGGGATGAATAGTTTGACTGGGATGAATAGGATGACTGGAATGACTAGGATGGCTAGGATGATTGGGATAACTAGGATGACTGGGATGACTACAGTGACTTAGTTGACTACTATGACTGGGATGAATAGGATGACTTGGATGACTGGGACGACTAGGGTGACTGGGATAACTAGGATGACTTGGATGACTACAATAACTGGAATGAGTGGAATGACTGGAGTGACTGAGACGACTGGGATGACAAAGATGACTGGGATTTGTGGGATTACAAACATGACTGGAATGACTAAGAAGACTGGGATGACTAGGGTGACTAGAGTTACTAGGATGACTAATATGACTAAGATGACTAGGATGACTGCGATGACTAGGGTGACTAGGATGACTAGGAAGTCATCTGCTTTGCTTATGGAATAAATTCCAAAGTTGTTACTGTCTGACTTGTTTGAATACTGGCTGAACAAGGATTTAACGAACTGAATAACTGACTGTCCGTTGATGTTTATTCTGACTGACCAGAATCAGTGCAGAATGGTCTGACATTTAACCGAACTGTTTCAAAAGACAGACCGATGTTTGAACTGACCTGTATGACAGCTGGAGGGTCTGACCAATTCCCAGTGGCCTTATTTTGGATTTTTATTTTAATGGTATAGTTGGTAGACTGCATATCTGTGCTGACTCGTATATTCGTTTTCTGTGAACTTGATGAGTGCATTTCAAATATCTCCTTGCTTCAACTAGCAATTTCCCAGCATGGCAATATGTCTTAGAAGTGACTGAATGCACTTCACATTGATGATGTGCAATGTAGTGCTTCTTGCTGGCTGCTTGTTATTTCAACGATTACAATAGTTATGTGACAACCAATCAACTCATCAGCCAACCTAAGACATTATTTGATGGGGAGGGGGTGGGGGCTGAGGGATGGTAGGACGGCTGGGAGGAGAGGAGCATTTGTTCTTAGGTAAAACTGCAGGCGTAGGCGAATTATTTTGTTGTTTTGTTTTAAAGTTTGAATATCTGGCATTCTTCAATGCAATAACTTACCTTCCCATTCTTGAAGGTGATTTTTCAGTTTAAATAAAGAAAATGTCTAAATTGTTAAATTCACTGCCATTTTCATTCCCACGTTCGGGGAAAACTTAGGCTACACAGTTTTCATCACAAGAAAAAGGGATTTGGCGGGTGAACTGGATTATTCCTGCAATTTGTTTTAATTGATTGTGAATTTGGATTGCGTGCTTAATCTTCAAACCTCTTTGTGGAAAACAGCAGCAAGTGCTTTGAGTATGAATCAATTTGCCAATATAATCAGTCTACTGCTTGCAAAGTGGAATAAGAATTACACAACAACATCAACAACAACAACAACAGCAACAACGAAGTGATTAAAATATAGTCACCACTGAAAATTTCTGCCGCAGTGTTTTAAATTACGTTTGACAAGCTCTGAGTAAAACTGGGCGTGGAAAATTTAGTGTGCTTCTGTGGAGGTAAAGTGGGGAGATTTTGAAAACTTGCACTCATCTTTTTCAATTCCAGAGTGATCAACATGTTATTTCTCTTTACTTCTGTGCGTAAATTACCAAACAGGAAGGGTGTTGAAAATAAACGTAGTTATCATGAAAGAGGAGGCTTTGTCTTGATCAACTGTCAAATTCTCAGAACTGATTGTAAAGAAAATCCGCAGCAGTTAGTAAAGAAAATAACATGTTAAAACTTGGGACTGAAAGTTCACAGTAACCTAAAGGCCTTCAGATAAGCAGTTTGTTTTGCAGGAACAAGGCAATCCTTAAATACATGTGCAAATTGAAATTCTTATTAACATCAACTGGTATCAAACTTGGAGTCTTCTTTTTCGGCCATTTCTTTAGGTTCGTCACGCAAAGTCGTGAAGCCCAAAAAATGGCCGCGTAGAAGATCACACGCAAGTTTGACATCTGATTTATAGCATAGTGATGTTTTTCTGTTAGATTTTTTTCTATGTGCATGTATTTTGTGGGTTGCCGTTTAATTAAAAACAAACCGCTTTCTGAAAAAGTCTGAAATTTGTTCCCTTATGTTTTTCCGACTTTTAAAGCACAAGCAATCACAAATTAAGACGGCAACAACAATGGCACCTAACAAAAGTATTCATATGCACGCTCGGTTTCATTTTTTTTTGCGCATTTTTTCGTTTTTGTATGCAAAAAAAAAAAAATACAAGAATGTGACAATCAGAAGTTCAGGGTTTTAAGAACACATATTTAGCCATGTAATATCAAATTCAAAACGCGCGCATACAAAGTTCAAATAATAGGTAAATTTAAAATGCTGAGAAAATTAAAACAACAGAAGGCTTTGCCAGCTCGCTTGCTGTCATTTTGTTGCACATTTATTCGCTTTTGTACGCATAGCAACAAGAAAAGTAATTATAAAAAAATTCAAGGATTTGAGACGGAACACAAACATTTAGCCATCAAATATCACATTCAAAATGTGCGCGTACAGAGTTGAAATTAAAAGGTAAATCAATTAAAATGGTGAGAAAATTTAGACAATAAATGATGTTCGCATAACTGCTAATTTATTTTTTCAAGTGCCGATCTTGCTGCCGTCGCTTTGTTGATTGCTTACAGCTTTATAATACACGAAGCAGAACTTGGCTTATTGTAAGGCTTGGACAAACAGTGAAACATTACGCGCAGTAACTTTGCACTGTGTTTCCACTCCCATAAAGAGTTATAAAGCAAAATGACAACGCAATATTTTTTTATTTTTTTTTGCTTTGAAACATTCGGACAAGGTCTTCAGGGGTGGAAATACAGCGTAATTTTAAGGCTGGTTTTTACTAGCTGCGTACCACAGACTTAAGTTTAGCGAGGTCATCAACATCTGAAGTTTATTAAAATACAAAACTGAAGGTGTGAGCACAAAGATTATTCTTGTTTTTTCGTCGTAAAGGATTAACACAACACGAGCTGAGCACAACAAAACAAACTTTGTTTTGGTTTATGTTGCTTGTTCTTATGTTGTGTTAATTCTTAGCGCGGAAGAAGTATTATAAGTGCGTGGGTTTCCTAAAGTTGTGCTTATCTTTTTGTTGTTGATGTCTTCACTAAAGTGACGCTTGTGTTCATGTCGTTAGTAAAAACCAGCCTTTACTGCGTGTAATGTTTTACTGTGTCTAAGCTTTAAGGGGGTTTATCTGGTTCACTCAAGTATTACGAAGTAAATTACGAAGTAAACAGCACAGGTACTGAAGATAACAGTACTTTATTGAACGAATAAAACTTGTCTCTGTTGTCCATTTATGTAGAATAAAAAAAATGCAAAAAAAAAAAAGTAATCTAGCCTCCCCCGTCCCTGCCGGGCTGCTTCCACTCTGCTCCGAGTCAGTGTTCCTTCTTCTGTCCTCATTTGATATTCCAACTTTAAAATCCTGGTCTGTTTTATCTGATCCCTTCATTCAAGCTGGGGGCAGTTGGACACTTAGAAAATTTGGCGGTTTGTCCCTAAGTAGGGAGGGCAGCGTAAAGGAAAGTGAGAGTTTGCTCCTCATGCCCTCAGGGTCTCATTCAACTTTGTCACAATACCACACCAAATTAATTTGGAATTAAAATTAGCCAAAACAATTTGTAGTGAAAACTATAATTTTGGTTTGAAAGTGCGTGTCTGCAAAGTCAATATATCGTGAAAAATATCCAGAGTCGTGGACAGAAAAAAGAGGGCGCAAGACAGTGAGCTCAGTTTTCAGTGGGTCTCCGTCATCGATGCCCAGAAAATTGAACAAAGAATCGCGCTGGTCTGACCGACCTTCATTCCACAAACTTAACCAAAGAGCACAAGTCAATAATAATCTCTCCTCTGCGAAGCTACTGATATTGGATTTCTCTCGCCCTAGTTATTGTTTAGTGTTTAATGTTTAGACCTACATTAAAGGAAATTTGGAAGTGAAAATTACGCAGATTGTTAATCGTCGTCTATTACTGCTGTTATTCTAAAGAGTCGAAATTATTTGAAGTAATAAAGCGAAACATTAAGAGGCAAAATTTACGCAGTACTGCTACAGTGCCGCGTAAATTGTGCTTTAAATATTTCGTTTTATATCTTAAAATTGGTTGCCCTTATAATCTAATGTTGAATTCGTTTAAATCAGTGCCGCGTAGGTTCGCCGTCAAATTTCGCCAAACTAAAGGGATTAAAGCGATCTCGCAGATGATTTAAATATTTGCTTGTTTTGCTTCCCGTAGAAATAATTCGATTAATTCTCTCATTGGAATAATGGTTTATTTTTACCTTAAGAAATTAGTGCGAAAGAAATGTGAAGCTAGTAATATTTAATGTTTCAGTTCCTAAAACAATTTTGGATCCGATAGCAAGTCTTTAAACCTTTAAATCTTTATGTTTTTCTGCATAGTAATTATTTAAATTGTCCTATCTTTAAGTTCCCACGAGATTTGAAGCTTTAGTCACGATGGTCACGCTAGCCGACTGTACCAGCATTGCGTGACGACCGTGACAATAGCCCAAATAGCGTGGAAATACGGTCGTGACTGGAATGGATACTTCAAATCAGGATTCCGATAAATGACTGGAACCATGGATAATAGAATCCATGCTGGAACTAGCCAAATACATATTTTTTAATATCAAAAAATGATCTTAAGTATATGGTTCCAGGCCTATATCCGAAACCCTAATTTGAAGCATCAATTGAAGTCACCACCGAGAAATTGCCTTACAGCGTGAAAAGTTAGTGTTTATTCTAGCTGTTTACATAAGGCTATCCGAAATTTAGGTCAAGTTAACCTGATTTTTCACACAGGCCGTGGAAATCTATTCTATGTC
This sequence comes from Porites divaricata, assembly GCA_038088405.1. Taxonomy (NCBI): domain Eukaryota; kingdom Metazoa; phylum Cnidaria; class Anthozoa; order Scleractinia; family Poritidae; genus Porites; species Porites divaricata. The sequence goes on from JBBMOI010000009.1 coordinate 1,791,357, forward strand.
CTTCTTGAAAATAAGGATATAGAGCAGATTCCCACAGCTGTATGATTAATCAAGTATTTCCTTATTTCGAAAATGGTTTAGTATCTAAAGCGGATATTATTAGTCTAACATCAGCAGCCATGTTTGTTTGCCTATTGTTTTCAGTTGACCAAAAAACAACAGGCAAAAAATAGATGTTGATGTAACCTAAACTTAGTTTTGATAAATTTGTGATAATCTGGTCAATCTGACGTAGGAAAAAGATGAAAATGAAATAAATTTGGACCTATTTATGATTGTTTTTTCGTTTTTACGGTTTTAGTTAAATTTTCAGGTAGTCGAAAAATATCAGCAAAAATTTGGCAATTATGGGAATGATTTATATGCTAATCTTGTTTTTGTGCAATATTTTGGAAAGCTATTTATTGTTAGGAAATGAAAAGCTTTATAGGTTTAGAAGAGAAATCCTTAACCAGTTGCCCCCCATTAGAGAGATTCTTAGCGACTATCAGCTCAATTTGATGTCAGTTGTGAAAATCCACCCAAGCCAGACCAACGCCATTCAGTGCTCAGTTCTCTGGGCCTCGAATCATCCGTCGACACACCTACTGCGTGAGCTGGGGGAGCACGTTCTTGCACCCCCGTTTTTCATCCTCAACAGTGAAACATTCCCAGACATATTGTTTGTAGACAAGCAACTTTCTTGATCGAAATGGTTATCTATTTATTTTTTTGGAAAAAGGTGTGGTATCATAACAAAATGAATGAAACTCTAAGAACATGAGAAGCAAACTCTCACCTTCCTTCACGTTGTCCTCCCCACTCGGGAACAAACGGCCAAATCTTCCAAGTGCCCAACTGCCCCCAGCAGGAATTACAGGATCAGACAAAGTTTCCCAGGATTTCTCTGTTGGAATATCTCAGAGGACATTAGAATTCACACCTTCTCAGAGGCAGAGCTTCCACAGCCCAGCAGGGACAAGGTTGGCTAGATTTAAACATGACTTTTCCCAAGTGATGGGCTCCTAATCTGGTGCGTGTGCCACCTGAGGCCTGAAATTAAATAAGAACTTAAAAAAATAATGAAAAGCTAATGGCCTAAGAAAACAACCAACAATTCTTGACGAAACCACTGGTTTCCCCATGAAATGACTCAGAAATGAAGAATAAGTGAAGAAATTCTATACTAACGATATGTTACTAGCCATATCTGGGTAGTGCTTCGGATTGGTCATGCCTTAAGGATAATGTGTCTCAACCAATCAGAAGCCATACCCAGAAATGGCTGGTGACATGTCATCAGTCATCGTTTTGCGGGAAAACCAGTGATAGCATCTTGAAAACTCAGCTGTTTTCAAAGGCGTAGCTAAAGCAAGCCTAACAAAAAAATGATAATATTAAGATAACTAATGCAAGCTCATTAGCATGTTAAACAAAACTAGATACTTCTTGGTGCTACAAGTGCCCTCGTAATGTAACATCTATTCAACTAACGCTTTGATTATGTGCAGAAAAATGGAAAAAAAAAGAATGCCAAGGAGTAAATTCCTACAACTAACATGCCAGACCTTTTGAAAAATATTTAAAAAATTCCAGAGAGCAAATGTAACACCAAGAAAATTACTATATTTATAGAATATAATTACAATCAACAATCTGCAGTCTGTGAAACCTGTGTAAAAGAATAAGTTCTCAAAAGTTAATTGAAAATTGTCTAAGTTTTAAAAAAAAAATCAGCACCTTGGAAAAAAATTCTTACTAATTCAAGTTGCCTAGAAAAAACAATTTGGTAGAGGCAGACCGGAGATTGCCTTAGACGTAACGTTCAAGTAAGCTTATGAATAATCTACTTTGCGTTATAATACTTAAGATCCTAATTTTCCTAAGATATTTCCCATGTTCACTGCTTCTTAAGAATTTCCAGCTGCTTTTGAGTTTTTTAAATTAACCTGAAGATGGCAAAATCCTTAGTGCAACAACCTTACTTTGAAGTGCCAACAGACACCAAAATCAATCATCACATTATTAAAAATAAGAAAATGAAACCCTGCCTACTTGATACTTACATACATTCTCCTTACTAGTACCATAAGACAGGTAAGAAGGAACAGTAAGGAGAATTTGTCAAGTGATCATGAAATTGGGACTTCAAGGATTAAGGTCACTGTGGTTAATTGCTCTGCTATTCTTATCCATACTGTGCTGTGCCTTGTGAGTAAATAAAGATGAAATTCCAGCTGTAGCTTCCTGGCCACTAACAGCCAGAGAGATGTCTTGGCTGACAAAGCTCAAGCTTATCTTTTCCCTCAACGGAAGATCATCATATAAGTTTTATGGTCAAGGTGTCTACATTCTACCCATATGATTATATTCTAGCTCATAGGTTTTCTGTATTGCCATGATGTTGTCCTGAAAATGTAAAGATGTATACCTGTACCATACTACTATTTCTTGCAGCCTGTATAGTCCCTGACTGAGGTAATATATTACTTAGGAGGTTTAGAGCGGATATTTTGCTAATGAGCTTGCTGTAGACTGATTAATTTTAGAAATAAATTAACACTAATACTGTATATTAAGTGGAATCCTGGTTCTTTGAACCTCTTGAATATTCAAATTAAAACTTGTTTTCCTTCCCCTGAAGTCACCGTATTTTTTATATTTCGCCTTGGGTTTTCTGAAACAGAAAATGGCAAGAAAGCCTAAAGGCCAAAACAAAGCTTAATGCCTCTTTAATTAATTTTTTGAACTCCTAGTTTTCTAAAACCAATTTCCATTTTCACAGGAGGTTCAAAAAAACATAGTTCCGCTGTGTTAAGATAACACAGGAAGCACAACAACTCCTATAATAAAGACGAATTCCAATAAAAGGGTGGACCTATAAAAAGAATTGAGTGTGTGGTGAACTCCAACAAAAGGAATAAAATTAAAGTTGCCTGTGTGATTAATATTAATTTTGCTGTGATAAGGTTGTAATGCTTCCCATGCCTCTAAAGATACAGGCAACATTGTGCTTCCCACTGTTCTAAGAAAATGAATTTCAGTGAATGGCTAATGTATTGTGACTGGTAGTCCCAGACAATTACATGGAAAACAAGGCCACTCCCATCTACACTGGCAGCACAATGTCATCAACTGTATATGTGGCAAAAGCTCTATAAGCCCCAGCCTACCCTCCTACCTATCACTGATCGCAGCCTCTATTTCGTTAAGACTAGATTGTTAACCTGATCCCCTTAGTATTTATTACATCCTCCACAACTTACCTTGAAAGCCATTCCTTTTGCAGGAAATGTCAGGGACTGATTTCCATCAAAATAATGCAAGAAGATTTTGCCAGTTTGTGCAAGATTATTGATCAAAAAGACCACCTTTTCCCTAATTTCCCCTTCCCTATCAAGATAAAAAAATATCCTTTCTCCCCCCCTAATCGGTTACCCCCCCACCTCCCTCACCTCTAACTCCTCCAACCCTCCATAATAGGCAGATAGGGGCTTAATTGAGCTTTTACGGTTTTAAGTATGTAATAATCTATAAAATATGTAACCTTACCCACCCAACAACTATAACTTTATATTAAATACTATAATAATATCATTATCACTATTATTTTAGCAAGATTTCCTTTGAGCAGTGAAGCACTTGGCCTGAGGGTGATACTTTATGAATTTTTGGGTGAGGATGTGTCACTGGGACCCTGAACCCTTAAGCCCATACCAAAACTAGTTAAGCTCAATTTTGCTATTCTTTACCAGACCAAACTGGTCTTAAACTATTTTTTTGAAACAATTTCTCTGTATCTAGTTAGCAGCCAAATCCTGAGGAAACGTCATTTATAATCACTAATTAATATAATCATTCTTGGCTACAGAGTTTCGATGACCATTGTCTTGCAAGAATGAACCCTTTTCCCTTTTCTTCCCAGAGGTGAATCTCCTTTGTAAAATTGAATGATGTATGTACTACTCAAAGGAATCTTGTGTTTGAGGTTAATTTGTAAGATGTACAAATAAGCCTCTACATGTTTTTCAAAATACAATTTTTTTTTTGGAACAAAATAATCCAATTGGAAAACTTTGCCTAATTGATATAAGTCTCAACTGTCCAGTTGCTAAATTGAACTGGATGGTGACTCATTTACTTCAAAAACTAAAGAAACTTTTGATAAAGTTTTCTCAGTGACACTTATTTTTGTACAAACATGGTGGCACACACACTGTATAACGTATCATTATTCTTGTAATACAGATACCTCAAGTATTCCCTCCAATAGTGAATTACAAAATTCCTAATTAAAATTTGATCTCACTACATATTCAGCAATCTACTCTATGGCTGAAATGTGCTAAAGATCCTACAGTGACTAAATTTTGATTGGATAAATAAAGCAGGTTTTCTTTGAATTTGGATTTAGCTGTAAACCACAGTTAGAACTCAAAGAAAAAAATATTGCAACTGAATCAATTCACTCCTGTTGGGAATACCATGGACCTGCTTTGAACAATGCATGAAGTCCTATTTGTTGAAATAGTCAATATTCTTCGGTTTTTGGTTTTTGTTTTGCTGTTTTTTCCACTGCCAAACTAAATGAATTTGCCTATTGCTGTTGAATGGGGGTTGTGGAACAACAGCTGGGTGAAAAACCTCCCCGTACGTCCACTTGCTCCTAGGAGGAAAACCCCGGGCCAGCTGTACCCCGCATTCAATGACCTCCCGGGCTGGGTCAGAAATATTCTAAAACCCAGTACCTGTGTTGAGGCAGGGTACTGGTTGTAACAGTAAGTAATAAATTATATGATTATATAAATACTAAACTAGGTATTAATAATGAGTTGACTTGATGATACCAGCCTCTCCACTGTTGGCTTTTGAACTCCAGCTATTGATGAATTGCTGACCAGTTTGCCAAATCCACTCTTCTTTTCAGCCTGAGAAAAAAATAAGACTTCATTTTCATTCAATTGTTAACTTATTTATGATTCCTTGCTGACTTTTGGTTTGTAGGTATTTTTTGAAGCAGAGTTAAGCAAGGGATGTACCAATAGTTTAACGTTTAAGATTGAGTCACAAATGCAAATGACTTCATAGGAGGGGTGCAGCTACCTGAACACATGGTGCACATGTGCATCCCTAAAAAAGACTACAAGACTGACTGCAACGATTAAGATGACTAATGAAGTAACTAGGGTGACTTGAACGACTAGGATAACTGGGATGACTAAGATGACTGGAGTAACTGGGATAAATGAGATGACTAAGATGACTGAGGTGACTGGGATGATTAGGATGACTGGGATGATTATTATAGCAAGGGTGAATGCGATAATTGTGAAGACTAGAATATAGGATGGCTGGGGTGACTGGGATGACTGGGAATGATATGGATGACTCTATTGACTAGGAGGACTAAGATTACTGGGATGACTAGGAGGACTGGGTTGACTGGGATGACTGAGGTGACAAAGATCACTGGGATGATTAGGATGACTTAGGTGACTGGGATGACTGTGATGACAGGGATAACTAGAGAAACTGATGACTAGGATGACTTGGATGACTGAGATAACTTAGAGATAACCAGGATGACTGGGAAGATTTATGCTGCTGGGATGACTAGAATAACTAGGATGATTGGGATGACTGGAGTGACTGAGATGAAAAGGATAGGTAGAATTTACTGTGATAACTAGGGTTACTGGGATGATTGGGATAAGTGGAATCACTACCATGGCTGGAATGACTAGAATAACTGGGATGATTGGGATGACTGGAGTGACTGAGATGAAAAGGATAGGTCGAATTACTGTGATAACTAGGGTTACTGGGATGATTGGGATAAGTGGAATCACTACCATGGCTGGAATGACTAGAATAACTGGGATGATTGGGATGACTGGAGTGACTGAGATGAAAAGGATAGGTAGAATTACTGTGATGACTAGGGTTACTTGGATGATTGTGCAGGGATTTTTACAGTCGTAATTACTTAAGGCAGTTTTGTAATACTCTACTATTGCCTGTTTAAAATCATTCAGGGCATTCATGTGCAGGTTCAGTTAATCAGCAACAATGTTCCAGACAAAAGTAGGTTGAGTTTGATCGTCCGGGTGAACGTAGTCCTGAATAGGACTGTTGTTGTTGACAGTGACTGATGTTTCGACAACCTGTGCGGTAGTCATCTTCAGAGTCAAAGTGAGTTGTATCAGGTCAGTAGATGGTATTATATACTCTGGTTATTGATCTGATTGGTCAATAAAGTCAAGATGTTATTGGTCGTCTGTCAGTTAAGCCGTGGTGTTATTGGCTATGAAGACTCGTTATCAGTAATTGGTGCGTTTCGATCCGTCAATTGTCACAGTTAAGCAGTCGTCTATTGTTAGTCAAATTGTCAGTTCTCCAGCCGATCTCTCAGAGTTAGTTTCACTTCATCTCGTCAATAAGTCGTTTGTACAGCGCTGGTAACTGTTGGTTACGATTCAGTGGCATTTATTCTAAGTTAGTGAACCAGCTTTCCAAAGTAAGATGTTGATGGTAGTCTGTAGAATACGTTATACATGTTACAGAGTCCCAGTCAATTTGATGTTTCGTCTGTAAATGATGCTCAGCAATGTGATTGTTGACGTCACCATTCCTCGTTGCTCGTTTGTGTTCGGTCAGTCGGGTGCTAAGGTTTCTGCTGGTTTCACCAATGTAAGAAGCCTGGCAGTTGCAGCATTTGATCTTGTATACTGCTCCCTGTCTGTCCTCCGGTTTGTCTTTGTCCTTGACATTAGTAAGCAGGCGTCGTAAAGTGGGTATGGGTTTGTGTACAACACATATATTGTAAGGTTGTAATATACGTGCAATAGTTTCAGAGGTACCTCTGACGTACGGTACAGTAGCTGTCGTAACAGGGCCAGAGTTGACAGTATATAATACCATCTACTGACGTGATACAACTCACTTTGACTATGAAGATGACTACCGCACAGGTTGTCGAAACGTCAGTCACTGTCAACAACAACAGTCTTATTCAGGACTACATTCACCCGGACGATCAAACTCAACCTACTTTTGAAATGACTCTTGGGTTCAAACCTTTCACAATGTTCCAGACACATATGCATCTGATTATATTAACAGGACTTTTGATAAGTTGCTGTCTGACATTTAGGCTCTACAAATTTAATAACACCACTAGATGAAGATCTGGTATGCCTTGTGATGTGAGGTTTAGGAATAATTGATGGATCTACCAATATGAGACCAAAAATGATTTTGAAAAAAAAAACCCTATCCAGATACTCGTGCCAGAATGTTAATGTAAGCAGAACAAAAAACTTAAGTCTATTCATGTAAGAAATTGTGCACGAAAAAGGGAATTTGAGAATATATTTAGTGGCATGTCTCTGTGCCATTTTAATTCTTGTAATTAACTGGAGTGACTAGGATGGTTTGGATAACTGGCATGACTGGGAAGACTAGGATCACTGTGATGACTAGGAGGACTAGGCTGACTGGGATAACTGGGGTGACAGGGATGACGGGGGTGACTGGGATGATTAGGATGACATACTAGGTGACTGGGATGACTGTAATAACAGGGATAACTAGGATGATGAGATAACTGAGATGACAAGGGTGCCTGGTATGACTGGGATGAAAAGGATGACTAGAATGGCTACAATGACTGAAATGATCTGAACACCTGGAATGAATGGAATGACTAGGATGACAAGGAAGAAGGGAATGACTAAGATGAGTGGGATGAGTGGAATGAGTGGGATACTAGGATGCCTTGGATGACAAGGGTTACTGGGATAACTGAGATAACCAGGACAAGTGATATAATTTGCATGATTAGGATGAAAAGGATGGATAATAATGAGATGACTTGGATGGCTGAGATGACTGGGATAATTAGGATGACTGGGATGCTTTGGATGACTGGAATGACTTTCATGATTAGGATGAATATCAATGAGATGACTTGAATGACTGGGATGCCTGTGATGCCTAGGATGACTGTATGACTGCAAAAATTATGACAACTGGCAAGACTGATGAATAGGATGACTTGGACAGTGATAACAGGGGTGACATGGATGATTGTGATGAAACAGAAAAGTAGAATAACTGGGGTGACTAGGATGAATGGAGTGATGAGATAACTGAGATGACTGGGGTGACTGGGATAACTGTGATGACAGGGATATGTCAAAGAACAGGGATGACTGGGATGAATGGTGTGGCTGTGATGAATGGAATGACTGCTGAGATGGCTGGGATAACTATGATGACTACAGAGACTGGGATGACAAGGATGAATGGGTTGACAGGGATGACTAAGGAGACAGACACGACAGTGGTGACCTCATTGACTAGGACAACTAGGGTGGGTAGGGTAATTAGAATGACTATAATGACTGGGATGACTGGGTTGACTGGCATAACTAGGATGGCAGGAATGAGAGGTGAGACTAGACTGACTGGGATGACTGGGACAACTGGAGTAACAGGAGTGACTAGGGTGACTTGGATGACTAAAATGACTGCGATGACTGGGACTACTGGGTTGACTAGGAAGCTTGGGTTGGCTTGGATAACTAGGATGAATGGGATGACTGGAATACCTTGGATGGGTAGGATGAATAGGATGATTTAATGAAGGAGCCTGAAAAAGATTTAACACTTTAAAAGGGGAAACAGTGGAATTTGGAATTGTGAGTACCTCTGGAAAAATCCTAAACAAAAATTAATGTAGTAGTGTCATCAGTTAAGGAAGTTACAAAAAACTGATACCTGGAATGCCACAAATCACCAATGGAGGACCATGATCCCACTGCTTCTTGAGATGTCATCCCTTTAATTGAAGAAATGTTTTTGATATCCAACTTGTGATGGGCAAAGAATCTCCCGGAACATCACCTGCAAGAAATAATTCAGGTAAATTTGACTGTCAGGTAGAAAGGAAGAATTATTCTCCCTACAGAACCTATACATGGATGTCTATTTTTCTGCAAAGAACTTTTCATAACAGAATAAATAAATGAAGTCTTGATTCTTTTCAAATTTATTAAAAATTTTTAACAAAAAGAATTGCCTGCAGTATTAACTTTTTATACTTTTGTAATTTTTAAATTTTGTGATCTGACAACAGCTTTACATTGGCTTGTGATGACTATGATCTATCTTAAGAAACATTAATTTTTTAAGTTAATAAGATAATAATAATAATAATAATAATAATAATAACGCTATTTTATTTTCCTTCTCTTTCATAATTTTCTTAGTAAGAATGCGTTTAACATTGAAAATAGTTCTTTCTAATCGAAATTTGAAATGAAATGTTTTGAATTCGAATAATTTTTTTAATTAAATAATAATAATATAATAATTTTATCGAACTTTAAAAAAATATGTGCATACTTTACAGAAATATTTGAAGTAATAATAATAATAATAATAACAATAAAATAATACTTAATTATCCACTCCTGCTCGGCCATGTTGCCTCCAAAATACTAATAAGAAAAATGGCTGTACAACAACAGCTGGGTGATTATAACCACTGCAAGTGTCCACTTCCTTATCAGAGAAAAACCCTGAGCCAGCTTAACCCTACACTCAGGGCACTTTCCAAAAGTCAGAACTGGCTGGCTGGACCTTGGCTGGACTGGTCACTTTGACAATGAAATAGAACTTTTATAAAGAGTTTTTGCTGAAAATCATCTCCTTCTTGCCTTGCAGACACCCTGCTATAATGCACACTCTGATAATATGGATGGCAGCAAAATCCCAGGCAAAAATGAACAGACGTTTTGCCTGAAATAAACTTTCGCCATTATGGACTCTCGGTAATGAAGACACTAACTTGAGGTCCTTTTAGTGTCCGTTGGAAAGAGAATTGACTTTATTTAGCATTTGCCTTAACTGACTGAATGGTTTGATTAAGAGTGAAATTCTCATTGCAATGGGAATGGTCTGGACAGTCAGTTCTGACAAATGGAAAGCACCCTTAGTGATCTCCCTGCAGGCTGGTCATAGACAGAGTGACGTAAAACCAATTCTCTGTAATGAAGTAGGGTAGTTGTTAATAATAAATTATTCCTACGTACCAAACCAGTTGTAATTCCTAGACTGTGATGCTGTTGTCCTCTAAATCCAGACTCTCCTCCAAAGAATGCAGTCCATTTCTATTAATCTCTGACCAGCTTGCCTCATTTGTTGTCTTTTTTCTGCCTGAAAAACAATTACACAAACCATTTTTATCAACACGTAAACTGGAGATGATATGATTGCCACTTCTTGCCTTAAATCTCAACACTCCTTGCAATCCATATAAACACCTTATGAACGTGAATAAAGTATAGTAACATTTCCTAGATGGTGAAAATCAACCACTTAGATTTAAGAAGTGGAAACAATAAATGCAGTGGCAGATCCAGACCTTCAGATTAGAGGGGGGCGGTCTCCAAGAAAATTTTTTTCGGCCCTTTGGGCCTCAGTTTGGTCCACTGAAATGAGCTTGAAAAATGGTAATTTGAAATAATGTAAGGACTGATAACATTCCATTCAATGGCACAATAGCTTAAAAACTAATGGCTGTCACTCATTTCTTAAACCCACTTATAGATGTTTGGATATCATATTATAATATCTGCTTTATGTCTAATCACCAAATCCAAACAATGCTTGTTCTTAAACCATTGACTCTATGGTAGAGAATTAACTCTTGTCTCAAGTATGATAACAAACATTAATACCCTTAAGCTATAAAACACAAGGGCATAGCAAGGATTTATGAAGAGAGAGGTATGCACAATTTTCCAAATCCCCCTTCCCACATCGTTAAAGTCGAAATCGTTTTCAGGTTTCTTGATTAAAAGAGAGGTTACTTTGTAAGCTTATGTTTATGAAATGACATAACAGGAAGTTGTAAAAATCATAAATTGGTTGTCATTTATTACACCAACATGCTACTATCTTGTTTAAAAAATGGTTTTACACTCATCTGACAAAAACACCCTACATTTACATAATTGTGCCCTGCTTCAGCTGCTACATCTCATTCATCCCAGTCATCCCAACCAACCAATTCACACCATTCATCCCTGGTCATCCAAGTCATCCTAGTAATCTAAGTTATCCTTAGTGTCATCCCAGTTGTCCCTGCCATTTTATCCTATTCATTCTTGTTATCAGTCACCCTAGTTATCTCAGTCACCCTAGCCATCACATTGATCCCAGTAATAACAGTTACCCTCGTCACCCCAGTTACTCCAGTCATTGCAGTTGTTCAATTCATCCTAGTCATCCTGTTTACACAGGTGTGAATCATGTCATCATTGCTTATCACGGTTTTGACGACGAGGCAGCCATGTGAGACAGTGTTTGTATGAGAATCTAATGTCAAATAATTTCTGTAAAATGGCTGTTCTGAAAAAAATATGAATTGTAAACTAAAGCTTCACTCCTAATGATTCTACTTAAAAAATGTGAGGTTGTTACTTGCAGCTACATGCGCTAGAACCACTTTTTATTTCTATACATTTGCCTGTAAAATTTTCCTGGGAAAAATTGCAGACAAATCTATCTGGGAAAATCTAAAGCAAGTGTCTGGAGAAATTTAAGTAGAGTAACGGCCCCCAAAATTTGATAGTAAAATCCTTTGCTGTGTAGCTTTCATTTACAGTTCATATTTTTTTCAGAATAGCCATTTTATGGAAATTATTCAACATTAGATTCTCACCATGATGAGGCCTATTACTCAAGTACAAATAGGTGAGTAACCCCTCCCCCCTAACTGCAGCTTTTTTGCATCACAGAAAGCCTCTATATTGACCTTCTCATCTGGGTTCTTCATTTCCTCATATCCCCAAGGCTTTCAAATGGAATTGTGGCATCTATAAGAATTTTACTCTCACTAACACCGATACTACTTTTTTTATTTGGTGCTTCACAGTTTCACATCTTCTATTGGTTTAAAACTATAAATTGAATTCTCTTCTAACTCCTCCTTTTTATAAAACGGCAGCACTAAAACACGGAATCCGGAATCCGGAAATGGAAACGGAATCACGGAAACGGAAACGGAATACGGAATCAAATATCAATGATAGAAAATTAAAGTATTTCACATTGCATAATTTAGTACAATCCAAAGAGAATTTGTTTTAGTTTTCTTGGCAGTTCCCTTAAATATATTTTTGTTATTGTGTCTTGATAAGGTTTGCCGTAGTGTGAGTTATTGCACTGCAAGGCCGATGAAAGTAATTTTACGATTAACTTTTATTCACGAGTCTATGGGTTGGATAATACAGTTAAATATTGTTTTTGTAGCTAAATGTCAAGAATAGTAGTAGTTGGCCTCAGACCACACCACGTGATTGTCCCCAACTGAATGCTCAACACATGACCAACCCCTGACACGACCAAAGTTCCGGTGTTTAGGAATAAGTTCAACTTTTTCGCCAAGCTGAATACTGATGGCATACTGGTGTACCAGTAATTGAGTTTACGTTGACGTCCGTATTTCTGTTGAAGAGGCTTATTAAACATGGTGCATTATTTTGATGTAATCAGTTGCAGAATCAAGCAAATGCATGCACAACTCTCTCTTCTCTTTGGGCTCCACAATGCCATGGTTCTCTTGAGTAAGTTGTCTTAATAAATAAAGCTGAACACTGTTGAAGACAACCCAGAAAAGACACTCAGGAAAAACTTGACGGCGACACCTTTCAGTTATATAAACAACACCTCTGTCGCTTTAAACGAAGTCTGTCTCCATATACAACTTACCTTTTTCCTAAGGAACTAGTTTTTGTCATTGCCGTTTTTCTCCTCGCTTTGCTGTCCCATGAGTATTTGCATTGATTGCTGGAAGTAGTATCAACAGTCTTTTCACCGGAATCGACTCCTCTAGTGATACAACAGTCTCCTCTACCGAGCTAATTAACTCACTTATGTCTTTTTTTTATCTGTTTAGTTATTTTGTCATTGCTAACATTTTTTTTTTCAAATCGATCGCTTGGAACCTTCTTTCATGGATTCCGTATTCCGTTTCTGTTTCCGTGATTCCGGATTCCGTGTTTTAGTGCTGCCCTTTATAAAATTCAGAGTTTCATTTTCAGCTGCCTTGAGTAGCGGCATAACCTCCCTCGCCCGTGCAGTATGCTTTCCTTCTACAAACTGACGTTGAGGAGAAAAGACTGCGTGACCAGCCAAAGGAATGTTTGTGTGTGAGGCAAGGAGCCACGACTACTGTTTTATGCCAGTACGGTGTCCATTTTACCTTTACCATTTTGAACTAAAAAACAAATTGAACTACAACATACACACTGCATAACTGGCTGACTACCTATTTGATTGTCTAATAAGTGACTAACTGACTAAAAATATATTTACGCCAACAGAATGCTACTAGAATTGGAGAACATATTGTTGAAAGGACAATAAGAAAACGAAAGTAATGTGAATGTGTTAAAGGGACTTCATGACACATGGTACATGTACACTTACTATATACGCTGTGTTGCAGTGGAACCTCAGGTGTAATGAAGGGCTAAGCAACGAACAATAAAAATGTTTGCCATAAAAAGATTTCACTATATCAAAGTTCTCTTCCATATTATTATTTTATCATTACTTGCAATTGGGCTAGGACTATAATTTGCTCGTTATACCGAGGACTTCATTATATAGAAGTTTGTTAAAACAAGGTTCCACTGTACTGTAAAATGTTCAGATTAACTTCTTTACCTTGGAACCTTCAAGCTGACTATTCTTGCTGATCTTGGTTTCTGATTGAATTAATGTTGTCCAGGAGGCAATACCATCCATCTTCATCCATGTCTCCCAATAATACAAAATGCAGGTCTATCACTAAGAGAATGAAAAATAAACATAATTTTGTAAAGAATAACACTTGTATGAGTCCTGTATATGAGTTAATCACTTTACAGAATTGCAACACAACAGTGTGTCAAGATAATTTTTAACAGGACACTTACTTTATACAGGTGAACCTTAGAACTTAAGACCTAAGCCTGCCTTGCTACAAAAAATATTGCAGAGATTTATATAAGAATAAAAAAAGGGGCTTTGATCCTTATCGCCAACATGTTACTTAGGTAAAAATCATAGTGCAGTTTCAAGTCATGATCAACAGTTTATATATGTTACATGTAATTTTTCTGGCAACTTCTTTTTCATTCTTTTCTTTCCTCATACAGTACATTGTCTATGGGCTATGGAAAAGTAATACCCAAGTAATCAAGAAGGCAATATTTTGTCATGACCAATTTATTTTACATAGCTGCCCATTTCAGAGGGTATATATTTCCCATTGAGGGATCGATGTCTATGTTACAGGTTGAAATTAAATTCAGGTCAAATGTTTTTAAACCTAGGTTGATTCTATATTTTCTCTCTCTTCTAGCGCAAATTATTCATGAATTAGGGCTAGGAGACAAAGGAAACTGAGAATCAACCTAGGTTAAAAAATTTTAACCTAAATTTCATTTTGACCTCTACCATATACATGTCAAAGTTATATAATTATCACACTTATAATTTTATAATTTTCTTATCATACCATTAAATAAACTGATATTTTTGTGACATGTATCTCCAGTTAATCAAAGTTTTCATATAGGAATAAAGTTATATCATAACTCAGTTATGTAGACAGTCATCATTGCCATTGTCACTGTAATAATTGTTATCATGAAAGAATTATTTTTTGCAGATTATGCTCACTTCTGATTTCTGCCAGCCTTGTTAGTTAACTTGAGGCTCTCAACAACTACTTGTCAATAGAACTCCCCAGTGAACTTTGTTTATTTCATCATTTATTGTTTATTGTCATTTTTACTATACACACAAAATAGAAAAATTAAAAAAAAAAAGATAAGGCAAGGAAGCTCAAGAAAGCCAATAAGGCTTATGAATAGGACCACCTTTTAAGATTATAATACTAATTAATAATTACAATGCTGACATCGGCAATTTAACTCTAAGCATGCATAATAGAAAATAATCATTAATCATTAAAATAGGATAAAAATAGAGAAGGCTGAATGTGTAAGTGCAAAAGAAAAAAAAAAGGTGAGAAAAAATAATGCAAGAATAAACAAGAAAAAAAAAAAGCCAAAGAAGCGAAAAACTACACAGAAGCATTAGGAGAACTAAAGTGTGCTTAAACCAAGAAAAAAAATTAGAATTGAACAAAGCAGTACTAGAGGCATTCTGAATTTCGGAGCTAAGGGAATTAAATATTTTGGCCCCTCGAAAACGAAGTGAAAATTTCCTTTCCACTTCCCTGTTAAATATTAGGGACTGGAGGGATGTTGAGACAGGCCTGGGGGGGGGGGGGGGGGGTGGGGATTTCCCCTGGCTACTTTGATAGGAAATGTAGAACCAAAAGTACTCCCTAGCTTTGATTCACCGCTTATACTACTTGCTGTATTTACCCAGCAACTTAAAATCTTACTGACAGCCCTGAATAGTAAGATCCTACTATTTCCAACCCAAATTTAATATCATATAAAGTTCATTAATATCGGCAGCACTGAAACACGGAATCCGGAATCTGGAGACAGAATCGTGGAATCACGGAAACGGAAACAGAAACGGAAATGGAAACGGAATACGGAAAGAAGGTTCCAAGTGATGGATTTGAAAAAAAAATATTAGTAATGACAATAAAATAAATAAACAGATAAAAAAAAGGACAGAAATGAATAAATTGGGCTGAGTAGAGGAGATGGCTGTATCACTAGCTAAGGAGTCGATTCCGGTGAAAAGACTCTTGATACCACTTCCGGCAATCAATGGAAATTCTCATGGGACAGCAAAGCGAGGAGAAAAACATCATTGACAAAAACTAGTTCCTTATAAAAAAGGTAAGTTCTATGGAGACAGACTTTGTTTAAATCGACAGAGGCGTCATTTATATAACTGAAAGGCGTCGCCGTCAAGTTTTTCTTGAGTGTCTTTTCTGGGTTGTCTTCAACAGTGTTCAGTTTTATTTATCAAGGCAACTTATACTCAAGAGAACCATGGCATTGTGGAGTACAAGGAGAAAAGAGAATTGTGCATGCATTTGCTTGATTCCGCAACTGATTACATCAAAATAATGCGCCACATTTAATAAGCCTCTTCAACAAAAATAAGGATGTCAACGTCAACTCAATTACCGCTACACTAGTATGCCATCGGAAAAGTCATGGGTCGGTCATATGCTGAGTATTCAGTTTGTGGACAATCACGTGGTGTGGTCTGAGGCCAACTACTACTATTCTTGACATTTAGCTACAAAGGTAATATTTTACTGCATTTTTCAACCCATAAACTCGTGAATAAAAATTACTCGTAAAATTACTTTCATCGGCCTTGCAGTGCAATAACCCACACTACTGCAAACGTTATCAAGACACAATAACAAGAATATAATTATTTAAGGGAACTGCCAAGAAAACTACAACAAATTCTCATTGGATTGTACTAAATTATGCAACGTGAAATTCTTTAATTTTCTATCATTGATCTTTGATTCCGTATTCCGTTTCCGTTTCCGTTTCCGTTTCCGCTTCCGGATTCCGGATTCCGGATTCCTGCTTTTAGTGCTCCCATACTAATATATCCCTAGGAATCGATGGACTAGTTGAATAGTTTGTTTCCCTAAAGCACATTATTAAAGGAATTTCGCAAACTATGAGGAAAAAACGTTCTACACAAGTGAAAACGAACAAACACTAACAGATTATGAGCTTAATTTACTATTCTTGTGGGATATATAAAAATATAAGCTCACAGAAGCATAAACAAGGTAGGTCTAGGAATGTAGAAAACCAATGTATAAAATAAGTAAGCTTGCAAAAAAACAAATGGTACATTGAAAATAAGGCAATCGAGCTTAGAAGTTAAAACAAACAATGGCCACAAACCTTGAAAATACTCGAAACGCGGTAGAAAAAAACCAACATGCCTGACGTCCGCCATCTTGGAATTCTATGTTAGACCCCAGTTTTCGCGCAACGCGGGTGTCTTCGCGGATGTTTTCGCGCGCGTGCCTGGCGCTCCACGCCAACTCTTGTCCGCCTCGCGCTTTCCTTTGCTCGCCTAAGGCTACGTGCAAACGGACGCAACAACTCCCAACAATGTTGGGAGTTGTTAGCCAACAATGTTGCGTCCGTTTGCACAGGGCTAAAAGTATGACCGGTTTCAAACTTTGCGCAACAACACGTCGCAACAACATCCAACAACAAGCAACAGGGTGTTCAAACGGACGCAACATGTAACATCCAACAATGTTGGGAGTTGTAGGTCAACAAAGTTGCGTCCGTTTGCACGAAGCTTAAGAAGCGCGAAAAAATAACGCCGCTTTTTAGGCTACCGATCAAGAGTATTAAGGTTTTTCAAAAAATACTGTTCCAGTGAGTGGGATAAAAAAAACCCCTAAATTTAAAGTCTTCACTCTGACTCAATCCGCACTCTGACTTGTCGTTGCTACCAAATTTGCTCCTCCTCTGCCCTGGATGATCTAAGGAAATTTCTTCGTCAGAATGGTTACCCCTAAGAAATTATCAACTTCCACGTCAATGATGTGTTGGAACGAAACCGAAACAAGCGAGATGTTCCTGTTCCTATGGTTTCTAAGAAGGATGTTATTTGTATTTTGTTACCTTATTTAAGTCTTCAGAGCAACCAATGCAAATTTCTAAACGCCTAAAATCCTGTATTTACCAGTTTTACTCTTTTGTTAATTTAAAGACAATTTTTCGAAATACCTGCCGTGTTAAATCTTTCTTTCCATATAAGGACCGCCTTAATCGCTATCAAAGATCCAAAGTCATTTGCAAAACTTGTCGTTGGAATTGTAATGGTTTTTACATTAGTAAAACCAAGCGACGGCTCCATGATAGGAACTGACCGAACACTTAAAGTCCCTAACAAAAATGATCACTCTTCAGCTATTGCTAACCATGTCACTGCCACCGGACATAACATTAAATGGGATCACTTTGAAATCTGGCAAAATAGATTATCATTGTAAGATAAAAGAAACATTGTTTATTCAAAACCTTAAACCAGCTTTTTATGTCAACATCAGCAGTGAAAAGCTGATGCTGTATTAGCTGTTGCCTTTTGTATTGATTACTGTTAAGAATTTATTAAATTCTTATTCTCATTTCCAGATCCCTTGTAATTTTTAAATATACAGTCTCGTCATTTTCTTCAACGGTCACTTAAGATCACTTTTGAAAATGTATGTTGAACTACGAAACGTCAAGTTTATAAAAAATGCGAAAACTCAAAATGTTTTATCACCGTTGTTTGTGTTTTATTTTTCATCAAACTACGATGTCTCTATGGTAAAGTCCTCCTCTTGACATAACCTGCTTCGTGCTGATCGAGAGCGACTTATATTTCCTTTAATTTGTTGGTGCAACAAAGCCAAAGGAAACAGGGGCGTCTGCACGCAGGCCATTCTTATGATTGTTTGTTTTATTCGGTTTGGGAACGAATGTTCGCGTCTCCGAGTGAAAAAAGGGTGCCAAGACTCCTGAGGGTTTTTTGACTTGTGTGGCAGGTGTTTGGGGAGGACAGCCTCGTCCCAGGGCTTTTCCCTTAGAAAATGGGAGGAGCCGGAGGAACCCTTCTCATTTTCTGACGGAAAAGCCCTGGGGACGAGGTTGTAGGGAGGAAGAGAGGTGGGCGAGTACATGGGAGTGCCTGGAAGCAAGAAGGAGATTCCCTTCTTCCTTCCCAGCAAGCTCCACGCGGCCATCGCGTTCTTGCGCGGATCCACTATTCTTTTCCCTTCCCCCCTCCCCCAAAAGCTTGCCAGGCAGGCTATGTCCGAATTAGGTTAAAATCAGGAGCCATAATCGGGGTAGGAGACGGCAGGTGCAAGGTCCACGCATTTCCATCAAAATAACCAAATGAGCTATTTTTAGAACCGGGAGCCGATTACTTTTAGGACAAACTGCGCCACCCTCAATGCCACAAACTCGCGAAGGAACCCGCGAGTTACCCGTCTCTCGTGTGAAATTTCAGGAGATGGGTGATCGTTTTTCGATATTATTTGAGTCCTTTATAAACTTTCCAAGAGACAGAGATGTCGTGCGATGAGCATCATGTTCGGTCGAAACAAACAAAAAGAACTTGCGGAGAGAGCTGCTGTATATGCGCTATACAAATGTTATATTATTATTATTATTATTATTAAAAACGTTTTCAGGGCTGTTAATTGCTTTCTACACTCTCCTAGAACTGGGGCCAATCCTTGGTCCTGAGGTACCAGGGAGTTTTTTATTTGATGGAGAGAAACCTCGGTATGTGCACCGTTCCTAGAATGATGATTTTTTGCAGCTCATTAATATTATTGGCTCCAGAGATCTTTCCTAAATTCTGGTCCATTCCCTCTCCTCCCAGCGCACCAACAATAACCGGCACAGTCTCTGTCCTCATTCCCCACATTCTCGTGCTTTCAATGTCAAGATCTTTGTATTTTGAGAGTTTTTCAATGACTTTCGTCGAGGTGTTTCGGTCGGATGGTACCGATACATCTATAAGTTTGCAACAAGCACACCGGTTGGCGTGGTCCTTGATCACTATATCAGGCTTGTTCGCTGACAGTTCCCTACCGTATGTATCTGCATATACCAGAGAATTGTGACTTCTTCGTTTTCGGTTACCGTCTCGGCTTGTGTTCATATCACCTCTCTCGGACTTCAATACTGTAATGCTGGCACGCATTCTAATGGATATATGCAGCTGTCTTATTGTGCCTCTCTGGATAGTCAGTTTTTGCAAGTTTGGGACAGCCAGATATGATGTGATCTACTGTTTCTTCGTGCTTGTGGCATATCCTGCACAGTGCACTGGTGCCGCCCTTCACAACCCTTGCAAAATAAGACTTGGTAGGGAGACTGTGGTCCAGGGCTGCAATTATCAGTCCTTCTGTGTCTCAGCTTTCAGTCCCGCGTACTTCTGAGCCACTGGTTGGTTTTATAATCATCAACATCTGCTTCCCTTATTCTTTTGGGGAATCTTCCCTGTAGTTCTTTTTCTTCCCACTGCTTCACTTCTATTTTTTGGGCCTGTTGCTTTATCTTCCGTTTTACTCTCCTAACAAACTTAGTAACTCGTTCATTTACTATACTGTCTTATCGAGGTTTGGTTCCTCAAATTCTCTTCTGAATTTCTCTGCCTCTTTTTTGATGGAGTAAAGCTTCTTTTTGGTCTCATTTTGAAGTACTAATTGGAGCAGATCTTGATCAGTGTTTCTCAGGTATGCTTCCAGCCCTATCGTAGTTGATTTGTACGCAGTTTCTAACCTGGTCAGGCCTCTTCTTTTTCTTCTTCTCCTTGTTCTTCTTCTTATTATTATTATCATTTTTTAATGATATCTTCAGTGATTTCTTCAGCACTGTTTTCGCTACTATTACACATGATTTTGTGGAATTCTCTTGTGATGTCGTACATCCTGATATACTAATGGAAGTTCCTACAACTAGAAACCAAGTCAAAAACATGCTGAGGAACCTTGATACTAGCAAATCAACTAGGGTGGATGGTGTATCTGCACGGATACAGTGTGCCGAGGAATCTTCATATCCTTTAACGTTTTTGTTTAATTCATCATTTAAAAGTGGAAAAGTTCCAGCATTATGGAAAAGAGCTAAATAAATGTTACCCCTGTTTTTAAAGCTGATGCTAAAGATGTAGTCGAAAATTATCGATCTATTTCATTACTATCCATTCCGAGTAAATGTCAAGAGAGGATTGTGTATAATGCTGTATACTCGCATGTGGCTCCCTATCTGACAGACTGGCAGCATGGGTTTGTGAGGGGACGTTCATGTGCTACTCAGTTAGTTCTGTCGCACTATCAATGGTCAAAAGCCTTGGATGAGGGCAAACAGGTGGACGTTGTTTTCCTGGACTTTTCAAAGGCTTTTGACAGAGTGGCACATAATATCCTACTGCAAAAATCGTGTAATTTTGGTATCTCCGGTGCGCTTTTGAATTGGTGTAAGGATTATCTCACCGACCGAGAACAGAGAGTTGTCATAGAAGGAATGAGTTCTACATGGCGTACTATTCCATCGGGCGTACCTTAGGGCTTCTTATTGGTCCCGTTGTGCTTTGTAATTTTTATAAGTGATTTGCCTGAAATCGTAATGCCTGGAAACTGTGTGTCATTGTATGCTGACGACTGCAAAACATTCCAGACGTACGTGAGGAAATGTAAACTAATGCATATCACTAAAAGGAAAACACCTTTTCACTTTGACTTACACTTAAATAATAATATCCTAGAGCTAACATCTGAGTTTCGTGATCTTGGCTTGGTTACCAATTGCAATCTGTCTTGGAACACTCATATTGATAAAATATCGAATTAGGCCAACAAGATCCTAGGTCTAATAAAAAGATCTGTAAAGGATTTTAAGATGTTTCCACATTGAGAACCCTGCATCTTGCTCTGGTCAGATCACAGCTAGAGTATTGCAGTGTTGTGTGGTCACCACACACATCTAGAAATATTTCTAAGTTTGAGCGAATTCAGCGAAAGGCAACTAAGTTTATTTTGAAGACCAATGATGATTGTGAACAACAGAGAAAAAAACTCAATTTGTTGTCCTTAGAACAAAGGCGATTTTTATTTGACGTATTATTCCTGTATAAAGCCCTGAAGACTATATAAATATAGTCCCCAGATAAAAATTTTTAGCTGCCAGTTTGTATAATGTAAATGAAAACGCTCATAGTATCAGGGCTTCCCGATCTGATATTTAGCGCGATCGCGGAACCACGAAATTCAGGTAAACCCGCAAATTCGAAAGAAATCTTATCAAATACATGTCGATACAACATACTTGAATCTTCTCTCGCTATTGGAGCTGTTTAATTGCCGAAACCTTGCAAATTTATCTTGAAACTTCATAACCACAACGAGCGAATATGTCCCAAAACTACCAGGTGTAAATTATGTTGCAAAAAAATTGGGCACTACTCATGATGTTAAAAGCTTTGCCATTGGCTCATTTCTTGGGCGCTTTGTTGTAAAAGAAAGCAAATTATTATCTTTGTTAAAAACATTAAAAACGCTCGTCAAATCAGCGCAAAATCGATCGATTTCTAGCGAAATTTGCTCAGAAAATTTCCACGAAATCGGCCGTTTTTTACCCATTGTTTTTCGGCGAAGTTAGCCCCGAAAATTTCTGGGAATCTGCCTCTGAAAATCCTGCTTTATTTTACTTCCGCGACCTATCAGAAGCCCTGTAGTATAGCGCAATCCATCAGATTTGATTGTTTGAAAATATCGTGGACAGAAGTCTGTACAAATTTGGGGATAAACTGGATTCGTTTATGCGATTTGGCACATTTTTTTTAATGACGAAAGCAAAGCAAGAAAAGATTAAATGTTTGTTTTAACTTTTAATTTAAATCTAAATCATCGAGAAATCTGGTAGCCAAAGTGGCGACTAAACCAGAATTTTCAGTCGCCAAGGAGAAAATGCTAGTCGCATTGGCGACCGTATCAGCTGCAATTTCGAGCCCTGTTATTACTATCATTAGGTTGATAGGCAATGCATGCACAGTCGAAGAATGAGGCAAGGTTATATAAACATTGCTATCGCCAAAACCTCGCGAGGCTGTAATGGGCCAGCAGCAAGAATAAAAGGAAACAAGCCAAGGAGAAAAATATGATTAAAAACAAAAACAAAACAAAAAAATATATATACAACAACGAAAAAACGGCTTAGCAGAGAATCGAACATGGACCATCTGCATGGAAAGTCAGCTCTTAGACCACTGCGCCACGCTGCCAACGTATTACTTTCGTGAAGTTCTGCTGGTAGACGCTGTTTGAAGCTTGTGGAGCTGTATATATTATGAATTAAAAGATATGTTTGAGGAAAATCTGTTATAGTTATTTGTTGTTGTTGTCAACTTTCCGCCTTCTTCCCCGCATGCGCAAGTTTTTTTTTTTGCTTCTTTCGTCCGAACGGGATATCAGTCATCGCACGACATCTTTGACACTCTCACTGCGGTGTTTAACATAAGCAGAATCACATTCACAGTCCTCACATTTAGAGTTATTGTCAAAGAGGTTCTCCTCAAGGTCTTGCTTCTAATTCCGAGGAAGCAATGATGACAGAAATGTAATTTATTCATCTCCTACGGAGGAAATGTTACTAATCGCAATATGTTACTACTCCCACCCGCCCAAATCGCTGAAGACACTA
The DNA here is from genome assembly GCA_038088405.1 of Porites divaricata. Classification (NCBI taxonomy): domain Eukaryota; kingdom Metazoa; phylum Cnidaria; class Anthozoa; order Scleractinia; family Poritidae; genus Porites; species Porites divaricata. Next base: position 1,814,579 of record JBBMOI010000009.1, read on the forward strand.
GACTCTGTCTTATCTTCAGCTCCTTCCTTGGTTTCTGACGTACGGGTTATACCAGGCATAAGCGGCCATCCCCACAAGGTATACGACTATGATAAGGCTGATTTCGACAAATCAGATTTCGATTTCATGATTGGGCCAACACCTAAAATCAGCATGGACAAGTTGACACCTTTCTGTTGGGTTTGTCGAAGGCTTTCGACAAAGTCTCCCATATTAAATTACTACACAAGTTAGCCCACTGCGGCATTAATGGAAAGACGCTTGCTTGGAATACTGCTTTTCTCCATAATTGTGCCCAATTTGTCGTCGTAAACGGCACTCATTCAACCACTACTCCCGCTACCTCTGGTGCTCCACAGGGCTCCGTTTTGGGTCCGACTCTCTTCCCATTGTTCATAAATGATATCGCCCAAGTAAAAAATTCACAATTACGTCTTTTCGCTGTTGACACTGTGCTTTACAGGACCATTAATTCCCTACATGATCATCAAGTGCTTCATGCAGGAAGATCTACTTAGCCTAACTAAATGGGCTTCTGATTAGCAGATAGACTTAACGTAACTAAGCGCCATCTACTTTGTATTACAAAGAAACGGAAACCCTCCACCTTCACATAATACTGCAAATTCTGAGGCATTAATAAAAGTACCTGAATGCGACTATCTGGGAGTTACGTGTACCGAAACCCTTCGCTGGGATGCTCACTGCTCTAAGATAGCTGCAAACGCAAATAAGTCTCTTGGAAGATCAAGGAAAACCATGCAGCGCAGAGGTTAAAGAGAGAGCTTATACGACACTGGTTAAGCCAACGCTTAAATATGCATCCTCTTCGTGGAATTCTTACACTGACACTGACATAAAGCGCCTTGAGCAAATTCAAAAGAATGCGGCTCGCTTTGTATGCAACCACTATAACATTGCAACAAGTACTTTTAGCCTTGTTAAGTCCTTAAGCTGGGATACTCTCGAACATAGGCGTTTGTTCAACCAATCAGTGCTGTTTTTTTTTTTAATTTCAAAATAATTTAGTAAACTTCCTCAAACTCATTAATTATATATTAGTATTATTCATGAGAGCAACAGCTAATAAATGAGGTATATTTGGGTCATATGCATGAATCTTGATACCCAATGAACACTCAAATGAAAATCTTTGATCTGGGATCAAAGCTGATCAAACATGCTTTTGATCTCATATCAAACACTTGCATTTTATTGAGCATTTTTCAATGACACTCAGATGAAAATCTTTTATCTGAGATGAAACATGGTTTTGATCTCATATCAAACACTTATATCAATAATTAATACATCCGTCGTTAACAACAGTTCCAAAAACAACCTGAATATTGTTTGATATTATTAACCTTGATAGCATCGGATACCACAAACTATTCCATAAACGGTCTTCGGTAGATATCTCTCCCCCGACTTCTAGGCCACCTCCATCACAAACTTGCTAAGCCAGTAATTCAAGGTTACTGCATCCATTTCTTTGATGCTGGTAGAAAGCTGCGCGACCTTGTGTAAATCATAGCCTTCAAAGAATAGCCCTACTGGATCTAAAACGGGAGCTACAACCGACCGAGAAATTTATCATTCGCCAAAAATTGTTACTGCCCATTTGTTCTTATATTGGGTTGACGAGGGAATAGCTTTTTTGACTAACTCGCGTTCTTCGTAAACCGTTTTCGGCTCCCTAAATCTTGCCTCTCCATCTTCATTCATGGTCAGACACCAACTGCACCAAAACAATTAATCATGCATGTTCAAGTAATGTTACGTAATATGGCAAGATTGAATCGCTGCATAAATTATTGTTACTTCATTTGGGGAGGACAATAGCAAAAAATGTACCACTGAACATTTTTTTATTGTCCGTTTGAGAAGTCGTCTCAAAAACGCGTGCTTCGGGTTTCATCAGGGGTTCCAAACACCTCGAAACATTAATAGCACTTGGCCTGCGGCCTCGTGCTTTCATCTGTTTCTTGGTGTTTGGAACCCCTGATGAAACCATTGCATTCTTTTTTGATATATTACGTCAAAGTCCTAGTCCAGTTAAATCTACCGACAAAATCTGGTCTACTAGATCTCACCGACTTACCTATTAAAAAAAACTTACCTATTGTCAATTACAAGCAAATGTCTCAATTTTCAATTATTCATTTTCCACAAGGATTATCAGAGTCTGGAATCTGCTCCCTTATAGAGTTACGTCATCTTCTACACTAAGCTGTTTTAGGCGGTCTGCTTTGCCTGCCCTCACATCTGCACAGGTAGATACTTCATATATGATTCCTATAGTGTACCGATATATACATTCTTACTTACTTAGGCTGTAACCGCTGACCGGTACCCTTCCAGTATTAGAGGCTCCATCTTCTAAGTAATTTTTCAATGCCATTTTGTTTGGTTATCTTTTGCGCAGAGCCCTAGCAAAAAAATGCGCGCGCGTGTCACACGAGATGGCACAATTTGTACTAAAAATTGCACATTTGGCTATTTCGATGGAACCAACTCCATTACTGGAAAAAGTACTAGTTGCGGTCTCCTACCCCGATTATGGCTCCTGACTAAAAACAGGTAAAAAATCAACAGGAGAAAAGGGCCTCCCCAGGTTGCTGGCACCTCCGTACGAGGAGGCCCGCCAACTTCCCTGGGGTATTTAAAGCCATTTCACCAAGAGAGTGAGAAACCCAGGAGGAACGCATAACAAAGGGGATCAATAAGGTCATTCAATTTTTTGAAGTAAGGACCAGCTTACAAAAAGAAGGACCGGATTCCTAATAAAGGATCTAATCAGCATAAGTGAAAATATAAAACAAAAGAAGCATATCATATTGCACGCTATTATTTATTTCAAATTGTAACGTCTTAGCTTAACCTCTTCATTATATGTAAGACCTTGGAGAAGGAAGGCCGTGCCTTCCAAAATATTGGTACTGTAAAATCAGCCTGCTTCTTACCAATAAGGTAGCAGGGGACCAAAAGAATAAAGGCGACAATAGGATGAAAGGGAGAGAGATGAACCCAAAACTTCAGTCAAACCACAGGTAGCCCAAGCGCACTATGTGTGGGTTCGGGCTTCAGAGGTCATTTGGTCGGAATATACTAGAATTATTAGTGTATTATCTGATGCCAAATAAATGCAAAAATCGTAAAGATATGAAGTCTTCTTGTTTGTCCGTTTGTACTAGTAGCCTGTAAGATAACGAAGGTCGATATTTCTTGCATTATTACATGTGATTCGGACCCTTACTGTTCGAATTTTACCACATGTATTCGAATCTAGAACGCTAAGAAAAAAAATCATGATCACGCGGAATATTGATTAAAAAGCTCCCTTACCTTTAGTTCATAGCCACTCTGTGCGCCACGGCCGGTTTAAACGGCGTTTCGTCGACTTTTCTTTCCATCGAATATGTTACATCGAACTGTATGGGACGCGCCGTCCCCCAGTTCGAAAAAGAAGTTACTTTTAGATTAGGAACAGGAGAAGAATGTGTTTCATCGAACTGTATGGGACGCACCGTCCGCCAGTTCGAAAAAGAAGTTAGTTTTAAACTAGGAACAGAAGAAAATATGTAACATCAAACTGTATGGGACGCGCTGTCCACCAGTTTGAAAAAGAAGTTAGTTTTAGATTAGGAACAGGTGAAGAATATGTTACATCGAACTGTATGGGACGCGCCGTCCGCCAGTTCGAAAAAGAAGTTAGTTTTAAACTAGGAACAATAGAAGAATATGTTACATCGAACTGTATGGGACGCGCCGTCCGCCAGTTCGAAAAAGAAGTTACTTTTAGATTAGTGCCTTTCCTAGTTTCTCACTGACAGTTTTGAGGTTTGAAAGAAATGATTATTTAAAAGCTTGTGATCACCTTCAGCTTCAGAAATAAAGGGCTACAGTCGTCTCTTCGCCCAAAATGAAGCTTTATTGTCCGTTGAAAATTAACTGAGGGTTGGAGCCTAGGCAGAGTATTTTTGTTAGGATTGAAAGATTCTAAATGACTTAGTAGGCGAGTTCCGCGCAAAATACACGAGCAAAGGAGGACACGAACATGTTGCGATCTAGCACCTCTCTTACAGCTTAAACATTCTTTATGTTTGTGTGTTAACATTCTATAGTTTTAGTCAAGCTTTCTCAGCTAAGAGGTTAATAACATAAAACCTTAGTGTGCTATTCAGCTCTAGAGCATGTTATGTCTGGCAGGTCAAAGTACAAGGGAATCGTCGAAGCCACGCAAATGAACCACTGAACAAGGCCACGTCCTTAAATAGTTTTAAATAAATAAATCACCCTTTACAAAGCGAAGAAAACTTAATCGAATGTTACCGATCTGCGAAAAAGCGAATTTATGGAGTTATTCCGTGGTTTAAGGTATGTACTGAGCACAAGCTATCGCCATATCATAATTTAGTCATAGCGATATAAATTTCCCTTCGAGTGTTTTCACCGGGAAACTAATTAAAACTTTCAATTCTTACCTCAGACGTCGGTTTTTTATCTTTATTTCGCTGGGTAAGAATGAGAAAAATCCAGCATCCTTCCTTCATATTAGGCCGCATAAGGTTCTTGGCCACTAGTTATTCAGTTGAAGCACTGTCCCGTGTTACCCTCGTTAAATAAAGTTGATTATTATTATTATTATTATTATTATTGTTATTATTATTATTATGTCAGGTAGAGTAGGCCATTGTGCAATGTTGAGTCAAAAGCAAATTAAGTAGCCCCTAGTTGTAAACACACTCGACAGAGTCAGGAAACAAAAAATTGCCGTAAAACAACTTCTGCTCTGGAGCCACGAAACACATTTTGTATCGAGGCATTTTTACGATAAGAAGGACGCTGAAACCTTTGCGTGATCAAGAGCTCTGCGTGGCGGCGCACTTATTTGCTGAGGAGGTAAACACAGACTCGGTTTAGGTTGGACAAAATTTGGCCACCAATCGGTAATGTGGCTAAGCTACGCACACATAATGGTGACGAATAGCCCAACTCCGCTGAAGACCAAATGGCGAGCCATGTATCGAGAATTGACATAAATGCCTGGTAAAGGAATATCAAAGTGCATTGAGGACACGCCCAAATAAGGGCAGTCGAATAGGATTGCACACTCATAATATTCCCCAGGACACAAAGTATGAATAAGGCCAATACAATGCCAGCAAAAACAGACAGTTATGCACAAAAGGCAAACAACAGTTCTGTAGAACTGTAAGAACAACGAATGCAGCCAAAATAGAATGCACCCAATTAAATAAAGGCGGCAAGTCAATAACACAAACGACTGTCACTAAAACAAAGGCATGGCGAGGCAAGGACGTAAACTTTAAAAGGCTCGACTGGGAAATGAAATGAAACGTTGAAAATTCAGCAAAACGAAAATTGTGCTGAACAGGCTCAAGGACCTTAGGATTGCTCCCCTAAGACTGCGAAAATATTTTTCCTAATATTTTTCACACCATCACTTGCATAAAAGTTCTGAGTCGGGCGCCAAAACCCCCTATGGTCCCAAAAAATAGCATAAGATATCGGCTCTAAAACTACCCGAAGGTATTTTGGCCTTACGATTAAAGACAAATGCACCCTGGCGCATGATGTTCTGGCACACGTACGCAGACAACCTTAACACCATAGGTGTCATGCAAGAGCCTAAAAAAATTGTCAATAGCTGAGCCAGCATGTAAAATCATTGGAACCCAACTGCAGTATAACTATTTCCGGTCGAAAGGACTCGATAACATTCAAGTCAAGTTGAAGCGTTTTGGCAACCGTACGGCCACCGACCCCGTGCCATTTTATATAAAGGCACGGTGAGATAACTTGAAATCAACGCTAAAATTGTAGGAATCACGGGACAGGAAAAGGCGCAAACGGCGAATAAAAGCATCTCCAAGAACTAAAACACGCGGCTCAGCCATTGAATAATAGGAAATATAAAAGGAAAAGAGGATACTTGCCGAAAAATGCTGAAAAATTGGTTCAAACAAGCGGTGTGAACAACGTTATGGTGGGCGATCAAAAGGGGCGAGCGCATGGAAAAGCGCGCTTAAGAGCGATATCGTCCGGAACGCCTTAAATTCTGATTGGCTGGAAATAAGATAGGCTTGGATAAACAATGCTTTGCCATTAAAATCCCATTATGATGTCGTCATAACGGTGTCTTTTATTTAGAACAAAAACCTGTGGGTATTGCTAAAAACAACAACCAAAGCATAAGCCAAACAATAGCTCAGACAAGAAAAAGCGGCAACTTATAATAACACGTACCTTAAAAAACCCAACGGGAATAGCAGCATGCTAGTAAGTCAAATTCATGCACTGACTCTGTATGAATAAAACTAGGAAGCATGAACACTAAACAACGTAGGACAAAATAGGCAACTAAAACGAAAAAAAACTGAAAACCCCGCATGCAGAAATAAGAATCCGAGGACATACTGCTAGAACTGAACCGCAACAACTGACTGCTATCCCGCTGGAGCCGCTCAATAACTAAAGAAAAACCGAAGCCAGCGAATGTACCATCACGGAAGGATATGTTGAAACTAGGGAATTGCAACCTGAAAGATAAAGTGGTACTGTGAGGACAACATTGAAAAAGACGCGGCTCGAGGGTTAGCAGTCTTACTCGCCGGTCATCCGACAGGGAATTAGACTCCCTTGTAAGCTTGCCTCCATCGATGTTAAGTTCATCTTCGATAGTGCAAGTTTAGGTTTGTTCAGCTCCGCAAATATTCTCCAAATTGCAGATGTCGCCCTTCGAGTTGTCTTCTTGCTGTTCTTGCCATGTTTTTAGCTATTATTTCGCCTAGTTCTTACTCTTGAAACGAGTGAAATGTCTGCCTTTTTGTGTTTTCACAACCAAAACATGTCAACCTCGTCCCCAGGTCTTCTCGGTTAACGGTGTATTAACCTGCAAGAAGGCTGCACTTTTGACGTTATCGGTTCATTAAACGCAAGATTCTTCCACATTTGGTCATCAGTAGCTGGTTATGGTGAATTATGCGTGTGCTTTTAGCCAATCAGAAACGGAGAAATATTTTGAATGAATAATAAACGAACTTCTTCTTACGAGCTGCAAGAGTGATATCTTAAAACTTTGCTGGGGGTCCTCAATAATTAAAAATCCAACCCTTAACAAACTTGAGTTCTTTGTGGGCCTACTAGTCTGTGTACAGACGCCCCCTCCCCTCAAAAAACCCCTCAAAGGAGAGAGGGATTTTTTTTTTCTTTTTTTGAAGGGATGGGGTTGCTCTACAGAGGATAGGACCTACTGGACATGGCTTCTTCCTGCTCAGTGTAACGGACTAGAACAATGTCCTCTGACGAATTTCAGTTTTACGGGTATCTAAAGCTGGGGAATTCGATAAAAAGCCGGCCTCTGGACATATTCAACGGGTGTAGGAACTCAGGACTATGAGAAAGTTTATTTCGCCTCAGCTGATAAAACCCGCCCGTCTACTCTTCAGTCAATTGGTCGCACTTATCCCCTTTCGTTCATTTCGTCAAATGTTGGCAATTTTTCCTGGAGGTGAATTCTTAAACACTGTATTGTATCGAGATTTAGGAAACCAAAATGGAAGTCGTTTTCTTGCGTTTACGATAATTTACCGCGCGATAACTGTTCATTTTATCGCGCAATAATTTTAACTTATCGCGCGATAACTTAGCAAAAACAATGTCATAAACCTTACGGGCCACCGTATTGAACCACTATCATGGTTTATTTATTTTCAACATACCCGTATTGTCTTCGTTTCTATGCCCCCAAAACGCCTATTTGGCTTTTTATATTTTCATTTCCCCTTTACCATTTTTTAACACATCTTCACTGCAATCAGGCGTATGTATATGCACCACGTACTGAATACGCGTATGGCTAAGATGACTGGAAAAAGATATCCACATGTTTACAACAATTAGCACTCAATTAGCTATATGGTAAAGAAAATCGCACGAAAACGTCATGACCATCTCATCAGAACAAGTGCTTTGATGCGGTTATTTTATTTGCTAATTCTTCTGTAATTATCACGATCCGTGTTTTAAACAAAAACAAAAGAGATGAGGTTTATAATGTTCTTAAAAGTTGTAGTCAGAAAATTTCGCAAAGCCAAGCGTCCTTCGGAAAAGAAGAGTTGTCATGGGAACTGAATGATGGTTTTCCCGGGAAAATTGAGAGATGGTTGGTCTTGGTAGGGCGACTTCCTGCTTTGCCCTTTTTTTCATGTGAATCTTTCATGATGGACTATTTTTGGTGTTTTTCCCCACACCACCACCCCCCCCCCCCCCCTCACCCCTGGAGGGCGTCTGTCGAAACAGGCTACCCACTCCCGTTTTTAGTTTGCCAGTTTTAACACTTGTATTTAGACAAAATGCAAGTGTTAAATGTGTATTTAATGCCTAGTTGATTAAAACCATTTAACATGCTACCGACATCTCCTTAGATACAAGCATTTCACATTTTTGAAAAAGCAATATCTCTGCGGCCTCCTAGTATTTTTACCAAACTGAACAAATTATAATGCTGGATGGATTATTGCAAGAGAGAATGATCTAGTTCATTCTCTCCTTGAAGTTTTTTTCGGCCAAAATAAGACTGGCAACAAAATTCAATAACGTTCTGGATATGAAAGAAACCATTTTTGTATAAAAAAAAACATTCTAGCCATGGCATTTTAAACTAAAAAAAATCGCATTTTCCCAAAGGGGTTAACCAATGGTTTTGGTCAAAAAATATATTTTTTTTTCCTTTTTTCTTTTCACAAAAACTAAGACAATAAATAATGTTAAGTAATGTTCTAGATAGAAAAGAAACGTTGTTTGGCCATAAAAAAATCAGTGTTTTAAACTCCAAAAAAATCGCATTTTTCCAAAGGGGTTAACCCTTGCATGCTTTTGGTCAAAAAATGTATTTTTTTTCTTTACTTCTTTTCGGTCAAAATAAGACTACAAATAATGTTTAAAAATGTTCTAGATCGAAAAGAAGCCTTTTTTAGCCATAAAAAGTTCAATCCTTCAAAGATTAAATTTCGATTTTTTCCAAAGGGATTAAGCCATGCTTTTGGTCAAAAAATGTGATCTTTTTCTTTATTTGTTTTTGGTCAAAATAAGACTATCAATATTGTTTGAAAATGTTCTAGATCGAAAAGAAACCTTTTTTATCCATAAAAAATTCAATCTTTTAAAGACCAAAATTCGAATTTTTCCAAAGGGATTAACCCATGCCGCTGTTTGGTCAAAAAATGCAATGTTCTTTTCTGTTTGTTTTCGGTCCAAATAAGACTGGAAATAAACTTCATTAATGTTCTAGATAGAAAAGAAACCATTTTTTCCCGAAAACATTCAGTCTTTTAAAGTCCAAAAAACTGCATTTTTCCAAAGGGGTTAACCCATGCTTTTGCTCAAAAAATGTATTTTTTTCATTATTCGTTTCTGTCAAAATAAGACTACAAATAATGTTTAAAAATGTTCTAGATCGAAAAGAAGCCTTTTTAAGCCATAAAAAATTCAGTCTTTTAAAAACCAAATTTCGATTTTTTCCAAAGGGTGTAACCCATGCTTTTGGTAAAAAATGTACTCTTTTTCTCTATTTGTTTTTGGTTAAAAATAAGGCTAGAAATAATGTTGAATAATGTTTTAAAGATTAAAGAAACCTTTTTTGGCCATAAAAAATTCAATCTTTCAAAGTCCCAAAAATTGGAAAAATGCGATTTTCCACTGGCTGTGCCAAAGTTTTGTCGAAAAAGGTCAATTTTTCCTTTATTTGTTTTCGGTGAAAATAAGGCTAGAAATAGTGTTGAATAATGTTTTAAATAGAAAAGAAACCATGTTTGTCGATAAAAAAATCCATCCTTCAAAGTCCCAAAATCGCATCATTTGCACTGCTTCGGCCAAAAAATGAAATTTTTTCTTTTACTTGTTTTTGGTAAAAATGTGACTAGAAATAATATTTGATAATGTTCTAGATAAAAATGAACCCTTTTTTGGCTACAAAATTTCAATCTTTCAAACTCTCAAAATTCGCATTTTTGCACTGGCTGGGGTTAACGCATGCTTTTGGTCCAAAAAAGTAATTTTTTTTCTTTATTTCTTTTTGGTCAAAATATAAGACTGGAAATAATCGTTTAAAAATATTGTAGATTGAAAAGAAACCTTTTTGGCCCCCAAAATTCAATCTTTCAAACACCCAAATTTGAATTTTTCCAAAGGGGTTAACCCATGCTTTTTGTCAAAAAATGTAATTATTTTCTCGATTTGATTTCGGTCAAAATAAGACTGGAAATAAACTTCAATAACGTTCTAGATAGAAAAGAAACCATTTTTGGCCAAAAACATTCAATCTTTTAAGGTCCAAAAAATCGCATTTTTCCAAAGGGGTTAGCCCAATGCTTTTGGTAAAAAATGCTTTTTTTCCTTTTTTGTGCTCAGAGAAAATAAGACAAGGAATAATGTTTAGTAATGTTCTAGATAGAAAAGTCAAAGTCCAAAAATTCGAATTTTTCCAAAGGGGTTAACCTATGCATGCTTTTGGTCAAAATATGTATTTTTTTTCTTTATTTCTTTTCGTCAAAATAAGACTACAAATAATGTTTAAAAATGTTCTAGATCGAAAAGAAGCCTTTTTTAGCCATAAAAAATTCAATCTTTCAACTGGACCAAAATTCGATTTTTTCCAAAGGGTGTAACCCATGCTTTGGTCAAACAATGTAAGTTTTTTCTCTATTTTTCTTTCAGTCAAAATAAGACGAGAAATAATATTAAGAAGTGTTCTAGATCGAAAAGAAACCTTTTTTTAGCCAAAAAACCTCAGTCTTTCAAAGTCTAAAAAATCGTATTTTTTCCAAAGGGGTTCTTGTGTATGTTTTTGTATGTTCTTGTGTATCTGGTTTTTCCAGCAGCTTTATATGCATTAATTTAATAAACGGCCACTCCCGTGGTCAAAAATATCCCATAATAGGTTTGTGAAAATTTTGTGTCCCAGCAAAAAGAGCTCACCCAAAGATCAACTTCGCCAACATCAATAACTGACTCATTATGTATAGGAACGTGAAGCACAAATAAATCTATTTTGGGTAGAAACGTTTTAGTCTTTTGAAGTCCCAAAAACGCATTTCTCCAAAGGGGTCAACCCTTGCTTTTTGTCAAAAAATGTATTTTTTTTTTCGTATTTTTTTCGGACAAAAGAAGTCTAAAGAAACCTACAGAAACCTACAGAAACCTTTTTCGGCCATTGAAAATTCAATTTTTAATGTCTCAAATGTCGCATTTTCCAACGGGGTTAAGCTATGCTTGTGGTCAAAAAATGGAATTTTTTTTCTATTTTTTTTCGGTCAAAATAAGACTAGAAATAATGTTTAAAAATGTTCTTGATGGAAAAGAAACCTTTCTTAGCTATAAAAAAATTCAATCTTTCAAAGACCAAAATTCGTTTTTTTTCGAAAGGGGTTAACCCACGCTTTTGGTCAAAAAAGGTAACTTTTTTTTTTTATTTGTTTTCGGTCAAAGTAATTTCTAGTTTAAAAAGATAGCTAAAACATGCTTACCTCCATAGATCCATCGATGTTAGTGTACGTTTAGGTTTGTCCAGATCCACAGATATTCTCCGAATAGCAGATGTCGCCCTCCGAGTTGTCTTATTGCTGTTTTTGTTATGTTTTTAGCCATTACTTCGCCTAGTTCCAGCTGTAGTTCTTACTCCCGAAACGAGTAAAGTGTCGGCCATTTTGTTTTCACAACCAAAACAACTCAACCTAGTTCCCAGGTCTTCTCAGTTACCGGTCCTTTAACCTGAAGAAGGCTGCATTTTTTATGTCATTTCCTCGTTAAACACAAAATTCTTCCAAATTTAGTCATCAGTAACTGGTTATGGTGAATTATGCGTGTGCTTTTAGCCAATCAGAAATGGGGAAATATTGTGAATGAATAAAAATGAAGTTTATTTGTTGTCTTACTTTGAATGAATTATAAAACAATTATTGAATTCGGCTTTGGTATATTATGAAGAAGTATGGAGATCTCTGAGGGTGTTATCCCCCTCGGCCTACGGCCTCGACGGATAACACCCTCCTCGATCACCATAATTCTTCATAAGATACTCAGCCTCATTCATAAATCGTTAAATAATGTTTTAGATAGAAAAGAAGCTTTTTTTCGCAAAAAAACGTTCAATCGTTTAAAGTCCAAAAAATTGCATTTTTCCAAAGTGGTTAACCAATGCTTTTGGTCAAAAAATGTGCTTTCCTTCTTTATTTGTTTTCGGTCCAAATAAGACTGGAAAAAAAATCCAATAATGTTGTAGATAGAAAGAAACCTTTTTTGGCCAAAAAATTCAATTTTTTAAGTCCAAAAAATCGCATTTTTCCAGACATGCTTTTGGTCCAAGAATTCAATTTTTTTCTTTATTTTTTTCTATCAAAATAAGACTAGAAATAATGTTTAAAAATGTTCTAGATCGAAAAGAAACCTGTTTTGGTCATTAAAAGTTCAATTTTTGAAGTCCCAAAAGTCGCATTTTTCCAAAGGGGTCAACCCATGCTTTTGGTCAAAAAGAGACCGAAAGCAAATAAGAGAAAAAAAAATCAATTTTTAGCTTTCTCGGACTTTCGCCAAAATAGGTTTCTTTTCTATCTAGAACATTAATTTTATTAAACATTTGTTTTAGTCTTATTTTGACGGAGAAAATATAGAGTAAAAATGGCATTTTTGGACCAAAGCAAGGGGTATCGCCTTTGGGAAAATGCTACAAAGGCGCAAAAAGGGTTACTTTTTCATCTAAAACATTATAAAAAACGCTTTTTTGCAACTAAGATCTTCATCAAACACTATTCCTAATCGTATTTTCATCAGGAATAAATAAAGAAAAATTCAAATTCTCTTACAAGAACTATGGGTTTACGCCTTTGGAAAAATGGGGTTTTTAAGACAAAAAATTGTCTTGTTTTTAGTCTAAAAAGCCATTTGTTATCTAGAGCATTATCAAGCACTATTTCGTCGTCGTATTTTTTACCAAAAACAAATAAAGAAAGATTTGAATTTTTTGATCAAAGTCATGGGTTAACCCGTTTGAAAAAAATTAACTTTTTATACTTTGAAAAATTGTTGTTTTCGTAGTCTAAAATTTTTATATACATTTAGAAAATCATTAAACACTATTTCTCGTTGTATTTTAGGCCTTCCCCACCGTCGACCACGTTTTGCGCGACACATTGCCGCTATCATCATTGGTCTTAATTACTCGGTTCCGTGTGTGTCCCCGGGGGTGTCCCGAACGTAATGCAGGTTGTCCAACAGCTGTCTGTTCTTCTTGCCAAATAACCAGCCCAATAACATTTGGGTCTGATTATCATTTCCATGATATCTCGTACTTTGTTTGTTTTGCTCGGATCTATTGGGCTGTTTTATGATCTCGTCATGTGATGTTTAGCATGATTCTCTCGGGCACCCTCTGTCGTAAGATTACAGGTCGTAAGATCCACTGAACGTAAACCTGACCTTTGAGAACGATCGGAATGTCACTGAAGATTGCTCTCGCTCGAGAACGTGTGCATGTATGTTTAGTAAACAACAAATGTATGTTGTGGTTCATTTTATCCTTGGTTTTACTCGTTATCATACATGACCACTGATACCCAACAACAAAGAAAAATAGAATAAAAACCAAGGATAAAATTAAACCAAAACATGAACACCCAAGAAGGAAAACATTTTTATTTTAATTTTGTGAAGTAATGTACAAAGTTCTAACTGTCAAATAATGGTTGTTTTAAATTTTGACTATACTACTCAGCAACAGACTTAGTGTGTAAGCAAAGGAGGGCTTAGACAAAACCATCTCTGCGGAGTACATACAGCAACTGGTGTACGTGTAATCTGCGACAACCTATGTATAAGTCAAGTATTAAAGGGCATAACCCTGACTGGAGGTGTACAACATTGGAATTCTAAAGCTAATCTTGAGTTAGTTAAAAAGTGAAGCAATACTCTGGGAAATCTGACAGAGCTGAGCTACTGCTTACAACTTAAAGCGGTCAGACGGAGGCCAAAAAAACCTGCCCATAAAACACCGAGGAGAAAAAGCGGCAGGAAATCTGAATAGGAAACGAGGCTCAAGCTCCGAAGTCCTTCCTGCGGGACTTTTACATGGCAAACGAGAAACGACCACCTGAAACGAAGGTTGGTTTTTAAGGCTAGTGGAACAAGCCATGATAAGCGCTTCACCTTTTATGATCCTAAATTTAGCGAAACGTTTCTGTGACTAAATCTTGTTACTGTGATTAAATCTTGATCGCACATCTGCTGATATGGTTTTAAAGAGGACATAAATGCCAGCAACATTTCAATCCGTTCCACATTCAGTGCTCTGTTCTTACAACCCATTATTTTGTCACAGAACAACAATTCACTTTTCCGCTTCTCTGTAAGGCGCAACTCTTTATTGAGGCTCTAGGTTCTCTTTCTCTGTTAAGCTGTTAATTATGGGAAAGAAATTTAAAATTCTCCATTAATTCATCAGACGTTAAGAATGTAAATTGCTGAATATGACTATCCAATATTAACCGCAGCTATCACTAGTTGACATCGGCTTTGTGGTAAACGTTTATCCTCTTGACATGAATCAGAATTTTCAACTACAATACAGTACGACTTTCTAGGGCTATTTTGGACCCAAGGTATCAAATGAGTCCCAGCGTGGGCTGGAATGGGCATTCCAGAGAGCTGTTTTTGGTTGAAAATGAGTTCAAATGGCTCCGTCAGAATTTGGTCTACAGGGCCGCTAAATTGATACTTTGGTGTTAGTAATCTTTTTACCCCCTTCTTTTCAATTTACGAAGGGGGGATTACAGTTAAACGCACTTTTCCATGGAAACCTAATCAAAATGTCATTTGATTTTAAGAGTAAATTGATCATCCAGACGGTTGTTGGAACAACGAGACTTTTTTGGTGAATATTACAGTACTTGTAATCTGGCAATACAAGTTTGAAGGGTAAATGTTAAAAGATATGAGAAAATGAGAAATATTGGATTCGAGGGTAGTTCAAATTAAAATTTGAAGTGAATATTTAATAGACAAAGAGCAGACGCTCGGCCACCACAACAAGGTGGCCCTGAGCCAATTAGCGGGCTTAACAAAATATTGTTAAAGTAAAGGAGACAAATTTTCTAGGCGTAATTTTGGATGAAAACCTAAATTGAAAGTCGGAAATATCACACATTGCAAATAAAGTTGCGAAGTCAATCGGTATAATATCTAGATGCAGCTTTTTTCTTCCTAAAACAGCTTAAAACGTCTCTACGTATGCTCTACCATTCCTTAATTTATCCTTATTTTTACGACTGCAATATAGTCTGGGCTTCGACCTATAAAATCAATCTCCGCCGCCTTGATATCCTGCAAAAGCGCATTTTTAGAATTATTAATAACTCACATTTCAATGTTCATACAGACCCCATCCTTAAGGACCTCGGTATCAATACTAAAATTTAATGATATCTCTTTGCTTCAACTGGGCCAATTTACGTATTCTTGCAAAAATTCACTCTTACCTCCAAGGTATAATATCAATTTCTCTCAAAGTAATCAATTCCGCTCTCACAATACAAGAAATTCCCAGGCCTACCTTCTACCATATTGTCATCCAAACACAAAGAAGTTCTTGCCCTTTTATCAAGGGCCTAACACGGTTTTTTAATTCACTTGACAACGAGGACATCAACTCTCAATCCCTTTCCTCTTTTAATAAAAAACTGAAGATTAAATTACTGAGTAAATATGAAACAGCTCATAAATCTTTCCATCTTCGACTTTTCGCCATCTTTTCTTCAATTGATGTGAAACAGCTCTAGCCCGTAGTTCGAGGAGGCCTAACCTCTCACAAGCTCCTATAGTTTCTGTTAGGTCTCCTCGCCACTTCGTTTTTTCTTCTTTTCCTAGTTTACGAGTATGCCCTCTTTTATCCTTCTTTCTTTAACACTCAATTCAACCCTATAATTCCCCCAAAATTCAACGGTAACCCCCCCCCCCCCCCCCCCTTAAGTACTCCTCTCCAATGACCTCTCTTCTCCACGGTCTTCCTCCGTTAACAGTGACGGGAAAAATAAACCTCTCCTTTTGACGTACATTTTATTGTCTAAGCTTTTTCCGCTCTTCTTTCTTAGCGAAAGACTCGTAAACTTACTTCGCTTCAGTGTTGCCGATGTTTCATCCATGATGTTCTTGTCCAGTGTTGCACAATCTTCCTCTTCCACTTTCGTACTCTTGTTCTTTTGCTTTGACAGATCCTCATAAAATAAGGAAGAATTATAAATTAGCTGTTATAACTCTGTAAACTGCCCTTAGGCCTGTTTCAAACGTCGTGCTAGTGCCGTGCTAAGCTAGTTCGACTGTAGCTCGACTGCAGCACGACACTAGCACGACTTGGTTTCAGACGTCGAATTTAATTCAGTCGAATAGAACGGCTGTTGCCAAAAACGAAACACAATAATAAAAAAACGGTTCAGCAAACTTTTAAATGTATTCTAATGCATTTGTAATTTATGAATTGAGTTCGGCACGGCGGTAGCACGACGTTTGAAACCAAGTCGAGCTACTGCCGTGCTAAAGTCGAATTTAATTCGATCAATTGAGTTCGGCACGGCAGTAGCACGACGTTTGAAACGGGCCTTAGTCTCATATCTAAACCGAAAATGACATTTTTTATTACGCCTTAATGTAAGAGTAATACAAGAATATTTTGAGCCTAAAAATTGGGAGAAAAATAAGAATATTCAGCATGGGCCAGAAAAACAAAATTCTTTGACAAATGAAAGAGTGCATTCAGCCATTTAAAGAGGATGAAAAAACTCAACATGAGAAGTAGTTATTCACAAAAAATTATGGATGTGAATTTTTTGGAAGTCAACGATCACGAAAGAATTTTGGCTTTGTTTTGCCTGAAGTCCCAAAAACATCTTGATGAGATATGGCCTCTTATACAAAGCCAGCCGTTGCCAAGGGAAATCGTGATAGTAGATACTATTTGCTATCACAATAATATTATAAAAGACCTTTCTACATGTAAAATATATTGAAAAGAAATTCATTACGTGATACACTCATACCAGCCAAACCATAAAACTCGAAGCTACAAAAGTTCAACCAAAATAGCCGTCTGTGGTCAGTCAGGATTCAGGATTCCAAATCTCCACCTCATAATTTTAGCTCCAATTATGCACATTTTCGCTCTGACCTGGAAAGACTGAATAAAACTCAAAGCCTACAAAGCCCAGTGTTGTGGTCAATCTAAAACAGCAACACTAGAGACAATGAAGGAAAAGGTTAGAAATCTTGAAAAAAGAAATGCGCACAACTATCACCTGTAGAGGTAAATAGCACTTAGAAAGTCAGAATAAGCTTTTGCTTTCGAGAGTCTAAATGAGAGGGGTATCTTATGGTCATTATCTCTTCAGTATGAGTTTCCAATTTGAAAAGTACCCGCCGAATTAGAGTGATATCCCTACGTTTCACAGTTCCCTGATGTATTGTGTAATATCGCTTCGAGTGTCACCGGTTTACGCAAAATACGTTTCAACGGCTATACACTACATCGATTTTCCACACAAAATCAGTTCCCCAAAAAACCAGGATTTCCGTTTTCCGCGTTAATAATTTTAGATTGATATCCCTACGTTTCACTGTTCCCTGATGTATTGTGTAATATCGCTTCGAGTGTCACCGGTTTACGAAAATACGTTTCAACGGCTATACACTACATCGATTTTCCACAAAAAATCAGTTCCCAAAGAAAGCAGGATTTCCGTTTTCCGCGTTGATAATTTTAGATTGATATCCCTACGTTTCACTGTTCCCTGATGTATTGTGTAATATCGCTTCGAGTGTCACCGGTTTACGAAAATACGTTTCAACGGCTACACA